>CM077257.1:29476182-29921182 GCA_039654775.1 Spinibarbus caldwelli
AAGCTTGAAATTGGGTTTGGCATCATTTTATCCCTACTTGATGTTCACACAGAAGAGTTTGAGAGGTTATTCTTAATTTTTGTTGTGCTGTAATTGTTGCTTTTTTAATCATTTCTTATTCTTTAAATGTTTGTATTCCTTTAGTTATTTTGTTTTATTCTGCTTTTTGGTATTTGTTTTAAGGCGCTTTAATAAAGCAACTTTTAACTTGAAAGGTGCAACAGTTATTATTATTATTATTAATGATAATAATAATAATAATAATAATAATAATAATAATAATAATTTAGAAATATTATATTATATTATATTATACTGTTATATTTAGTGCTGTCAAACGATTAATCACATCCAAAATAAAAGTTTTTGTTTACATAATATGTGTGTGTGTACTGTGTACATTTATTATGTATATATAAATACACACACATTCATGTATATATTTAAGAAAAAGACATAACGTTTATATATTAAATATATTTATATATGATATAATTTATATGAATATAAATATAGACGTAAATATTTTCACAATATATGCTATATGTGTGTGTATTTATATATACATAATAAACATACACAGTACACACACATATATTATGTAAACAAACTTTTATTTTGGATGCGATTAATCGCGAATAATCGTTTGACAGGACTAGTTATATTATATTATATATTTTATTTAATTAGATTAGATTATAAATAAAAGAAATACACCTTCCAATTAAATACTTTTAGTAAGATGTCAAAAAAAAAAAAAATTGTTAATGTGATTGCACCGTAACATCAAATGCATTTATTTTCATTTACATCTATAAGATGGTAAAATACTAAAAATGTAACATTTAATAAATATTCACATTTATAAATAAAACAATATTTGCAGCAAACAAAACACACTAGCCTAGCATCATTAGCACACTGAGTCAGAAGTTCGCATATACCTGCTAATTGCATCTTTGAACATGGCTCATCCAATCAGAACTATCCATATCTAATTGCAATCTACAATAATCAATATTTACAGTGTAAACAGAGCACTATAAAGCAATAGAAAGCTTTGTGTCAGGTCTAAATGTTGAAGAAGCATCGCTCACCTTTGAGTTTGTTGTGGTCGGAGTCTGCAGGGAAGAGCACGTCTGGGAAGAGCTTCTCAAAGCTGTATCCAGCATAGCGGGGCCGGTTCTCCACGTAAGTCCTCACAGACTGGTTGAGCTTCATCATGAACTCCTGAGACGGTGTGCCCAGCTGCTCGATCACCTTGTTCCACTGGTCAATGTCTTCAGATGACATGCTAAGGAAAACTACTGACTACTGACTCTTTACCAGACTAAAATTTGGTGACTGCCAAGTCACATACATATAATGTTTCACTTTGAGCTATAATTGTGTTTCATTTTGCAGTTAACCTCTTTATTAATTCAAGAATGACACACAACATTTTCCTGATCTGACATGACGTGTCAAGTCTTTTTTTCAGTCCTGGTTGAAAGTGAAAATGTTATATTAATGTGTGTGTGTCTGTGTGTGTGTGTGTGTACCTGTTTTTCTATTCAGGTGGGGACTTAAACCTGAATACACACAGCCTCATGGGGACTCGTGTCACGGTGGGGTCCTAAATTGAGGTCTCCACGGGTAAAGAAGCTTATAAATCACACAGAATGAAGATTTTTGAAAATCTAAAAATGCAGAAAGTCTCCTGTGAGGGCTAAGTTTAGGTGTAGGGTTGGTGTAGGGCAATAGAATATACGGTCTGTACAGTTGAAAAACCATTACGCCTATGAATGTCCCCACAAGGACAGCGAAACGTGTGTGTGTGTGTGTGTTTGTGTACATAAATTAGTATTGATAATTTAAATGTTTGTTTGTTTGTTTGTTTGTTTGTTTATGGCAAGAACATTTTAGGGTAAAATTATATCAGGTTTTTACAACCTATGTTTGCAAAAAACTCAATATATAAATTTTTCATATTGTTATTATATATTTGTTAAAATTTTCTTCAAAACAATAAATAAAAATAATAGTATAGGGTAAACGTACCCATTAAGCACATTTCCATTTTTGAGATCAGATTATAAAAAGAAAAAAATATTTATTATCCTACTTGATGTCTTAACCAATTGATTTGTTTGTTACTATATACCTCCTTTAATTTCAAGTCAATCAGATCATTGCACTCTGAGATATATAAAATTAAGAGATTAATGTTCAGACTTTTGCATATTATAACCTGGAACTTGGATGTGGGAAATAATTAGAGTTAGATCCAAAAGATAGTTTCAGCAACACAGCGCAGATGCTACAGAACACAGTTACCTGACTAGCTGTATAAGATTGTGTGCTACGCTAACATATTACTTCACAGGCATTACTGGCTTGTACTTTTACATCCATAATATTATAAATTGACAGTTTATTGCTGGTCTGTGGTTTTACAGTGCTGTAATTTTTAAAGATTTTATATTATTTTAAGGTGAGCTTAAAGGGTGCACTACTATGAAAATAACACAGCTTCAGTGTGACATCAATAAGAAAAAGTATAATTTCATAGATATTGTTAATAATAGTTGTTCATATTAAAATATGTATGAACTTAACACATGACCTAGTCTATTTATTTAGCAAAATCCTGTCATTTTAATAAACATTACATGAAATATATTAAAAATTGTTGCTGCTCCAATTAAGCTCAGTGTGCTCTCTTTAAGCTCTTCCACATTGAACGTCTATGTAAATACTTCATAAACAAATTTTAAATTTTAACTGATGGTTGTCACTTTAATTTAAGTTAACTGATTTTCTATGGATTCTGTCAGCTCAAATCTGCAGATTGGCTCTGATCTTTGGTATTAGCATCAACTTCTCCAGACTGTAAATCTGTGGAAAATCGGGGCAAAAATCAAGAAGTGTATTCCAGTCATAAGAGACTATAGATAAGCTGATATCCATTTAAAAAGAGGTTTCACAATGGGGCTAGTTTCTGTGTTCATCCCCATGAAGAAAATGTTTTATTGGTTTGTTTTATTTGATTTTTGAATACGTGTTACTTAGCTGAACGCAGACTAGTCTTGATGTTGCAATGTGCTTAGATGACACTTCATTATGAATATATAACTGATCGACTTGAATGCCTTGTTGCTTGATTTTAGTGTTCTGCTTTTTTTTTTTTTTTTGGTTGTTGTTTTTTGTGATTGACTTTGTACCTTCAAAAAATATTTATTTTTACAATTATTCTTTAAAAGTTTTCCTTAAAATAAACAAGATTTTTTAATAAAACATGATGTGAGCTTAAAGGGAACAGGGGTGTGCTTAAAGAACACAAAAATGTACCCATTAAACACAGCCGGAGTTTTTGAATTTAATGATGTATATCTTAATTGAAATGCTTTTGTCATTTAAAATAAAATTAAAGATTTTTTTCTGTGAGAGATTAATATTTTAACAACTTTTTGTACCAAAACCAATATCTTTTGCACTAAAAATGTCTCAATGTAGATTTTAGTGAGCTTAATAGGTATGTTTACCCTATTGTATGTGACCCTGGAGCACAAAAGCAGTCATAAGTAGCACAGGTATATTTGTAGCAATAGCCAACAATACATTGTATGGGTCAAAATTATTGATTTTTTCTCTCATGCCAAAAATCATTAGGATATTAAGTAAAGATCAAGTTCCATGAAGATATTTAGTAAATTTCCTACCGTAAATATATCAAAACTTAATGTTTGATTAGTAACATGCATTGCTAAGAACTTCATTCAAATTTAAAGGCGATTTTCTAAATATTTAGATTTATTTTTTTGCACCCTCAGATTCCAGATAGTTGATAGATAGATAGATTTTTATATATTAAAAAAAAAAAATTATATATATATATATATATATATATATATATATATATATATATATATATATATAAAATTTTTTTTTTTTAATGTTTACATTATCAAGATTATTAAATGTTCTTGTTTTTGAAAGTCTCTTTTGCTCACCAAAGCTGCACTTATTTGAATACAGTAAAAACAGAAATATTGTGAAATAGGTAACACTTTACAATAAGGTGTCATTTGTTAACATTAGTAAATCTATTAACTAACATGAAATAACAATGAATAATACATTTGTTACCCTATTTATTAATCTTTTTTAGTGTTAATGAAAATACAGTTATTCATTGTTTGTTCATGTTAGTTCACAGTGCATTAATTAATGTTAACAAATACAATTTTTGATTTTAATAATGTATTAGTAAATGTTGAAATGAACTAACTATGATCAATAAATGCTGTAGAAGCATGGTTCATGCTTAGTTCATGTTAACTAATACAGTTAACTAATGAACCTTATTGTAAAGTGTTACTGTGAAATATTAATAAAATTTACAATTACAATATGGCAAATGAACCTTTAAAAATGGTGGTGGAATAAATTATTATGTAATTAGGGTGAAAAAAAATATATAATGTAACCTACTTTTTTTTAATCAAATATGGAAACCAATTATTATATGAAATATGTTTGCTTAATTAAACAGTTATGGATGTTGTGTAGTACATATAAGTATAGTCTTTCTTTTTTTAATTAACTTTTTCTGTACTCTGCATACATCTGTAATAAATGAAAATCAATAAACTAAAAAAAGCTGCTTAGAGCTACACAAAAATATTTGATGTTTAAAAAAACAGTTATGTGGAGTGGGATTTTAGACTAATTTTAGACTAATGAGATTTTACTGTGATGAAATGAATAAAATTGACACTATTTTATTTTGTAAGGGAGCAAAGAGTTATTGTTTTTTTTCAACCTTCTATTAAAAATTGTACCTTCTTTTCATCAGGTCTCACACATCAATGACAAAACACACATCAAGGGTAAAATAACTCAACAAAAGAAACACACACCACTCAGAACGGGACAGTAAAGACGACCAGGTAAGGATACGGTCTGTGCCGGGAAACAACACACTACCTCTGACCATTTCAGCCATGATGCAGCCAACAGACCAGACATCAACTGAAAAATGAAATGACAACCAAATTAAAATGCCAAAAAATCTTACAAATGAAAAACAGAAAATCAAGCACACACACATATATATACACATATATATATATATATATATAAAACAAGGTGCATTGATGTGGATGCAACAGAGGTGACAGGTGCATGCAAACATCTCAGTGTGCGTCAGGCAGAATCACAGGCCCATAATCCCTAACATCCAAGAGGCTCTACTCGCACAAAACAGCGCAAAATCCAAGCCGAACAAGGATACAGTCCCTCCCTGGAAAAAGGATTTTGTGCCGCACCATCTCTGCCATAATGCAGCCTACAGCCCAAATATCCACTACACCAATGTAGCATAGAGGAAAAAGAGAAGACATAAGCAAAGCATAAAGGGCAGCGCGACTGCTTGAGATTTTTCCGTGCCAATTTTTCCTCAGCACTACCATCCAGGACTAAACATCAGCGTTTTTGGCCTTCAAATTGATTTCTGCACTGCAGCGAACCACTTTCACTTCCCACGTAAGATTCAGTGACTAATGCTTTTCCTATCTAGATGCTCAGTGCTACAGGCAAACCCATCCAGTGTGCTTGTGCATGCAGAAACTAGTTCAGCTGGACAAAAGAATCGCTCAAGGGACTTTGACTAGGGCCCTATGAAATCCGTTTTATTTTTTTTTCCAAATTCCGTTTTTATTTTTCTGGATTCCATTTTTTTCCATTTTTATTTTTCTGGACTCCATTTTAATGGTTAAATTAAATTGTATTAATCAAAAAGCATGTCTAATTAATTAAAATCACGAAACTTATACAATTTAACATCAATATATTAAAAGTTTAACAACAAAATTACATTTTTAGGGCCCTATGAAATGGGTTTTTTTTTCCCCTCACGTTATGTTGTATTGTTACCAAATTCTGTGTTTAAGCATTATTTGAATGCATAAAAACAACTCATTTCATTACAATTTATTTTACAATAGCCTGATAAAATGTTTTGTTTTTCTTTTCCAGAAATTCTTTGTTTTTGGCAAACAATTTTAATACTATAAAAATTAAAACACGGGAGAAATATTGTGTGATTAATTTTTAAATTAATTTTAACAGTTTATTAGTAGTAATAGCAGTAGTAGTAGTATTACGTACATTCTACTGCACAATAATATATTTCTGACAGTTTATTCCAGTTAAACCAGACTTTTATTTTGACGGGTTGCCGTGAATACCTTTGCGCTTCTGTGTGTATATAATATGACGCTAGTTTTACTCAAATGAAAGGGTAAAATGCTCATGAGGTGACTCACAGAGCAGTTCTGGAGATTTTGTTCATGTATTTATGTCCTTATTTAGTGAGACGTCACACGCTTCAGTATGTCTAGTAAACAAAACTGAGCATCTGCGCCATTCATTCACACAAACACCCAGAACATACAGGATTCATATTTAAAGCCTTTTTGCGGCTTAATATTTACAGTAGGGATGTAACGATTCACTCAACTCACGATTCGATTCATGATTTTGATTTCATGATTCAATTTTCTCTTTTTTTTTTTGACAACATGAGATTGAAGACATTATACAGTAAATGAGAAGGTTTCCTTTTAGGCTATTGCTGCACGTTTCTTTGTGAAATTGAAATATAAAAAACTATATTGAAATTTTAAAACAAACCCCAAATCAAAGAAAAGTTACACAAACAAAAGAAATCTCTTCATATAAACAAACTAAGGCTTTGTCTGTGCTCTTTCCATTTAAAATTAGAGGCAACCACTGCATTTTAATCATGATCCAAACAAAGATGCAGCATGAGCAGTTTTTAATCTAAATTTGACGGTATAATTTCGAAATTTGAAGCAAAAACAGAATGGTCTGACTTTAGTTTTGTGAAACTATGCTACATAAAACATATCTGAAGGAAACAGCAGACGAGCTGAATGAGATGCAGGTTCACTCTCTCTCTTATGAACAGCAATGATGCAGTGTTTACCGCTGTAAACAAAGCAGAGCTGCGCTTATGAACTCTACTTTAATATGCATCGTTCAGAGGCAAGATGAAAAGAAAATGGCATCTAAATTTTAAAAACAGTCAGTTCCCCTCAGAAATACATTCATATAAACTCCTATTCCAATTGTATTGTGATTTGTTTGGCATCTCAACCGATTTGAATTGTCACATATTTGAACCGATTTTCAACCGGCTCGCAGTTCATCGTTACATTCCTAATTTACAGATAATGGTCCATATCGCAATTTAATTTAAGTGTAATGACCTACTTTTGATTAATTCATCCAAACTTTGACCAATTCCGTGACATTCCATGTTATACAGTAAATTCTGTTTTTATGACTGGATTCTGTGATTTCGTCTGCGTTTTCCGCATCGTGGAAATCATAGGGTCCTATCTGACGTTAAAATACAAGGTGAGGTCGAGGTTGTTTTAGCAGAATGGTGTGGAGGTGCTCGGGTGGGACCCTTTACATGCAATGAGATCAGGTCAGCACTCACCATTGGCTTGGTAACCCATGCCCAGAATGACCTCGGGGGCACGGTAGTAGCGCGTCACCACGTAAGGAGTCATGAGGAGGCCGGTGGCGGCTGTCCGAGCCAGACCGAAGTCCAGGATCTTCAGCGTACAGTCGGATTTCACTACTATGTTACTGGGCTTCAGATCCTGGGAAGTGAAGAGGTCAGGGGTCAGCAGGAATTCTCACTAAGAAATTGCTGGTAAACTTCACAATTAATTACAAAGAAATGGCAAGTAACACATTGAATTAAACATGAAATGTTAAAGTAGAAAGACCGAAATATTTTCTTGTAAAACTTTTTTATTCTTCTGGATTTAATTTTTCTTTAATGGTTAAATTAACTTTTAGTAATCAAAAGCATGTCGAATTAATTGAAATCATTAAACTTTTGCAATTAAACAATAATTTATTAAAAGTTTACCAAAAATGAAAATTTTAGGGCTCCATAAAATCGGTTTCATTTTTTCACAATTTTCATTTTATTTTTCCCCAAATTCTTTTTCCTTGTTTTTGTCTTTCTGGATTATGTTTTAATAGTTTAATTATATTTTCAATAATCAAAAAGCACTAAACAACTGAATTCATAAAACTTTAACAATTTAATAATTTATTAACATTTCCACAATAAAATTCAGATTTTTTTTCTGATTTTCAAAGAAATTCTGTGTCTATTTTAATCTATTTTTCTAAATTTATAGTTGAATACAAACTTATCAAAAAAAAGGAATAAAACATTAACAATTTAATTAATCTTTTAAATTGTAATCAAACAAATATTTAACCATTCTAATGTGCTGAGATGCAGAGATTTAAAACTTGGAAGAAAAATGGTGATATTCCTCTTTAAAAAAAAAAAAAAAATCAGAGCCGTGAGAAACATAAAAGTCTTTTCGAAAAACTAAAAATGTGCGATGCCTACCTAGACAACATTTTTAGGCATCATCCCCTACATGAATGTTGGCAACAAATTATGCCGTCTAAATAAAATATCTTAATTTGGCCAAATTGTAAGGCAGCATCACATATCTTTCTGGAATAATGCATCCTAAAATGCATCACAACAGAGTAGAGGGAAATATTGATTATAAATATATTTCAAGATAAATATGTAAGGTGCTTAAAATATCAATACAAAACAGTTCCATTTAATTTAAAATGAATCATTCAACCCATTATTTGCTTTCTAGGTAATATTGTGTTTATTAACGCAGGGCTTTTGCAAACTGGTGTCTTTGGAACCCAAAAGGTCTACAAAACATTTGAGGGATTTTTTTATATTTATATATTTATATATTTATATATTTATATATTTATATATTTATATATATTTATATATATATATTTATATATATTTATATATATATATATATTTATATATATTTATATATATATATATTTATATATATATATATATATATATATATATATATATATATATATATATATATTTATATATATATACATACATACATACATACATACATACATACATACATACATACATACATACATACATACATACATACATACATACATACACACACACACAAACACAGTCAAACCAAAAATTATTCAGACAGCAGATATAAATTTTGATATTTTTTTTTACTAGTGGGTGCAGGATACTATAGTTCATTTATGTAAGTGAGGATAGCAAAATAAAGTAAACTGTGACATATTATACCCAAAATTCATACAGTGGACTACCAGTACAATTTATAAAAAATTTGGGACCAAAAATTATTCAGACACTTTGACCTGACCATGTTTTGTTACATACCTTTCTATCAAATCTATCTGACATTATCAAGATGAATTTGTTCTGACACAGTTTAACTTTGAGTTCTTGTCATATTTTATTACCATTTTTGAAGCCATTTTATCACCATAGCGAATAGACTGCGATAATGTCAGAGAGAGAGAGAGAGTAACTGCTATTTTTCTGCACTATTTCCGTGTTAAAAATATAAATGGGTTTATACACTTGAAAATAAACTATAAAATATCATCTTTTTTGTGGGTCATTGGCATCAAAGCATTTGAAAAATCCTGCACTAGAGTATCAATTCATTAGTTTAACAGTGATAAAACTCAAACTCTCCTGACAACAACTAAGTATTAGTTTCTCTCGTGCTTTTACAGCTTTTTGTGTGTTATATGTGTATAAAGTAGACAGCAAACCAGTTCATCAGGCTTTGAAATATAGCAAAACCGCGTGTGTGTGTGTGTACCCTGTGTATGATGCCGGCAGCGTGTAGGTGTTTGATGCCGCAGAGCATCTGATAAAGCAGGTATGAGAGTCTCTCGTGGTCCAGCTCCATCTGAATGACCTGGCACAGGTTAGCATCCATCAGCTCCATCACCAGATACCTGCAGACAGCAGACACAAGCATGCGAGGAACAAAAATGAACAACCATTTATGCACATATACACACAGAGGTGTGTGATTTATGCAGGATTTCAGTTGCATCTACTGTACATACTGAACATGAACTCATCAATACCTTGTTACATCTCTTTATTTAATCCATTTGAATTAATCCTAGACCAAATTTATATTATGTATCATAGATTTTAAGAGCCAAAGAACATTTCACTTCCATTCTAATACACTGTTACAATCACAGCAGAAAGAACTTACACATCCTGGAATTCTTCAAGTGTCTTCTGTGGCGTGAACACATTTAATAAGCCAATTATCTGTGAAATTAAAGCATACTGCATAAAAGATGTGTCTTGTGCTGATATGTGATTTTATCAAGTTCATACAATCTAAAATATATCATTACAAAATTAAGTACAATAGTACATATGTACACTTCAGATCAAAAGTTTAGAGTCAGTTCATTTTTTAAAGAAATTAATACTTTTACTCATCAAGGACGCTTTAAATTGATCAAAGGTGACAGTAAAGACATTTATAATGTTACAAAAGATTTCTATTTCAAATAAATGCTGTTCTTTTGAACTTTCTGTTCATCTGTGAATCTTGAAAAATATAATGCATCACAGTTTCCACAAAAATATTGTGCAGCACAACTGTTTTCAACATTGATAATAATCAGAAATGTTTCTTGAGCAGCAAATCAGCATATTAGAATGATTTCTGAAGGATCATGTGACACTGAAGACTGGAGTAATGATGCTGAAAATTCAGCTTTCATCACAGCAATAAATTACATTTTACAATATATTCACATAGACAACAGTTATTTTAAATTGTAATATTTAATAATACTACTGTGCTTTTGATCAAATAAAAGCAGCCTTAGTGAGCAGAAGAGACTTCAAAAACATTACAAATCTCTCAGACCCCAAACTTTTTCCTTATTTTTATTTTTTTTTTTTGTACATACACACACAGACAGACAGACAGAGACAGAGCAAAACATGTCTTACATTTTTGTGGTTGACACATTTCATCAGGACCAGTTCTCTGTAGGCCCGTTTGGCATGGGTTTGGTTCTGAAAGGGCCGGCTAAGTTTCTTAATTGCAACATTTCGTTCAAGGACATGATCATACGCTGAGCTAGAAAAACAAACAGAAAAAGCCAAACAAGCTTTTCATTCACCACACTTTCTACTTGATGATTTGTTTCTTTCATATGCTACAGACTAAGAAATCCATTCAACTTACCAGACGATGCCTTGTGCTCCAGATCCGATTGGTCTTAAATTCTGATATCGCTTCAAGACAGTGAACGTTGAATCTCCTACATCTATGCTGTAATATTCCTTCTCACGCTTATTCCTGTTCATGGTGAAAACCGCACTGACTGTGTCTTGGGCATTCAAGAAGAACTTCCCCTTCAAAAATCTGAAAAGACAAAAAAGAAAGAAATGAATGTCCAACATTTGTTTTGATTACGCAGTTGAAAAGAAAGAACAAACAATGCAGTTTGCTAATAAAACACACTTTCAAAAAACTTGGCCTTCAAAGTCAGGTAAAATGCATAAATGCAAATTCATGAGTTAAGACCTAGACTACATGTAAAATAATGCAAGAGTGCATTGCAACTAGAAATGATATTCATCTCAAGGCTCGCAAAATTTCAAAATCCCTGGTAGCCGGTACGCTTTAGATTTTGGTAGCCCGAAAATTAATTTAACTTGCCCAAATAATTATTTTTTTTTTAAATAGAAAATCAGATAGGTGTCTAAAATGTTAATCAAAAACTTTTTCAATACACAAATATCAAGGAAGGAATTTTATTTAATTATTTACAAGGTATCTGTAAAATTTTTAAAAATCAATTTAAGCCAATTTATGACCCTTTTTAAGAGGTGCACAAGTAAAATCAACACCGTATGAGTGGGGTTGGACAACCTCTATGGTATCATATTAAGCCATAAAATGACGATTTACAGTTCAGATACAGGTTTTCACAAAAATAAAAAAATCTTAAAAATGGCATTTCAGCCTTTAAACCATTTTTTTTTTAAAGAGATAAGTTAAACAAAATATTATATCAATTTAAAACATACATATTACGGTCTTAATTGTTTATTTTTTTAGTAGGCACATTAACTTTTCACACTTTTGGAAATGCAATTTCATTCTCTGCCACGAGGTGGCGCTTTAGGAGCGGCTGGAATATAGCGGCTTCTCCGGTAACGGCTGTACACAAAGCAGCACCATGCTCATAAACGCTGCTTCATCAGGCATTTTACAGGCAAGATGAAATGAAAATGCCAACGACACATTTCTGAGGACAGTCGTTCACCTCAGAGACACATTTACATAAAAACATCCGCACTGCGTTTTGACTTTGAAACGTGTAGTGCTCATATTTATTCAATGACAACATTGCCTTTTGAAGATTCCAGCCCTTTCGCAATTCTTGTCTTTCCATCCCCAACTGTAAGACCTCTTGAAATTATAATTAAGATTTTCTTATACCATTTAATGTATTTACAACTTTTTACGGCCTTAAATTTGATAAAACTAAATTGAGGAGTTATTAAGGACCTGCGGGAGCCCTGTATTTTAAGGTAGCCCATCGGGCAGAGCGGTGATACATTTTGGTAGCCCGACAGGAAAACACTATATCCCCGGGACATTGGGCTAGTGATTTTGTGAGCCCTGTATCTTATATTAGATGATGATCAGATCAGATCTCTGTGTGGAGCACTGGCTGTTGTCAGACAAAAATCTCACTGGATTATTACAATTAATGGCAAAATGAATGTTTGGAAATGTAAACTGATATTTCCTACTGACACACTACAGCAAAAGATAGAAATAACTGACTTAAAACCATTTTTTAGCTGCTGAAAATACTAGTGTTCTGATCATTTTGGCCACCGCTGTATATAAAAAGAGGAACAGTTTGCATATTGCAATGATTGTAATGTGTTTTTTATTTGGTCATTAAGTTTTCCAAAGTTTCACTTAGGGCTGTGCCAATTATCGAACGATATGATCATGCGCATCTAGTCAGTAAAGCCGGTTTCATGATTAGCGCTAAATCTCCATCACCTGTTTTCAAATAGAGCGCCATTTAGTTCACTGACAAGCTACGCAATATTGAGTTCATTATCGCAGATGAATCGCCTTCGATAATGAATGCGATATTTCGTAGCTTGTCAGCGAACCACGGCTCTGTGTTTTAAATGGCGCTCTATTTGAAAACAGGTGATGGAGATTTAGAGCCAATCACGAAACCGGCTTTACTGACTAGATGCGCATGATCATATCATTCGATAATTGGCACAGCCCTAGTTTCAATGTGTCATTAGACTAGTTTCATGATCTTTCACGACTCATGAGTTTAGAAAACTGAAGCATTTTAACTGAATTTCAGATTTCAATTTCATAGCAAAAACTGTATAAACTCCTTTTCATGAATGAATCAAAGTGCTACATATAATAGCATTTTTACTATATATTAAAAATGGTTTAGTGTAAATATATGCAAGTAAATATTGCTACATTTTTGTTTACATAATATATGTATGTGTACTGTGTATATACAAATACACACACATGCACGTATATATTTGAGAAAAATATGTTATTTTTATATATTAAATATATTTATTTATAATATAAATTATATGAATATAAATATAGACGTAAATATTTTCAAAATATATATTGTATGTGTGTGTATTTATATATACATAAATATACACAGAACACACACATATATTATGCAAACAAAAACTTTTATTTCGGATGCGATTAATCGTTTGACAGCACTACTTTGTACATATAAATCAAAATACTTTTGGTTCAGTGAAAAACACGCTTTATTTTTAACTAGATAAGAGAAATTCAGAGCACATGCATCAATATCAAGATAAATATTGAATAGCATTAAAATGCTGCAAAATATCAATACATTTTCTTCATGTACTACTGCCATGAAAGTCTATGCAAATACTGCAACACTGTGAAAGCGGGTAATGAATCTGAGCTAAGCAGCAGCAGCAGCAGCACAGCCTCGTCTTAATGCATCGTCAGAGTTATAGTGACTTGAAGCAGAAATACATATTTAAACAGGTACACTGAAAACAAATGACCCAGGCTGAGGCGGTCATTACTCAAATGTAGCATATTATGCTGAGTAGGGGTGGGACAATAAATCGATATGGCGATATATCGTGATCCTTCTCCATGCGATACGATAATCGATATCTGGCGCCAAATATCGATATTTCAATTAATACAATAAGGTGCTCTAAATACATTTTCCTGCTCCCAGCGTCTAAAAATGCGTGTAAATCGCGGCCGCGCCATTTCCACATTCTTTCCAAGAGCGCTCTGAGCAACTATGAAGCGCGTTCTCTATGAAGATGGGGAAGCACGAGGAACCCAATGATAAACAGATTTCCAATAAAATAACACGACAGCCACTGGATTAGCTCTACCGCTATATATACGTTTATGGAGATGAAAACTAAAAAACTGACCCGGAACAGCTATCAGCGTGGACCATAGGCACCGATCACGTTATTATTGCAGAGCGCATATTCAGTTCATGAGTAGCCGAACCTCTCCGCTCGGATCGCAGGTGGATTTCCCTCACTATATGAGAGAGAGAGAGCGCCGCCGGTGCGTCCAGTTTTATGTGAACAACACTGGATGCTCTCCCTCTCTCTCAGATATTACAAGTGCGCGTTATGCAGTGTGAACAGTGGGCACCGACCAGCAGAAACATAAATCTGCACCTATGGCATGGAGGACGAGACAAAACACTGTCAGACCCGTAATGCGGCGCAGAAGTGTGCAGTGTGTGTGTGCTTGCCGCGCGTCTACATTTGAAATAACCAACCTGAGCGCGCAAAAGACGCGATGTGAACAGCTATTTTTCCGTGCGGGGCTCCGTTTTTATGATGACACGAGTAGAAAAGTTGAGAAAGCACTCCAGGTAAATTTTGAAATGTACCAGGTTTTTATATATATATATATATATTTTTTTTTTTTTTTTTTTAAACACTTTTCTTTTTCTCTGTGTGTAAACAAACACATTTATTATATATATTACATGGAGAGAGAGAGAGGCTATATAAGTTAAGCAGTTAAATGTGTTTGTTTACACACAGAGAAAAAGAAAAGTGTAAGCTTTTAATAAGTCCAAGAATAAAATTATTAATTTACTCAACATGTTAAAATTGATTTACAGAACTTTTTTTTGCTGTTTTCTAACAGTTTGGACTTGAATAAAGAAAGAAAACTTGCACTTAACCTTTTCACAGGCATTTTGTTTAGACAGATATCGTGATATATCATTCTAGAAATATATATATATATATATATCATTCTAGAAATATATCGATTATCGCAGAATCGCTGTATCATGATATTATCGTTATCGTGAGCCATATATCGTGATTATATCGTATCGTGAGGTACCCTGCGATTCCCACCCCTAATGCTGAGGATGCTGCAGTGACAGCAGGGCAGCCGCAAATATGACTTGTACTCTTTACATTAATATCAGCATAGCCTCAGCCCTGTACATGGGATTTTCTGTTTATGTGCTGCATTCGTGTGATTGTTTTCACTCAAGGCATATCAATAAGATCTATTGGACAGTACAGTGTCTTTGACAAATGCTTTGCAGAGTCAAAAGAGAAAGAACTCTGGTTAATTTTAACCTAAATACATTATATGAAATGCAGTAGACATATTCAATTCACAATTGATTGCTTTGATAATAGATTTATCTGTTGATTTTTTTTTTCGATTAACTGGATAAAAAGCCAAACTATATTTTGTTTGTGTTTATATAAATAAATTATATTAGAAATGTTTGCCTATTTCACATTCTGCCTACTGTTGTCCTCCAAACAATGTATACTGATTGAAAACAAATATACTGAATGTATATGTGAAGGCTATGCTATATATATATATATATTATGTGCAAAAAAAGAAAAACTGCATTGTAAAACACTGCAAAAAAAAAAAAAAAGAAAAAGAAAAAAAACAGCTTGCCCACCATTTTAAAGTTAAAATAAACTAAATTGTCAGACATCTGAATTGCATTTTTTTACATTAACGTTGTCTCATAAATGTGTACATTCTCCTGATGTTTATCTATTTACTTTTGTATGTTATTATTATTACTACTACTATTATTTTAATATTTGTATGCATATTATAATTTATTTTGGTGGAAAGCCATCATGTAAGGAAAAAAAGAGGAACTTTTTAATTGTATGAATGAAGCTCTTTGTTCATGCTTTGGAAAAGTTTAGAATTTTTATTTTTATTAATTTATTTTTTTTAATCACTAAATTAAAAGCACTGACTAAATGTTAACTGGTATTACGATTACCAGACTAAATATTAGCCAAACTTCTACCATTCAGTCTGTGTCCTCCGCTATACAGGTGCAGCTCAATAAATTAGAATGTCGTGGAAAAGTTCATTTATTTCACTAACTCAACTCAAATTGTGAAACTTGTGTATTAAAAAAATTCAATGCACACAGACTGAAGTAGTTTAAGTCTTTGGTTCTTTTAATTGTGATGATTTTGGCTCACATTTAACAAAACCCACCAATTCACTGTCTCAACAAATTAGAATATGGTGACATGCCAATCAGCTAATCAACTCAAAACACCTGCAAAGGTTTCCTGAGCCTTTAAAATGGTTACACAATAGCCTATACAATCATGGGGAAGACTGCTGATCTGACAGTTGTCCAGAAGACAATCATTGACACCCTCCACAAAGAGGGTAAGTCACAGAAGGTCATTACTGAATGGTTGGCTGTTCACAGAGTGCTGTATCAAAGCATATTAAGTGAAAAGTTGACTGGAAGGAAGAAATGGGGTAGGAAAAGGTGCACGAGCAACAGGGATGACCACAAGCTTGAGAATACTGTCAAACAAAGCTGATTCAAACACTTGGGAGAGCTTCACAAGGAGTGGACTGAAGCTGGAGTCAGTGATCAAGAGTCACCACGCTCAGACGTCTTCAGGAAAAGGGCTACCAAGCCACTTCTGAAACAGAAACAATGTCAGAAGCATCTTACCTGGGCTAAGGAGAAAAAAACTGGACTGTTGCTCAGTGGTCCAAAGTCCTCTTTTCAGATAAAAGTAAATTTTGCATTTCATTTGGAAATCAAGGTCCCAGAGTCTGGAGGAAGACTGGCGAGGCACAGAATCCAAGTTGCTTGAAGCCCAGTGTGAAGTTTCCACAGTCAGTGATGAATTGGGCTGCCATTTCATCTGCTTGTGTTGGTCCATTGTGTTTTCTGAAGTCCACAGTCAACGCAGCCATCTACCAGGACATTTTAGAGCACTTCATGCTTTTTTCTGCTGACAAGCTTTATGGAGATGCTGATTTCATTTTCCAGCAGGATTTGGCACCTGCCCACACTGCCAAAAACACCAAAAGTTGGTTAAATGATCATGGTGTTGGTGTGCTTGACTGGCCAGCAAACTCACCAGACCTGAACCCCATAGAGAATCTATGGGGTATTGTCAAGAGGAAAATGAGAAACAAGAGACCAAAAAATGCAGATGAGCTGAAGGCCACTGTCAAAGAAACCTGGGCTTCCATACCACCTCAGCAGTGCCACAAACTGATCACCTCCATGCCACGCCGAATTGAGGCAGTAATTAAAGCAAAAGGAGCCCCTACCAAGTATTGAGTACATATACAGTAAATGAACATACTTTCCAGAAGGCCAACAATTCACTAAAAATGTTTTTTTTATTGGTCTTATGAAGTATTCAATTTGTTGAGATAGTGAATTGGTGGGTTTTTGTTAAACGTGAGCCAAAATCATCACAATTAAAAGAACCAAAGACTTAAACTACTTCAGTCTGTGTGCACTGAATTTATTTAATACACGAGTTTCACAATTTGAGTTGAATTACTGAAATAAATGAACTTTTCCACGACATTCTAATTTATTGAGATGCACCTGTATTTCAGATGCATAGAAATATTTTATTCACTACTCTAAAGTGAGGTGATTGGTGGATGTTTTATCTTCATTACTGATTTTTATTGATTAATGGTTGCAGCCCTAAACTATATTTAAATCCACAAACATCCATTTCAGTTTAATGGGGGATTCAGGACTTTACAATTAATTGCATTTTAATTCAGATATTGCATTGTTTAGCATCAATGTGAATGGAAAGTGTCAATCATCTCATCTCCTAAAATAATATGGAGAACCGCACCCGAATGCCCTGAATTCAACATCTCACAGCTCCATCCACAACCAATGAGCTCAGTCTCTCAGATCGGACTCCTCACACCTCCATCGAGTCCATTACACCGAATCCAAATCAAATCAAACCCGGTTTATGCAGTGAAAGACTATCTGTACCATCAGAGTACACAGAGTTATGCATGGACACAAATGGCTCTCAAAACTTCCCCACATAGACAGCATTTTTGGGCATCACAGACAATGCTGTCAAGGTAGGCAGCTCACTAGGTTTTGAGACGCAGCCAATGTTAGACGTGGATCTTCTCAACCTTACACATCATGTCATTTGCAGATTGACTAAATACCATAAACACCATATTTACTTTTTAGAAATATCATGGTATTCTTTAAAGTGCCATGTATTTATTCAGACACCTTCTCACTTTATCACAGTTTATTCGCTATTGTTTAGAAAACGGTGATAAAATATAACAAGAACTCAGTATTAAACAGAATAAATTAATCTTGGTAATGTCAGATAACTTTGATAGAAAGGTGTGTGTTGGATTACAATCAAACAAAATCACAATTAGATAATACCAACGACAGTGTCCTGCACCCACTAGTAAAAAGGTATCAAAAATGATATCTGGTGTCTGAATACTTTTTGGTTTGACTGTAATGTTATATCATAGTATATGAATCATCATCCAGTAACGTTACCATGGTATACAGCAGAGTACCACAGTACTAATACCATCACGCCAGTATCATATCATAATGGTATATTGTACAACAGAGTGTTAAACACAATACTCTCCACTAAGTGAAAGAACACAGTAAGATGTGTATTCTACCAAATAACCAGCTAAAACCAGCTAGTCAGACGGTGTTTACTGCGGTGCGTTAACGTTACCCTCCCCCACAACAACCCACCTTAAAAACATCAGCGGTTAAACTGCAAATGTTTACTCACCCTCTTAAAAGATCCGCAGCCAGTTCTAGAGCAGGTTTCGAAAAGCAGCGGTGTCTTCACACTGAGCTCAGGAGTCTGTTGTGTTCGTCTTGTTTTCCACTTGAAGACACAAGCTCTGCGCTCACTCTGCTTCCGTCCAGAGGCCTTGAGCTGCGGACACTTGCGTACTACGTCACCGTCTCTCTGCGTGCATGTGACGTGCGCAGTTTCTGCGTTTTCCCCGATGACGTCGCGTTACTTATTATTGACCTTCGCAAGAAATCGCTATGATCTAAGGATGTACTGTTCGGCTTCTTTAATATACAAAAAGATCAAATTAATGAATATTTTATTATTAACCTATTATTATTTCTTGCGAAATTTCATATTCACCGCAGTAAATTCTCTCATCAAAATCCTTTATTTATTGTTTTTAAAAAAGAGGTTCAACAGTATATTCAAACTATTTCATCTTCCAAGAATCTTAAAGCTCTTAAAACAGTTAATTTATTTCATCTTTTTAATTTATTCTGTTAAAGCTTTCGTTTTATATTACTAATTTATTGTTACATACGTATATAAATGGTGATTTGCATGTAATGTCACCTCTTTGTACGTAAAGTTGATTTTTTTGTACTTGTATCTTTGGTACCTTGGCATTAATAAAAAAAAATAAATAAAAAATAAAAAAAAGAAATCGCTATGATCTTGTGAATTTTGTGGTCAAGAAAAAGAAACTATTTTGCATCTTTTTTCTTTTTTTTTCATTGAATTTACTCAAGATTATTTTGGAAGGATTTGAAATGTGTATATTTGATGTACTTTTTTTATACAGGAAACTAAAATTTGAATTGTAAAGAACAACATGTCATAAATGTGTTTATTTTGCTAGGAAAATTCCATATACATAAGAAGAAGTGGGCTCAATGTAAACCAAACTTTACACATTTTATAAATTACTTTAAATTATATGTAAATCTCTTGGAACAAACAAAAAAGCACTGAAAACATGTAATGCTCTGAAAACATTGAAATTTCTGTAATTCTCTTTCTTTTTTTTTCTCCTTTCTTTTGTCTCTGGCAGCTAATTTTTATTTGATCATGTCAATATGTAATACCTCTTGTTCTTGTGGCACTGAATAAATAAAACATTGAAGAAAAAGAAAGAAATCGCTATGATCTGCTCTTCAGAAATAGAGAATATTCCAGTTAAACATAAATTAGCATACTTAGGTGTAATAATTTGTAAAAATGAGTCAGTTAAATTTTGAACCAATTATTGAGAAAACTAAAAAGAAATTTAATTTGTGGTTAATGAGGGACATCTCAATATTTGGGAGGGTATTATTGTTAAAGGCGGGAGGTATATCTAGATCTGTCTATACATCATTATCGTTAGATGTGCCTCTCAAGATTATTAAAGATCTAGATCAGATTCTTTATAACTTCATTTGGAGGAAAAAAAAACACATTATTTAAAAAAAAAAGGAGGTAATTTGTAATCCTAAAAAGCATGGGGGACTGGAGGTCTTAGATTATAATACTCTTAATGACACTTTTAATATTAAATGGTTGAGAGAGTTTATGAAGAATAGAGAAAGTCCTTTGAATGCATTTCCTAATTATATATTTAATACTCTTGGAGGCATAGACTTTTTGTTGAAATGTAATTTTTCTGTTGACAAAATTCCTGTTAAATTGGCCGGTTTTCACAGACAAGTCCTGTTAGCATGGAAATTGGTGTATAAGCACAATTTTTCACCCCACAACTATTTAATATGGAATAACAAGGACATATTATTTAAAAACAAATCTTTATTGTATCATACTTGGCTCAAGGAAGGTATTATTTTAGTAAAACATTTAGTTAATCCTCATGGGTATTTGTTGTCGTATACTGAATTTCTTCAGAAATTCCAATTACCTGTTAAACCAAGAGAATGCTATTGTTTTTGACGCAATTCCAAAGAGTGTGATGTTACTAAAAAAAAAAAAAAAAAAACTAACTCAGAATAAATCAGCATGCTTAATCCTTTTCATTGAAAATGTTGATGTTTTAAAACAACAGTGTAGCAATAAGATTATAAGGAATGCTCTTTGTTCTGTGTCTTTACCTGCAGCAAGGTTTTTTTGGTCGTCTTTATTTGGTAATATCTCTTGAGTTAAAGCATGGAAACTGCCAAATAAGTTTTCTATCAATAAAATTAAGGAAGTATCTTAACTGAGTCTTTTAATAAATCCACTTGAAGACACCGCAGGAGAAAACAACCACACAAAACGACATTCAGACAGGACAAAGAGCTCTAGGAACTGAAGACTTATAAAGACATGGAAACAAAGGAGCAAACGAGATAATTAATTAAACACAAGAGAACTGAATGAACAATGATTAACTACGAACAGGAACTACCAAATAAGGAAAAACAGGAACAGAACACGAACGTACACGTGACAGTACTTCTTTGTTTTATTTATTTATTCTTATTTATTTGGGGGGGTTTATTATTGTTTTTTCTTTATTGTCTTCCTATATTATTTCTGTATTCATAATGTCATCCAATGTTGCATTTAATTGTTGAAGTTAATTGTTTATATTTGCAATAAAAAAGAAATAAAAAAGAAATCGCTATGATTTATTGGTGATATTAGTATTGTTAAAGATAAATGCAGTTATAGATATAATTCTTCTTTAACACATTTCTAATATAAGTAATAAATTAAAAGTGTGTATACTCAAGATTATTTTGGGTAGACGTCTCTAACTTCATTTCTAGGATGTTTGGAACTTTAATACAAATCGAAATGTATGATGTCATTTTTTTTTTTTTTTTTTCTTCTTCACAAGATACCATTGATTCTAAAAGTACAATTTATTATTAATTTATTAAACTAATTATTTTACTTGGAAAATATCATATTCATGTAAAGAAATGGGCTAAAGCTAAGCCAGATTGTGAACATTTTATAAAAGAAATTAAACAATATGGTACTACTTTGCACAATATTAGAAACAGAAAAGCTAAAAAGACTTATGAGCACTATGTCACTTTAATTTGATTAATTAAATATTTAAATTTTTTATCCCTGGCATATATATACTTTTTTTCTTCTATGTATATGCACTTGTTTTTTTGTTTTTTTTGTTTGTTTTGTTTTTTGTTTTGTTTTTTTGTTTTTGTTTTTCTGTATAGCCCTTTTTAAAAAAATTTTTCCATAACTGTTGTGAGATGTATATGTTTGTACTAAAATATGTATATAATTGCATAATAAAAAGTAAATAAAAAATCACTATAATTAGGCCTTATTTTAGCATTACTTGAGTTTTAAAATCACAGAACAAGTTTATTCTCCAAGAGAACGAAATGACACATATTTGTAACATTATATAATAACAATAATAACGTTATTGTTTCTTTAGTGAGTAAGTGCTGAATACAATAATTCAGTAATTCATTTGACAAAAGGAAAAGTTATGAGGGATCCATTTTTATCAATTTTTATAACATTTCCAGAATGCATCATGTAATGGCGTGATGAGAATAGACTGTAGTGGACAGTATGAAATCTACAGAGTCACACCTCATGTCTTTTGAGTCAGATTAGTGGAGACCTGGAGGGGCGTTTGGACACACTGATTGGTCGCCCACTGACCCGTCAAACCTTTGCTCTAATCCAATTGAGTTCTTATGGCTGCACTCTAAGAATAGGACTAATTAAGCCAAAACACAGCGGCGACAACATTTCAATGGAGGATATTCCTCGATAATAACGGTGCAGCCGTTGATACTGATAATTATGAAAGTAGTGTGTTTGTTAGTATGTAAGTGAGAGGCACAGAGCAAGATGCTTGAGAGGATTTATGCTGAGCAGAAGATATCCAGGGGACAACTCTGCATATATCGAATGTAGAAAGGTAAACATGCTTTACAACTTGTCCTTGAACTTTTAATGTCTTAGAACAGAGATGTGGGAAGCAATATTCTTCAATATGGAAGTATAAGCTTGGAATGGGATGGTCATCTTCTCTCTATATATGTACATAGTAGTCGCATTTTTGTCATGAATTATTTATTTTCCCTTAGCCTTTTTTAACACACATAGATCCAGTTATGAGATTTATGACAGGTGCAATAATACAGTGTTTTGCCTATTCATACAAGCCATTTATAATTTCCTCTGCATTAAAAATAGTAATACATATGATTCTTTTCAATACTACATTTACATATAGTTCAGACAAGATAGGCAATCCTATTTTGCCAAAGTTAGTATTTCAGTGCAGAAGATGCATTGAACTTATAGCATCATTCCATCAAGAGAAGATCGTAACACACATTCATTTTGGTAAACAGCAAGGTAAATCTCTGTGTTTTGTAGTGATGGAAAGGCCAGTGATTGAAGGCAAGTGTGAGTCCTGAGGGGCAAAAGTCGTGCTAATCCACAATAGAGGGCAACTGGTGACCAAATGGGTTAACAAAGACATTTTGCTGCATAAATGCCAATATAAATATATTCAAATCTCTCTCTCTCTCTCTCTCTCTCTCTCTCTCTCTCTATATATATATATATATATATATATATCATATTTATATAGTAGAATAAGATGCTTTAAAGTAATCTTGAAAATATTTAGACTGAACCTTTGCAAGCCAATTTAAATGTTAATTAGTACTCCAGCACAAGATGAACCGATCAACCTTTCTCTAAGCCCATAACAACTGGAAAAACCTACTGCCCCTTTCATTTTTGACGAGGAAATTGCCATATGTTGTTACATATAATACAGCATTACAGGTCGATGAAAGCTGCCTCTTAATTTGCAGTTTTTTGGTTTGAACTTTAGTTGTAAGAGAAAACACATTAGAGCAAATCCAGCAGGCTCTCTCAAAGCCAATTACTAGAGGAAAAGGCTTGCAAGCGTGCGAAAACAAGACTGAGATGAAGCAGAGCAAATGTGCAGTGGCTCTTATGTGCTATGTAAGGTAGTTCCCCCATTTAACTGGTAATTAAAGAGGTAATTAATTAAAGAGGCACGCTGGAGACTGTACTTTAGCTAATTATAGCTTGCCAATCTACGCAAATGCAGTGGAGGCAACATGTGAAGTAATGGTGGGCAGGATAGACAATTAAAGGAACCATTCATCCAAAAAATGTCAAACTCTTTCATTCATTTACTTAATCTCATGTCATTCCAAACATTGTTCTGTGAGACACAAAAAGAAGATACTTAGAAAAATGTTGGTGTTTTTTGTCTATACAATGAATGTCACTGGAGTCCAGTGTTGTTTTGGACCCCATTGACTTTCATATGGACTAAAACAGTTCTTTAAAATGGAGAATCATAAGATTGGATCTGATCTTCAACTAAGACAGAACAATACAAATACAGTCTGCTTAAATAAGTAAAGCAGAATGATGTGTGAATAAACAGTGAAGCATTTACAGTGCAGAGTTGAAAAAGTATGTGAATCCCTAGGTTAAAGATGTCTCAAAAAGTAGTTCACCCAAAAATGACAATTTGCTTACAATCTGCTCACTCTCAGGTCATCCAGGATGTAGATGAGTTTGTTTCTTCATCAGATTTGTAGAAATGTGTCACTGTGTCTCAGCAATGGATCCTCTGCAGTGAATGGGTGCCGTCAGAATGAGAGTCCAAACAGCTGATAAAAACATCACAATAATCCACAAGCAATCCACACCACTCCAGTCCATCAGTTAACATCTGGAGAAGACAAAACTAATCCATTATTAAGACGTTTTTAACTGAAATAACTCAAATGAGAGACAACAGGAGATGGGCTTTTTCCCATAATAAACCCATAATAACTCTTCCTCCAGTGAAAAAGTGCATCTCCTGTTGTCTCTCTCATCAAAATCCAGCCACATGTTTGTTTAGAGCTGTTTTGGCTTGTAAACGCTGCTTGATCTGTGCAGATTTCTCTCCTGATTCAGACCAGAACACTTTTTCACTGGAGGAAGCGTTATTATGGATTATGGACTCGTATTTTAGTTAAAAACATCTTGATGATGGATTTGTTTCAGCTTTTGTCTTCTCAAGATGTTAACTGATGGACTGGAGTGGTGTGGATTATTGTGATGTTTTTATCAGCTGTTTGGACTCTCATTCTGACGGCACCCATTCACTGCAGAGCATCCATTGCTGAGACACTGATGCAGAGACACATTTCTACAAATCTGATGAAGAAACAAACTCATCTACATCTTGGATGATCTGAGAGTGAGCACATTTTCAGTAAATACTTATTTTTAAGTGAAGTTATGAAGTCCAAGGGTTCACATACTTTTTCATGCATTTGTGTGTGTGTGTGTGTGTGTGTGTCTTGTGTCTGGCAGAATGAGCATGTTTGTGACCCTGGCGGAGGTGCTGGAGTCACGGGGAGCTCCTCTGGAGGAGGACGAGGTCTGGGCTCTCCTCCTCGGTGCTGTAGAAGCCTTGATAGACATCTCAAGTAAAGGTATAGAGCTCTTTCAACTTATTTTCACGCTCTTATTCTGCAGTGCCAATGTAATCTGTCACCACTTCACCTCCCTCCCTTCCTCCAGATCCTGGTAACATGTGTTGTGTCATCAGTCCCGGCTCCATGCTGCTTTCTGCAGTTGGCGGTGTTGCCTTCAAGAGCTGCGGCCGATCTGAGGATGCCGGCTCATTCGCTTCTCCAGAAATGTCACAGAGCAACGCTTTCTCCAGAAGACAGAGCACGGAGAAGGTGAGCTGGCCTCCAGTTATGGTAGATAGTTTTTAGCCTGACCTTCCTGCTGAAGGTTAAGAGAAGAAGTGGTGAGTGTCTTAAGAAGATGAGCTTTTATGGCAAATCAAGACAAAATGTAGCATTTATTTGCTCTGATTTTAGATGGTGGTTTACTCACTAGGCATGACTCTTTATTGGACAGTAGATTATCATCTTCCACAAAATCAGGTGGGTTCCTCTTCAATAAACTCTATGTTGTCTTCAAAAAAAAAAAAAAAAAAAAAAAAAAGCTTATGTTTTGAATACATTTTTTTTTTTTACCTTATCAGAATGTACTTGGTTACTTTTTTGCCATTTGCTATATGGAAAAAAAAAAAAAACATAGAAATGTTTATAAAAGCCTAAATGATCTTTAAAAAAAAATAGTCACTCTTGTGATCTTCATGGTCAGAAATGACTGCCATAGGAAATTATTGGGGGGGGGGGATAATAATAATAATAATTATTATTATTATTATTATTATTATTATTATTATTATTTTATATTTAATTAATATAATTAATATAAAGTTTAATATGTTTAATTTTTGAATTTCTTTCTTGTGTTTTTGTCAGTTTTATTAGTTTTATGTGTGTGTGTTTTTTTTTTTATATATATGTATATATCATTTTTTTTTTTTCAGATTTTATTTAGGTTTTTAAATGAAAGTGACAAATGTTGCCCATGGCAACTACATGAAAATAAAAAAATAAGATATTTTTTTTAACACACACACACACACACACACACACATATATATATATATATATGTATATATATACAGGTGCATCTCAATAAATTAGAATGTCGTGGAAAAGTTCATTTATTTCAGTAATTCAACTCAAATTGTGAAACTCGTGTATTAAATAAATTCAATGCACACAGACTGAAGTAGTTTAAGTCTTTGGTTCATTTAATTGTGATGATTTTGGCTCACATTTAACAAAAACCCACCAATTCACTATCTCAACAAATTAGAATATGGTGACATGCCAATCAGCTAATCAACTCAAAACACCTGCAAAGGTTTCCTGAGCCTTCAAAATGGTCTCTCAGTTTGGTTCACTAGGCTACACAATCATGGGGAAGACTGCTGATCTGACAGCTGTCCAGAAGACAATCATTGACACCCTTCACAAGGAGGGTAAGCCACAAACATTCATTGCCAAAGAAGCTGGCTGTTCACAGAGTGCTGTATCCAAGCATGTTAACAGAAAGTTGAGTGGAAGGAAAAAGTGTGGAAGAAGAAGATGCACAACCAACCGAGAGAACCGCAGCCTTATGAGGATTGTCAAGCAAAAGCGATTCAAGAATTTGGGTGAACTTCACAAGGAATGGACTGAGGCTGGGGTCAAGGCATCAAGAGCCACCACACACAGACGTGTCAAGGAATTTGGCTACAGTTGTCGTATTCCTCTTGTTAAGCCACTCCTGAACCACAGACAACGTCAGAGGCGTCTTACCTGGGCTAAGGAGAAGAAGAACTGGACTGTTGCCCAGTGGTCCAAAGTCCTCTTTTCAGATGAGAGCAAGTTTTGTATTTCATTTGGAAACCAAGGTCCTAGAGTCTGGAGGAAGGGTGGAGAAGCTCATAGCCCAAGTTGCTTGAAGTCCAGTGTGAAGTTTCCACAGTCTGTGATGATTTGGGGTGCAATGTCATCTGCTGGTGTTGGTCCATTGTGTTTTTTGAAAACCAAAGTCACTGCACCCGTTTACCAAGAAATTTTGGAGCACTTCATGCTTCCTTCTGCTGACCAGTTTTTAAAGATGCTGATTTCATTTTCCAGCAGGATTTGGCACCTGCCCACACTGCCAAAAGCACCAAAAGTTGGTTAAATGAACATGGTGTTGGTGTGCTTGACTGGCCAGCAAACTCACCAGACCTGAACCCCATAGAGAATCTACGGGGTATTGTCAAGAGGAAAATGAGAAACAAGAGACCAAAAAATGCAGATGAGCTGAAGGCCACTGTCAAAGAAACCTGGGCTTCCATACCACCTCAGCAGTGCCACAAACTGATCACCTCCATGCCACGCCGAATTGAGGCAGTAATTAAAGCAAAAGGAGCCCCTACCAAGTATTGAGTACATATACAGTAAATGAACATACTTTCCAGAAGGCCAACAATTCACTAAAAATGTTTTTTTTTTTTTTTTTTTTTTTTTGGTCTTATGAAGTATTCAATTTGTTGAGATCGTGAATTGGTGGGTTTTTGTTAAATGTGAGCCAAAATCATCACAATTAAAAGAACCAAAGACTTAAACTACTTCAGTCTGTGTGCACTGAATTTATTTAATACACGAGTTTCACAATTTGAGTTGAATTACTGAAATAAATGAACTTTTCCACAACATTCTAATTAATTGAGATGCACCTATATATATATATATATATATATATATATATATATATTTTTTTTTTTTTTTAGTTAACATTCATTTTATTTCAAGTAACAAAACAGTTTTATATGGTTTTAGTTTTAGTTTAGTTAACTATACTAATCTTGGAGGTGAATATTGTCTAGTACTATGAAATCTACTCAAAATACAAAATATCAAAGAATAAATATTTTTGGAACAAAAAAAATGTTATGCTCATTGTCTTCACTTTTGACTGTTGAGGGTCACAAGAGTGAGGAATAGCAGAGGGTTAAAGTCAACATCAGTTCAAATTGTTTTGATCCTTATGGATGATGTCAAGAATCCCTTTCACCTGAAGTTTTTAACAAATTAAATCAGCATTTACATTTATCAGTGGTTAAACGGGCTAACATCCAGATGCACCCTTTGCAAGTGTAAAGCGATGACATATTGCACCTGGTCTCCTGACAGCCCATCCGGCTCAGCGACGGCCTGAACAGTCTTTTACTCAGCATGTGTGAGGATGCGGCTCACAAGCGAGTGAATCTGCTGACGGTGCTGGAGACGTGTGAGCAGCAGCATAAGAGCGCTGTCCTGCCCCGGCCGCAGAGAGCCATCAGACAGATGGCAGAGGATGTTCTGCAGGTAACCCGCAGCTCGCTGCTCAGTCATTTTACTGTTTGGTCACAATCATTTTACTGTGGTTAAAAACAAAACAGATACTAGCTAGCATGTTTGTAACAATCAATTACACTGAAAAGAAATTGATGTAGGATTTATTTTGAAACAGTTTTCAATCAGAAAAAAAAAAAAAAAAAAAAAACAGTCATGAGAGTCTTTTTTTTTTTTTTTTAATTGAGCTTTGTGCATCATCTGAAAGCTGAATAAATAAGACTTCCATTGATGTATGGTTTGTTAGGATAGAACAATATTTGGATGAGATACAACCATTTGAAAATCTGGAATCTGAGGGTGCAAAAAAATTTAAATATTGAGAAAATCGCCTTTAAAGTTGCCTTAGCAATGCATATTACTAATCAAAAATTAAGTTTTGATATATTAATCATAGGAAATTTACAAAATATCTTCATGGAACATGATCTTTACTTAATATCCTAATGATTTTTGGCATAAAAGAAAAATGGATAATTTTGACCCATACAATGTATTGTTGGCTATTGCTACAAATATACCTGTGCTACTTATGACTGCTTTTGTGCTCCAGGGTCACAGATAAGTACAAAGAAATAGTGTTAAATAAGTGTTTTTGAGTATTTTTTGTGTACAAATTTAGACAATTATGCAAGCCCGTTTCCACCACAGAATAAAAAATAAAAAAGGTAACCTCGACTTTTTATCTCACAATTGTGAGATATAAACTTGCAATTTCTAGAAAAAAAGTCAGAATTGTAAAATGGGCTTAATAGTTAATAATAGTTATTTGATATATTTTATAAATACATTTAAAATAGAATTATTTTTTATATTCTTGATAATACAGTGAATTAAATTATCTTATAGTATTAATTATTTTGCTGCATCTGACAAGTATTTATTTATTTATTTATTTATTTATTTATTTATTTTCATCCAGTCAATATTAAAGAGTCATTAATGTCTGTTTTGGATAATCCAGTGAATCCAGTAATTCATCTAATTCATCATTTGGTTCATGAATCCAAACATTATTTAACACTAACACAATAAATACAAGCAACACATTGAATTAAACATGAAATTTTGGACTGAAATAGTAATTTTCTTGTAAAACATACACCAATAATCTTTATTACAACTTTTAAACAACATTTTTAAATGTTCACATTTTTAAAAGAATTTAATGCAGTTTTCATCTTAATTATTGTCTGACATAATAACTTAACCTCAACAGAGTACTGTTTTTGTTTTCTAGGCTGAAAGAAACCCAAATGATTCTGCTCATCTTACAGACCGAAGCCAGCTGGTTAGAGAAAGACTTCGGGGTATGTTTCTCAAAATTCATTATTTGGTCAACTGAAGTTTTAAAAAATAACCTCACAAAGTGGCATTACTCTTCTAATATCTTGTGCCTCAGGTGCTTCCGGTCAGAACTCAGTTTGGCCGTTGAGAGGGAACAGCACACCATCAGCCGCACACTTCATCAGGTCAGAGCACTTTAACATCAGTCACGCATTCACAAGTCATTTTACTTCCATGCCTTATTTCTGCGTGAAACTGTAGGACAGGACTTGATTTTATCCTTTGGGAATTGATTGTTGTAAAGTGAGAGATCAGAATGGTGGTCGGAGAGTTTTGTGATTCATCGTTCAAAAAGGAAATTTGGTTTCAGAGGTGAAGTTATTCTGATGAAAGATCATGAAAGTTTCTTTTCATTTCAGAGTGATTTACACTGATGAATTACACTGCTACCAATAATGTGCATTAAAAAATAAATGTTATTTTAATTTCATGAGTTTGACATATGCATTTATTTCCCAGGTCATTGTTCTTGAATTTAACCATTTAGTTGGTTACCCCCTGTAAAGCCTGACATATGAAATAATACCCAGATTTGTTTATTTATGTATGTATGTATGTATGTATGAATGGAACAGTTTATTGGACATTTAGACAAAATATATACAAATCAAAATATATAAAAGGTTGCTTATGTGTTTTATGTTTTCAAATTTTTAAATTAAAAATTACTTTTAATTTGGTGCAGATGCTGATATTATAAAGCCAAAAAGTAAGTATCAGTCGTCACTCTCTATGTCCAATAATATGTCTTAGTAAGATGATATTGAAATGATCCAAACATATAATGCAATGCAATGCAATGCTGATTGAGAGATGAAGAAATAAACGCTCCTCAGAAGATGTGAGATGAAGATCATTCCTCCGCTGAGGAACAGTGAAAGTAAAGCTTCTGGAAACAAACGCTCCTCAAAAGATCCTGAAGATCAGATTTGAGACTAAAACATGATTGATGGAGAATCAAGTAAAGCTGAGCTGCTTCAGTCCAGTAAGTGTTCATCTGGAAATATTACTACAGTTTTTCTGACGTTTACTTGATAAAAATCAGTCAAGATTTGACAGCAGAAAGACACTGAAGCAGCTGAAGCTGGACGTTTGTACAATTACTCTAAAAGAGCTTTTACTGGACTTAACTATCAATCAGATAAAAGAAGACATGGAGAAGATTGAGTGTGCGGCAGATTTTGATCATGTTGATCATTTAAAGGCTTAGAAATGTGCTTTATAGTGTTAAGATCCAAACTCACAGCTCTTCATCTTCTAGAAGTCACAGTTCACAGCAAAGATGCAGAAACAGCTTGTTTCTGAGCCGAAGTCCTGCTCCTGACCGACGCGGTCACTTCACCTCATGCTCAGATCAGCTCTTCGGCTCTTCATTTAGCCTTAATCAACGCAAAACAAAGGTAAGCAACTAAAGGTAAGCAACTGCCTTCGTCATTACACTTATCTCAGTTTATGAAACGCTCCATTCGAGTATTCATTGAGTATTTCTCATGTGTTCGTCCTCAGGATACGGGCCCCGAGTTCATCCGAATGCTGGAGGAACCTCCGGTGCTTTTAGAGCTGCCTAATTCTATTGTGGTCAGTTTAATATGGCTAAGAGCGAGAGTATTGGCTCAACACCAGGTGATCTGTTACATAATACTTCAGCACTTATTTGCTCTCTCGCTCTCTCTCTGAGCAGTCAAACAAAGAGAGGTCGAGTTCAAACCAGAGGCGCTTGACCGTGTTGATGCCAAACGGACAGAACATTCTGCTCAAGTGTGACGTCAAATCCCGAGCAGGCCACGTCTTCGATATGATCATCGCTCACGCAAACCTCGTCGAACATTTTTACTTTGGCCTTGCTTATAGTGATGGTAATACACCTATTTTACTGGATTCTAGACATATTTGGTATTTATGGGGTTTTTTATTTAAGTATATAATATAAAAGTTGAAATAAATGAAGATACAGTATAACTTTATTTTAGTTCAGTTAACGTTTATTTCAAATAACAGAACTTTAAAAAAATAATAATAAATAAATAAATAAATAAATAAATAAAATAACCCTTGTCTGGTAATTTAAAATGTAATAAATACATATTTTATTAAATTAAATAATCTTTTTAATAATCTTTTTATATTTTTTAAAAATATAACCTATAATTTAATATTTCTAATCGTGATATTGATGAATAACTAGGTCACTGTATCAGATAGTTTCGTTTATAATTTCATAGCAATTTTTTCTCTTTTTCAGATAATGAGTTTTTCTTTCTCGACAATGACACAAAAATGTCCAAAGTTGCCCCTGGCGCCTGGAAAAAAGTGCCCACTGCCACATTTGTGCTTCATTTCCGCATCAGATATTTTGTGAATGACGTCTCTCTTCTTCTGTGAGTCTCTTCTTTTCCCTCATCATGTGATGGTGTGTTTTTATCGTTCGCTGCTGTCTAACTCTGCTCTTCATGGCGACAGACACAGACTGAGCCGTCATCAGTACTATCTCCAGCTGAGACGTGACATTCTGGACGACCGTCTGCCTTGTAATGAAGAGACCTGCTTGTTTCTTGGTGCCTTGGCTCTTCAAGCCGAGTTTGGGGACAGTATGCCTGAGGTACTCCACAGCATCACTCAGATATATTATTGTAATTTTAATATAATATATCTGTTAATATATCTGTTAACATTTTCCGTTAGATTTTGTTTTAGTTTTTTTTATTATTTATTTATTTTATCGTTTTATCAAAAAGATTTTTTTATATTTTTAATTTCTGTTTGTTTCTTTCATTTCAAGTCATTTTTTAATTATTAGTGATATTATATGATATATGATAATATGATATTAGTGAATTATATGATTTTAGTTTGCCTAACAATAGCTGTTATAAATTCACTGTAAACCACAGCTTCACAGGGATAATTGCTTTATTTTATTTATTAAATATTTATTAAATAACCCTATATATATATAAATATAAATATAAATATAAATATATATATATATATATATATATATATATATATATATATATATATATATATATATATATATAAATTAAAATTACCATTAAATTATAAATTATATTATTATATTATAAAATTTTGATTTATTAATAAATAAATAGATTGATGTGTCAGCCGAGCTTGTATACAATTTTATTTAAAAAAAAAAAAACACAAATAATGATTTTTTTTTTTTTACTTTTTTTTCATATTAAATTATTTTATTTTATTTCATGTCATGTTTCAGTTGTCAATAATAACCAAGTTCCAAATAAGACATGACGGCATTTCTAAGATTTATTCTCAGTGTTACAGTCATACAGTCATTAGTGTGCTATATTCTCTTCATCTGATGTCACACCTGTAAATGCTGCCAGAGAAGATAAAAATAAGTAATATTACGTCTTCAGGAAGCATTAAGAACATCAGGTCAAATTTATACTAAGCAGATGCTAGATGGTTATGTAATGAACTCATTTTACTGCATATAGCATCTATGAGTGTGTACATGTGTCAGAAAGACTAAAGCGCTGTTTTCTGTGTGGTCTGCAGGTCTATGGGAAGAACTACTATCAGCCTGAGCATTACATCTCCAAGAGTGTTCTGCAGAAAATGTCAATGCCTTGCCTGAAAGAAGAGTTGCTCCGATTACACGCCAGCAATGCAAACATGAGTTCAGAGGAGGCCGAGCTCGAGTTTCTCAAGGTTACATTCACTTCTGTTCTTATTGACAGCACATGTATCAGCATCATTCTTTAGGAAAGCATCATATGAAGTATGTATAGCAGACCGGGGCTAATTGTCACACACTGGTATTTACATACATTATATACATTGTTTGACAATTATATTTCTATTCAGCATTTAACCATTAGAATGCTCATTATTGCAAAGGGGCATGTTGTCTCACAACATGGGGTAAGTTGTCACAGTGGAACCCAGTATTAAACAGCCTAATAGCCTTTTGCAATGAAACAGTAAAACATTTATGAAACAACAAAACTGCAATAACATACAGAAATATTAAAACCAATAGAAATGTGACAACAAATAATAATAATAAAAAAAGCTAGAAAAAAATGCTCGTCTTGAGAATAGTTTAACTAGTTTAAACCTTTCTAAATGTATACCAGTGTGGTTTTATATATATTATTTGAGAGGATTCAAATAATAGAGAAAACATAAATTTTTTTAACAGCTCAACAACTCATAGTTACTGAGATATATGTAATGACAAGGAGATAACTAGTTTTTATAAATTTTTTAAGTAATTTTAACATTTTCCGTATTTAAAAAAAAAAAATAAATAAATAAATAAATAAAAAAAAAAAAATATATATATATATATATATATATATATATATATATATATATATATATATATATATACACACACACACACATTTTTATAGCTTTTATTCATTTTTATTTCAGTTTTTATTTTACTTTTAGTTATTTTAGTAAATCAAGTTAAAATAAATTAAAATGAGAAATTATGCCTTGGAAACTAAAATGTTTAATTTTTTTATCTTATTTTATTTCAAGTAACATTTTTTTTTTATTATTTTAGTTTTAATTTTAGTTGGTTATAATAGCAATGGTCTGGTATTTTGAATATAATAAAATATTTTTTTTTAAATAATCTTTATAATAAATAAATAAATAAATAAATAAATACACAGTGGGTACGGAAAGTATTCAGACCCCCTTAAATTTTTCACTCTTTGTTATATTGCAGCCATTTGCTAAAATCATTTGTTCATTTTTTTTCCTCATTAATGTACACACAGCACCCCATATTGACAGAAAAACACAGAATTGTTGACATTTTTGCAGATTTATTAAAAAAGAAAAACTGAAATATCACATGGTCCTAAGTATTCAGACCCTTTGCTGTGACACTCATATATTTAACTCAGGTGCTGTCCATTTCTTCTGATCATCCTTGAGATGGTTCTACACCTTCATTTGAGTCCAGCTGTGTTTGATTATACTGATTGGACTTGATTAGGAAAGCCACACACCTGTCTATATAAGACCTTACAGCTCACAGTGCATGTCAGAGCAAATGAGAATCATGAGGTCAAAGGAACTGCCTGAAGAGCTCAGAGACAGAATTGTGGCAAGGCACAGATCTGGCCAAGGTTACAAAAACATTTCTGCTGCACTTAAGGTTCCTAAGAGCACAGTGGCCTCCATAATCCTTAAATGGAAGACGTTTGGGATGACCAGAACCCTTCCTAGAGCTGGCCGTCCGGCCAAACTGACCTATCGGGTGAGAAGAGCCTTGGTGAGAGAGGTAAAGAAGAACCCAAAGATCACTGTGGCTGAGCTCCAGAGATGCAGTCGGGAGATGGGAGAAAGTTGTAGAAAGTCAACCATCACTGCAGCCCTCCACCAGTTGGGGATTTATGGCAGAGTGGCCCGACAGAAGCCTCTCCTCAGTGCAAGACACATGAAAGCCCGCATGAAGGACTCCAAGATGGTGAGAAATAAGATTCTCTGGTTTGATGAGACCAAGATAGAACTTTTTGGCCTTAATTCTAAGTGGTATGTGTGGAGAAAACCAGGCACTGCTCATCACCTGTCCAATACAGTGAAGCATGGTGGTGGCAGCATCATGCTGTGGGGGTGTTTTTCAGCTGCAGGGACAGGACGACTGGTTACAATCGAGGGAAAGATGAATGCGGCCAAGTACAGGGATATCCTGGACGAAAACCTTCTCCAGAGTGCTCAGGACCTCAGACTGGGCCGAAGGTTTACCTTCCAACAAGACAATGACCCTAAGCACACAGCTAAAATAACGAAGGAGTGGCTTCACAACAACTCCATGACTGTTCTTGAATGGCCCAGCCAGAGCCCTGACTTAAACCCAATTGAGCATCTCTGGAGAGACCTAAAAATGGCTGTCCACCAACGTTTACCATCCAACCTGACAGAACTGGAGAGGATCTGCAAGGAGGAATGGCAGAGGATCCCCAAATCCAGGTGTGAAAAACTATTGCATCTTTCCCAAAAAGACTCATGGCTGTATTAGATCAAAAGGGTGCTTCTACTAAATACTGAGCAAAGGGTCTGAATACTTAGGACCATGTGATATTTCAGTTTTTCTTTTTTAATAAATCTGCAAAAATGTCAACAATTCTGTGTTTTTTTCTGTCAATATGGGGTGCTGTGTGTACATTAATGAGGAAAAAAAATGAACTTAAATGATTTTAGCAAATGGCTGCAATATAACAAAAAGTGAAAAATTTAAGGGGGTCTGAATACTTTCCGTACCCAGTGTGTGTGTGTGTGTGTGTGTGTGTGTGTGTATATATATATATATATATATATATATATATATATAATTATTTTTTTACATTTCTAATTCAGCTATTCAGTGTGGCAGCTGGTTTTGTTTACCATTTTATAACTTCACTTTTTCAAATGAAGAAATTTTCTTTCTTTACAATGACACATCTGTACATTGACTCAAAACCTCTTAGTTGCTGAGATATTTTGTGACAAGCTCATGGGTGATAAGTCACACTAAAAATATTAGAACATTATTGCATTAGATGATAAAAAAAATGAAACAAAATGCATGCATTTGAAATAAAGATACAGTACATTTTACATAAAATATTTGCCAGGTTGTAGATTATGTGTGACCCTGGAGCACAAAAGCAGTCATACGTAGCACAGGTATATTTGTAGCAATAGCAAACAATACATTGTATGAGTCAAAATTACCCATTTTTCCTTTGTCAAAAATCATTCGGATATTAAGTAAAGATCATGTTCCATGAAGATGTAAATTTCCAACCATAAATATATCAAAACTTAATTTTTGATTAGTAATATGCATTGCTAAGAACTTCATTTGGACAACTTTAAAGGTGATTTTCTCAATATTTAGATTTTTTTTTTTTTTTTGCGCCCTCAGATTCCAGATTTTCAAATAGTTGTATCTCAGCCAAATGTTGTCATATCCTAACAAATCATACATAAATTATTTATTCAGTTTCAGATGATGTATAAATCTCAATTTCAAAAAAATTGACCCTTATGACTGGTTTTGTGCTCCAGGGTCACATATTAAAAACAGATATATACTACAGTTTAGGAAACGTTCTCATCGTCACAAGAAAATCACAGCAAAAATGACAAAGTCAGTTCTTTTGATATTTGAACTTCTAATGCAATGAATTTCAGACATTTTTAAGTGTGTCCAAATAGTTTTTGGGGTCACATTTATTTTAAAACTGAGTGAAAATAAGGAATGAGAGGGATGGAAAATGCTCCATGTGACAAAATGCTTTTCATCTTCTTGCCATCTTGCATTTATTCAAAACTGTACGGGCTGCAGACCAGATATTTTACAGACTCCAGTAGGTCTGAGCAGCTCTTGTGGATGCGATGATGGCATTATAATCTGTCCACAGAGTGTCCAGCAGCTTCCGGAGTACGGCGTATTACTCCACCGCGCCGGCCGCGAGAAGAAGCCCGTGTTTGGAGAGCTGCTGCTGGGAGTGTGTGCCAAAGGAGTCATTGTGTATGAAGTTATTAATAACTCTCGAACCACAAGCCTTAGATTCCACTGGAGAGACACGAGCAAAATCACCTCCGCTGTGAGTCAACAAACACTAACACCTTACTCATTTACGCAAAGGGTTCGCTATTTTTGTTGAAATACAGCAGCAAAAGTGTTAAAGCACTCCTCCTCTCCGAGATTAATGTGCACAGTGTGAGTAAGCTATTCGCAGCTTGAGTTTTCCTTGAATAGTATATATACAGTATAAACAGTTTGATTACAACATAATCATTTTTGTCCAAATATGTGTAATGTTATTTTAAAATGTAATTCATAAAAACAATGATAGATAGATAGATAGATAGATAGATAGATAGATGTTACTCCACATAATAACTCTTACTATATTAAAATATATGAATTGACTTTAACTGGAAAAATGACTCTTTGTTATTGTCCTCTTGCATTATTGACAAACTATTATATAAAGGTGACTTGACTATGTTCTCATCAACACAGCAACGTAAGTTTATCATCGAGAGCAGCAACAGCAGAAAGAAGCACATTTTTCTGACCGAGAAGTCAAAAGTTGCCAAATACCTGTGTGAACTGTGCTCGGCACAGCACAAGTTTGACAGGGAGATGAGCTCTCGCCAGCTCACACACAGCCTCGCTTCAGGTCAGACACACACACAGCTTTACTCAGGCTTTACCATGTCAGCTGATGACAGTAACCGGCCGTGTGCATGTGTCTGTAGAGGAGAGCATTGTGCAGTATGCAGCCGCTGATGACTCCATGAGCAGGTTCTGTGAGGACGTGGCAACCCGCATCGAAGCAAAGATCAAACAACAGAGAGATTTACTGGAGCACACAGGGTGAGAACAAACTGCACAAATCCCTCTGTCTGAATCTTTATTTGACACTCCAACTCTAGCACTCTCTTTTCTAATTCTATTTTATCTGTTTGTTTGTTTGTTTGTTTGTTTGTTTTGTTTTGTTTTTTTTATTAAAAAAAATATAAGGCCTCTAACACTAGCTTTCTCTTTTCTTTTTCTATCTATCTACTTGTTTTCTTTTTATTATATGTATATGTATGTGTATATATGTATGTATGCACATATATGTGTGTGTGTATGTATATATGTATATATGTGTATTTATATATATATATATATATATATATATATATATATATATATATATATATATATATATATATATATATATATATATATATTAGTGCTGTCAAATGATTAATCACGATTAATTGCATACAAAATAAGTTTTTGTTTGCATAATATATGTGTTCTGTGTATATTTATTATGTATATATAAATGCACAAACATACAGTATATATTTTTTAAAATATTTACATGTATTTACATGTGTATATTTATATTCCTATAATTTATATTATAAATAAATATATTTAATATATAAGCATAACATATTTTTCTGAAATATATACATGCATGTGTGTGTATTTATATATACATAATAAATATACACAGCACACACACACACACACATATATATATATGTAAACAAAAACTTTTATTTTGGATGCGATTAATCGCAATGAATTGTTTGACAGCACTATATATATATATATACACATATATATATATATATATATATATATATATATATATATATAAACCTTGCTGCGTTTAGGCTAACCGAGGCTTGTCATAACACTTGCATATTATTGCTCTTTTGTTTTGACAGCTTCTGTTGTCCTCATTTGTAAGTCTCTGGATAAAAGCGTCTGCTAAATGATTAAATGTAAATGTAAATTTCTGAAAGCAAGACATTGCAATTGTGAGGTTTTCAGCTAACAGCCAACAGAATATTATCCTCAAATATTCCTTTTTTTTTCACTGAAAAACTGAGGTGCATAAGATTAGATCACTGACGTCTACGATCAATCAGAGTCCAAAAACAAAAAGAACAAAAAAATTCCAAAAGCTGTGCTAATTTATAGAAAACAAGTTGACAAGATTGTATCCAAGATTTGGTCATAATATAGCAGAATGAGAGATTTACAAGCAACTTTAAAAAACACCAAAAGGATTTTCAACACAACACAAGAGTTAATTCAATAAAGCCTTATTTGCATATGATCAGACATTTTGTCTTAATGTACTGTGATTGATTGATTAAGGAAAATATGTAGATATCAGTTAGTTACAATTAGTAGTGTCTGTTTATTTCACCTCTAGATCTCAAAGTCCAGCTCTTCAGAGAAGCTCCTGTAGCTCTCCAAAGCATTACTCTGACGTCCCTTCAATGTCCTCACCATTACGAGGTATGAACTGATAATTAACCTATAAAATTAACTTATTACACTGTTCAGCTGGGAAACAGCACAATGCAAAGTGTCCTTTTTCTCACAGATACTCCAACAAGTGCCCGACCCCCAGAGAGGGAAATAATCTGCGTTTCCCTCAAAAAGGATCCCAAAGTTGGCCTCGGTAAATGGATTCTAGACTCATTATAACTCACTGATATGCAGAACACTAATTCACTCTGTTCATCTTGGCTCTAGGTATTGTAATTGTTGGAGAAGAAAGCACTGGGAAACTGGACCTCGGGATCTTCATTGCATCCGTTGTACCCGGAGGCCCAGCTGACCGAGACGGACGCATCAAAGCAGGTGAATCATGCATTGATAACGTTCAGTCATGACCTCAGAGGTCTCTGTTTGAGCATTAGTGAAGCTGAGCTCTGTGTTTCCGTCAGGCGGTCGTCTGATCTCTCTGAATCAGCTCAGTCTGGAGGGCTTGTCCTTCACCGAGGCCGCTGATATCATGCAGAGCAGCTCCAGAGAGGTGGAGCTCATCGTCTCACAGCCGAAAGGTATGGCATGCATTTATATTCTGCTCTTATATTCTGGGGTGTAACTAGTTACATGTAACGGAATTACGTAATTTAATTACAAAATAAATGTAATTGTAATTAGTTACAGTTACTGAGAAAAAATTTGTAATTAAACTGCAGTTACTTATGAAAACGTTAACGATTACAAAGGGGGTTACATATGAATATTTTTACACGCATGATTTCTTTCCAAAATTGCATTGACTGCACTAAAATAGACAATAGTGTTTCAGGAGTTTAGGACACAAAATAGGACACATGCTTATTATTAACTGTTTTATTTCCAATTTGTATATGCTTTATTTTTTTATTTTTCCAAGGCATTTAGATGCCAGAGTTTCCTGTCATAGCTATGCAAAGATTTGATTTCAAAAACAGTATCATCTGATCATTCTGAGGTTAAATACTGATTTAAAACCAAAACAAGACATAGTTTAATAGCTAACTATTTCTTGTTTTGGTTTTAAATCAGTATTTAACCTCAGAATGATCTCAAACTAAAAAGAGGTGCTAAAGTCTGATTTTGTCGTGGCTGTGCTTCAAATTAAATTATTGTAATCTTAATTATTAGAAATTTAGAACAGTAATCAAAAAGTAACCAAATGTGATCAGTTACATTACTTTAATAAAGTAATTAAAACACTGGATACAACATCATCATGCTCAAAATACAAGTGTTTTTGGGCTTAACCAGGGTTATTATAGTTAACTAAGGGGGTGTTACATGACACCGTTTTCAACTAAAAAAATGAAAAGTTGTTATGCATTTTAGCCATTCATTGAAAATGGGTTTCAAAGTTTTTGAAAACAATACCGTTATCTTCATATAAACTACAAAAACGCATATTTGTGAAAAGCGTAATGTCATGCACATGCATATTACATGTTCGAGTCTATAGGTATGTGCGCAAGAGCAAAGTGTTTCTTTACAAAACGACATCGTCAGTTACTGGCCTGGCATGCGTAATACAGCGTTTTTAGCCCTTTTTGGATCTGTGTGAACGGGAATTGTTTGACAAAGTTGTCATCTGTTTGCAAAATTTTTCAAAACTTCAAAGGAAAACTTCTCTGTTTTTACAGAAAACATAATTGTACAGTGCATCACGTGTCATGTAAACATATCCTAAACTAAAACTAAAGCAATTTCCATTACAGGAAGCAAAATAAACATTAACTAAAATAAAATAAAATTAATCTTATTTCAGCTAGTTGCCAAAGCAACATTTATCATTTTCATTTAGTTTAACTTAATGTACTAAAATAACTAAAACTATAACTTCAACAAAATTAAAAAATCATAATAATAAAATTAAAATGAAAATGGAAAATACAGAAATAAAAATAATAGTATCTCAATTATACTAAATTAACATTGGGTTCAACAAATAAATTAATGCAACAGTTTTCATCAATCTTTTCCACTTTGACAACTTCTAATGAAATGTTCTAATGTTCAACCAACAAACTAGAGGAATTGAATCATTTTTTAAAGTTGATTACTAAAAGTGAAGTTAGTCCAACTAATTTCAACATTATTGAGTGGTGGCTTTAGAGGCGATTCATCTCATCTATACCAATTCATATCAACACCTAGCATAGCACATTATGAATGTAACTTATTTAACGTGAATTTAACAAACAAGCAAAACACTCATTAGCGCAGTCATTGTTCAAATGGTAAATGTAGTGTATATCTACAAAATATCTATATCAACTCCTTTAAATATCAAACATAACAGCGTTCAACACTAACAGGTCTTTCCATTTACTAAAAACACATAAAATAACACTTCATTTCAAGATTTATTCTCCTTATCCAGTCCTGTGCAAATCGCTCTGGGAACCAGAAATCCACTGCCTAGTGTTTAAAGTTATAAAGACCATTTCATTTCAAGTTATAACAACATTTTTTGGGTTTAAATTACATGCTATATTAAGTTGATGTAATGATCGACCTTTATTATAACTCATCAAAATAATGTTTGCAACTTAAAAAGGTTTAACTAAAGGTTAATTAAACTAAAGGTCATCAATAAATTTAAATTTTTAACTTACAACCATGCATTTATTTAAGTTGTGCTGCCCTGAATTTAATTTTAGAGTGTAGTTTATAAATGACAGCCAGCACTGCTCATATAATTCTACAAAGTTGATAATAATGTGTTGTGAAACGATCAGCTCTGTCTAAGCGTGGAGGCGCTGGTCATCTGCCGAGAGGAACTACGAGTCTCAGAGCACCATACGAGCCGACAGTCGAGCAGGAGACGACGATCTGGACGAGCTGGTCAACGTTACGTTATGATGACCCCCAAAGGAACCAACCGGCTGCATGTTCCTGAGGTCCGCATTATAAACGCTCAGGTACTGAAAATGTTATGCAAGTTCCTTTAAAGGCTGTGGAAATGTGGATTGTTGCTTCCCTGTTTGTGTGAATTTGAAAAATTCAAAAATTGTAAAAAAAAAAAAAAAACAGTGCAAAAGTGGCAGGTTTCCACAATACTATGATTTACAGTTTTTGTTTTTATTTTTTTCAACTGCTAGCTTATACACATATTTTCAAAACTTTGCCTCATTTATTTTCAAAACTTTACACACAAAGCCAAGAATTGCACACACACAAAATGCAAAATGCTTCATATCTCTTGCAAAATGAAGCACTGCATTCAAAATATCACAAACACATCTCAAAAAGCAAACATTTGCAAACACCTTTGCCATAATATTAATTCCTGTTAGATTTTTGTGTTACAGAGAATTGTGTGCTGTATTTTGAAAAAAAGTGTTTTATGAAACTGAAATCTGAGTCAAAGGCTGAGAATTAGTGTATGGTTTTGCAGATTTGGTGTGTACTTCTGCTGTTTGAGTGTCAGCTTTCAGAAATTGTGTGACAAGTAAAGATTTTGTGTGTAAGCAGTTGAAAAAAATAAATAAATAAATAAATAAAATTTGAATACAATTCAAAAAGGTAAGGACATTTATAATGTTTAAAAGATTTCTATTTCAAATAAAAACTTTATATTCATCAAAGAATCCTGTAAATGTATGAAGCTTATAGGAGTGAAAGAGAGACTAATAGTTATGTGTGTTTCAGGATGATTATTCCAGGTCAGCGTCTCTGATCAGCCTGAGACCTGAAGAGTTTACTGTGATGCTTCAGAAATCTGGAGGCAGTCTGGGCATCGGGATCGCTGTAAGCTTTATAGTTTTATAGGCTTTGAGACTAAATATTGAGGGTATGTGCAAATTTTGAAATAAAAAATATAAATTCAGTTAAACAACCTTTAAGAAATAAAGAAATAAAAAAAACACCAAAAAATAAATAAATTAACTAAAAGTTCATTTTATTAATTAAACAAAGTATATTTTCCAAGCGTATAAGTATTCTAATATCAGTGTACTTGATAGTATACTTCTGTGTGTACTACAGGTGCATCTCAATAAATTAGAATGTCATGGAAAAGTTCATTTATTTCAGTAATTCAACTCAAATTGTTAAACTCATGTATTAAATAAATTCAATGCACACAGACTGAAGTAGTTTAAGTCTTTGGTTCTTTTAATTGTGATGATTTTGGCTCACATTTAACAAAAACCCACCAATTCACTATCTCAAACAAATTAGAGTACTTTATAAGACCAATTAAAAAAAATAAAAAAAACATTTTTAGTGAATTGTTGACCTTCTGGAAAGTATGTTCATTTACTGTATATGTACTCCAATACTTGGTAGGTGGCTCCTTTTGCTTTAATTACTGCTTCAATTCGGCGTGGCATGGAGGTGATCAGTTTGTGGCACTGCTGAGGTGGTATGGAAGCCCCAGGTTTCTTCAACTTTTCCACAACATTCTAATTTATTGAGATGCACGCAATTTATTGTAATGCTATAAATTTAAGTGTTTATTTATCATTGCAAACTATACTTATACAAAAATGTACTTTTTTAAACAAAAAAGGGTTATAAGTAAATATTTATTTAAATTTAACAGTATAACTTGTTATATATAACTTGTAATATACTACTGGTACACTTAAAAAAATATACTTTTTTAAATTAAAAATTGGGCCAACTTACTCCAAAGAAGTACTACAAGTATGTTACTGGTGCATTGATACTTACTAACATAAAGTATCCTTGGAAAATGTACTATGTTAACTTAATAAAATGATCTTTGTAAGGAAGCTATTCCACCCGATAGCTGACTTGTTACTGTAAACTTCACTGTAAAAACTTAAAAGTTTAAGGCAACCAGCTTCACCAGATTTTTGAGTTTTCTCAAAATCTGCTGAAGCTAGTTGCCTTAAACTTTTAAGTTTTCTCAACTTTTGATTTTTTACAGAGTTGAACATGTCAGTTTATCAGTTAATAAGTAAAACATATGTTGGAGTACTACATTAAAACTATTAATAAGCTACTCTTTCAGAAGACTGGTAATTTTCTGGCAATACTGCTGACTTGATTGCACAAACACTATTTGAAGAGAACTGTACTGAGCTGGATGACTTCACTGAATCAGCAATGAACTGACTTTAACTGAAAAACTATTTTTCAGTTTTTTTTTTTAATTGTCCTCTTCTTGCATTATCGAGCACACGTTTTCTTGTTTAATACTGACTGAAAGGTGAATTTTCTTGTGTGTGCTTCTGCTGTTTGAGTGTCCGCTTTCAGAAATTATGTGACAAGTAAAGATTTTGTGTGTTAGCAGTTGAAAAAAAAAAAACTGTAAAAATATACTTTTGACATTTTGAAGTACACTACAAATGCACATTCAATACAATTAAGCACACTTCTTTCCACAGGGGTCTCTTTCTTATTAAATAAATAACATAGGATAAAAAAAGAGAACATTGTACAGCTGTTGTATATTGTATAAATGTTGTAGGCTATAACTCTGTATCTTGATGTTTGAATACACAGGGAGGAGTGAATACAGGCCTCCGTTACGGAGGGATTTATATCAAGAGTCTGGTAGCTGGAGGAGCGGCTGAACGAGACGGACGTATCCAGACAGGTAAGTGTTCCTGCTCTCTCTGCTGTTACAGGTGTGATGGACTGAACTGAGATTTAGTGCACTCATCCTTCACCTTCAGTTCAGTAGATGAGTCGGTTTGATTGAGTCATGACAATTGTGTGTGTGTGTGTGTGTGTGTGTGTGTGTGTGTGTGTGTGTGTGTCAGGAGACAGGCTGTTGGAAGTGGACGGCACCAGACTGCAGGGATTCACAGATCAGCAGGCGGCTGAATGTTTGGCAAGAACAGGAGAGGTAATCTCTATCTATCTATCTATCTATCTCTCTCTCTCTCTCTTTCTCTCTCTTTCTCTCTCTCTCTCTCTCATGGCTACTACACACTAGTCCCATCTTTACATAATCAGCTGTAATCTCTGCTCACTTCTAGCAATTCAGTTATTGTGTACTGAACTGATACTGATTCTGTCTATTTAAAATCCGAAAATAACCTTATAAAGGCCACAGTATAATATTTGGTAAACGCATTTCTAATGATCAGCAAGATGTAAACTTTGCTACTCCATGCTAATCTACTCCATGTCTTCTGTTGTCTGATTGATAGTTTATAGAGTTTTTTTTATCCAGTAAAAGCTCTTTTACTGTAATTGTACAAACGTCCAGCTTCCGCTGCTGCTTCATGTGTCTTTTTGCTGCCAAATTTTTACTGATTTTTATCAAGTAAATGTAAGAATAACTTTCATATTGTTAGTAATGTTTAAAGATGAACACTTACTAGGTTTACTTGATTTTTCTAAAAAAAAAAAAAAAAAAAAAAAAGTGTTATATGAATAATCGTTCAAATCTGAGTCAAATATGATCATCTGGCTTTTGAAGAACGTTTATTTCTTCATCTCTCAATAATCATTTGATTGCATTGCATTATATGTTTTGATCATTTAAATCTCATCTCACTAAGACACATTATTGGAGATATAGAGTGACGACTGATATTTATATCATTTAATGTCAGTATCTGCTCTACTGTTATAAAGATCTCATTGATTTACATTTCATCATATAAATATCAGCATCTGCACCAAATTGCTTTGCTTTTTTTTTTTTTTTTTGCTGAGTTTGAATCTCTGAATAAAACTGAGCTGTTTTTTCAACCCGATCTCATGAAAGTGTGTATAAATAGTACGCCAAATAAAAACAAAAACAAAAACTTGTGGTATTGATACGCAAAAATTTACTTTGGCGTGTATATGCTACGCAATGGGTAGGATTAGGGGAGTGGGGTAGATGCATATTGTCACAAATCTGATCCATGCACTTTCGTTCGCCGCATTGACTCCTGCGCTACACTAACTGTTGCACGTCACCCCCGGACTGCATTTCCCATCATCCACTGCACTGATCACAGCTGTCACCAATCACACATTGCACTGATTACACAGCTGATCCCATCAGACACGCTTTATAAGCCTTGGACTTCCTCTCTGTCAGCGCCGAGTATTGTACGCACAAATCACTCTCCTAGCGATAGCTACTCTACGGAGCCCACTTGGTTATCATAGTCTTGCCTTGCCTGTTTCCTCGTGTTTTGATTCCTGCCCGTGTTTCCTGGATTAACCCTTTGCCTTGCTGTTTCGGACTCTGTTCGCGCCTTGCCTGGATTATTGCTCACGTTTTCGGATTACCCCTTTTGTCAAGCCCCTTTGGATATTGTTCACTGTCGACTGACTCATGCTCGTTTTGGATGACTCTTTGCCTTGCCTGTGATATACCTGTTTGCCATTGTTTGACCCTTGCTTGTTTCCTGAACACGCCGTTGTAAATAAAAGCCTTGCACATGGATCAACACGTCTCTTGTCTCGTCGGCTCCATAACACATATCATACGTACGCAAAAACTGTGTATCATATGCACGCCAACAAATTTCGTATCATATGCACGCGAGAAACTGCGTATTATATGCAGGCCAAACACGTGCGTATCATATGCACGCCAAAGTCAATTTTTGCGTATCAATACCACGAGTTTTTGTTTTTATTTGGCGTACTATTTATACGCACTTTCATGAGATCAGGTTGAAAAAAATCACATAGGTTTTTTTTTTTATCTAAAGGTTCTATAAACTCTTCCATTTCAAAACATTAGATTTTTCTGTCTATTAGTTTTTATCAACCGCTTACATTTTCAAAATTTGGCCTCTTTTTTTCAAAACTTTACATACAAATCCAAGAATTGCACACACAGAATGCAAAATGCCTCACATCTCTTGCAAAATGAAGCATTGCATTCAAAATATCACAAACAATCAAAACATCTCAAAAGCAAATATTTGCAAACACCTATGCTGTAATGTTAATTCCTGTTAGATTTTTGTGTTACACAGAGAAATGTGTGTTGTGTTTTGAAAAAAGTGTTTTACGAAATTGAAAACTGAGTCAAAGGCTGAAAATTAGTGAATGGTTTTGCAGATTTGGTGTGTGCTTCTGCAGTTTGAGTGTCAGCTTTCAGAAATTGTGTGACAAGTAAAGATTTTATGTGTAAGCAGTTGAAAAAAAAACTGTATTGCATATGTTATGCCAGGCTTCAGCTGAACTGATATTAGTGCTAATATCTGATCGCTGTCAGGTGGTGAGTCTGGTGCTGGAGCGAGACGGAGGCTCTGTTAACCCCGCATTACAGGACACACTCACTGTCCGCATGCCCAGTCCTGCAGGGTCAGCGACGAGGAACAGCTGCCCGGCCATCGCCATGGCCAGACCCTTCGGCCTCAAGCCCAGAGACTACAGCTTCGTGTCGGACGGTAATGAAAAGATCTTGTTTAGAAAAGCACCATGAACTGCAGAACTCACTAGCATCTAAGGATGAATTTTGTTAATATGAGCAGGTGAGAAAATAAACATTCAGGTGTGAGAAGTTTCTTTGTCTTCTTAAAAAACATTAAAATGCATGTTGTTAGCATGATTAGCATGTTGCTAGCAATTTTTAGCATGTTTTAACGTTGTCTAGGACAGTCATTAAGCTTTGCTAGTGACAGACAGCTTAAACACTCTATAAGTCTTACTGCACAAAAGTCGACCCCAAAGTCAGACCAGTCTGAAAGTCTGACCCGAGTTTGGTGGCTTGAAAGCTCTAGAAGGAGATACAGTCCAAATTTTGTCTCAGAAGAATAATGGTGCGTTCAAGTCATATCGGATACATCGTATTTACGAGTTGAATGCACATGAACGCCACCACAAAGTCGTTTTTACGAGTGAGAAACTCAATTTTCTTTAAGCCCTGAGTTTCCGAGTTGGGGGCGTGTCAGTGAAAAAAACGTGTCAGATGCAATGGATGCAAAATGGATTGTTCACTGACAAGCTGCGCAAAACCACGCTGATAATGAACATGGATTTGCGCAGCTTGTCAGTGATCAACAGCTCTGTGTAGTAAATGCTGCTCAATGTGAAATCACGCACGTGTTGGAATTTACCGCTGATTAGAGAACCGGCTTTACTGACAAGATGCGCATTAATTATCGCCCGATATTTATCGTGCACCCCTATCCCCAATGCAACACACGTTTTATAAATTGGTGATGGCAGGTTCAAATGATGAAGTCCCTCCGACGAGTAGCACAGGGCCATTGTAGAAAACGTAAAATGACGAAAAAAAGTACCTGAGAGACGGACATGCCGTGCACAATAAAAAAAAGTAGTAAAAACCCGGCAACAAGGGAAAAAAAACATTCAGCCAAAAACAACGCATCATCCCTTCTGCCTCGCCTCCCACACGACCATGTTAAACACGTTAGCCTGAGCACCACAAATAAACCACACAGAAAGTTATTGGGTAGGAAAGGAGCAAACTGGAAAGAAATGCCCCAGACCTTTAAACCCAGAGATAAAAACAGGTAACAGACCAGCGAGGAAGTGGAGACTTACCCACGGGACGATACACCGCGGACCTGGGGTAACTGGGGGCTCGAAAGCTCGTGAACGGTCAGTGATGAGCAGGAAAGAAAATAGTCTGATAGGCTGAAAGACCAAACACAGAGGGAAAAATAATCCTTAAATGAATGATTAAATCCAAAAGTAATCCACAGATGAAGGGTGCAAATATTCCCGAAGTCAAGGGGGAAAATCCAGGGTAGTAAAACGAGCGTTCACTCGAACCTGAAGCCTTTTTATTATATTATTGTATGACTGCCATTGAATGTATAATGATTCAGTTTACATCACTCATAAATTGAGTAAAAAGAGAAAAAAGCAAAAACACAATGATGCACATTCTTTATTCGTCATTTTGTAGATGTAGAGTTTAAAAAAAATCTTTGAATTTTATGTACAAAACTTAAATCAACATCTTGTTCCGACCAAAGTGACTTGAACACACCTGACATCGTAATGACGACTTGTCAACTTGTAAGTACGAAAGTCCCAGGAGGACTTGAACGCAGCATAAGTTTAAATAGCATTTCAGTAAGCTGGCTTTCTCAAACTAACTTAATAAGCATATATATCATTTATTATATACAGTGCCCTCCATAAGTACTGGAACAGTAAAGACAAAATTGCTTTCTCGGCTGTGGAGTCAAGACATTTGCAAATATGATTAAAAGATGAATATGAGACAAAACTACAGAATGTCACATTTTATTATTAGGTCTTTCGACACATACATGTTTTACCAAATAAAAAGGACAGCACTTTTAGAGTTCATCCCACTATCTGAAGTGAGCATAAGTATTGGAACAGTTGCCTCAGTCTTTCTAAGTGATCAGCTGTGTCCTGTTGCATTCATTCTTCAGATATTAAAAGCAGGGAATGTGTCTTATCAGTTATATCCATTGCTTCTGCATTCTAAGTCTTGCATTCGATGATGAAACACACAAACCAGGATGAAGATGAGGAAGCTGACTCTGAAAGAAAAGCAAGCAATTTGGATGCTAAAAGAAAAGAGGAAGTTAATTAGAACTATAGCAAAAACAAAGGGCATGGAGAAATCAAGAGTTTGGAAACCACCCGGTGACGCAAGCAACCAACGATGACCTAATCGGCTGAGAAAAACAACAGTAGTTGATGACAGACAAATCATAAAAGCGGTGAAAATGAAGCCTAAAATCCGTGTCTGTAAAATCACCAACAACTTCCAGAAAGCTGGGGTGATGCTCTGACAATCTACTGTCCTCAGGAGACTTGCAAAAAAGCAGAAAGGTGAGCCAGTAGAGTTTTGGAACTGAGTTTATGGACCAATGAGACAAAGATTAACCTTTATCTAAGTGATTGGAAAGCAAAAGTGTGGAGAAAAAAGGGAACTGCAAAAGATCCCAAGCATACAGCCTCATCTGTAAAGCATGGTGGAGGTGGTGTCATGGCATGGGCATGCATGGCTGTCTCTAGATCAGGTCCTCTCAATTTTAATGATGACTTAATGTATGATGACAGTAGTAGAATGAATTTGGAAGGGTACAAAACCATCTTGGCTACCAATATTCAAGAAAATGCCACCAAACTCATTAGAAAGCACTTCATATTGGATCAGGACATTGACCCAAAACACCCTGCCAGTTCAGTCAAAGAGTTTATCAGGGTAAAGAAATGTAAAGTCTTAGATTGCCCAAATCAATTTCCAGATTTAAATCCGATTGAACATTAATTTCACCAGCTGAAGAGGAGACCAAAGACAGAAACTCCCCAAAATAAGCAACAGTTGGAATTGGCTGCATTAAAGGCTGGGAAAAGTATTTCAAAGCATAAGACCAAGAGTCTGGTGATGTCTATGGGTTGCAGACTCACTGCTCTGATTGCGTGCAAGGGATCTGCAAAAAAATATTAGCTTTTAATCTTTTACATCTGCCTTAAATTAAACTGTTCCAATACTTATGCTCACACCAAATAGTGGGATGAACTCTAAAAGTGCTGTCCTTTTTATTTGGTAAAACATGTATGTGACATTCTGTAGTTTTGTCTCATATTCATCTTTTAATCATATTTGCAAATGTCTTGACTCCACAGCCGAGAAAGCAATTTTGTCTTTACCGTTCCAATACTTATGGAGGGCACTGTAATTTAGAAAATGCCTATTTTGAGTGGAAGCAGAAACAGGTTTCTTTTGTGCATGTCTCTTTAAATGCAAATGACCTGCTGCTCCCCGCCCCCTTCTCCAGAACAGGACTGTGCCTTTACAGCTTGTACCTCAGATACTCTGCTAAAAAAACAACTGTTTGGTTTTGATTCAATTCAATTCAAGTTTATTTGTAAAGCACTTTTCACGATACAAATCGTTGCAAAGCAGCTTTACAGAAAATTTTAAGTTTCTACATTATATTTAGGAGTAGGTTATTAGTGGTGACTATGGCAGAAATGTACAGTAAAAAATCATGCAGTTAGTTACAAATTACATGTAATCAAACAGACGGTGAACACTATTAACTGCAATGATTATATGTTGCAATTAAACTGCAATTGAGATTAAATGTTGCGATTAAGCAAAGAATTTGTAGTTTTATATGTTGTATTATTATGTTTATCGCACTGAAATCATGTGTTTTAAACTAAATTAGTTTAAACTTCTGATATATGATTTTGTGAGCGCACACATCTGAAGCATGCACACAGAAAGCGGCTGTCACACGACATGTGAGTACTAAACTAAGCTCTCTTTCATATCTTATTGTGCTTAAACTGTCAAATACACACAGGTTTATGTTAAAAACACACATCCCTCATCACTATTCAAACCTTACTTTGATTCACTTATTAGGATTTTTTAAATCCCTGTCTTGTTGCAAAATTGGTCTTAAAATCTTTGAATCAATGGAAAGTCCTAAAATTGTGTTGTTACATACGCACAGGGCCGGCCTGTGGAATAGGTAGAATAGGCAAATGCTAGGGGCGCCAAAATGCATGAAGTATTTTTTTTTAACTATTTTTTTTTTTTTATTACCAATACTATGAATTTAAAATATTACAAAAAAGCGATTGTCCCACAAAAACATAACTACTTTTATTGCTCTCCCGACTCACCCTGGTTCACTAATAAATTACCATTATGTCAAAAAAGCCCTCTGGTGCCCAGGGAAGAAAAAAAAAGAAGAGAAGAAGAAAAAAAAAATGTGACAAAGATCGAGGTAATGTGATGTAATGAAAGATGATGGTCACAAATAAACTATACTCTTAAAAATAAAGGTGCTTCACGATGCCATAGAAGAACCTTTTTGTCTAAATGGTTCAAGCCAAAAGAAGGTTCTTCAGATTATAAAAAGGTCAGAAAGAAATGGTTCTTTAAAGAACCTTTGACTGAATGGTTCTTCTATGGCATTACTGTGAATAAATTTTTAAAGGGTTACTCCACCCCAAAATGAAAATTGTGTCATTAACGTCGTTCCAAACCAGTAAAAGCTTTGTTCGTCTTTGGAACACAATTTAAGATATTTTGGATGAAAACAGGGAGGCTTGTGACTGTCCCATTGACTGCCGAGTAAATAACACTGTCAAGGCACAGAAAAGTATGAAAAGCATCGTAAAAATAGTCTATCTGCCATCAGTGGTTCAATCTGAACTTTATGAAGTGACGAGAATACTTTTTGTATTCAAAGAAAACAAAAATAATGACTTTATTCAACAATTCGTCTCCGTGTCAGTGTAGCACCATTTTGGAGAGTATCCACTGAACGCAAACTGCATACGCTGTTCTGTGTCGACCGCAACACACGGATACGTTGTTTTTGTTCAAGTCAATGCGTAAATAAACGTAGAAAACATATCTGACAAAATTTTCATTTTGGGGTGGAGTAACCCTTTAAGCACCTTTATTTTTAAGAGTGTAGATGAGGTAAAAGTTTGTGAACAAACTTTATGTTGGCCTAGTCTAAGCCTAGTCTAAAAGTTTATAACAGGGTAATAATAATGTCTGGAGTTCCAGAGATCTGAGATTTTTTTTGTGTCACATGATAACACATTTTAATAATATTTTTACGCTACAGTTGTGTAGTATTTGGGTATTTATGGTATTTTTAATTTAAAGATGTACGTTTCTCAGTTTAATTCGTGGTGATAACATTAGAAAGGGCTATAGTTTAGTAGAACATTGCTGCCATCTACTAGAAACTGAACACTTCAAATTTATTTTGAAGATTAAACAGTAACATTACTGTATGCTAGAGAAGTGTTCAAACAAAAGTGTATTCATTTTGTGCAGGAATACCAAATGTAATTTTTCTTGCTGTTTGTGTCTAATTTATAATGCGACTTAGGCAGCATCTATATTTTTATAGTTTCACTGTAAACAATTTAAAGTAAGGTTAATTTTCCATAACTAACATTAACAAAAAAATTATAAATACCGTTACAAATGTATTGTTCATTGTTAGTTCAAGTTAGTTGATACGTTCACTAATGTTAACAAATGACACCTTATTGTAAGTTTTACTGTTTCACTATCATCAGCTTTTTTTTAAAGTGTCGCTATTATGGATAGTGAAAGGGTCATATTTTGGTTTTGGGAGTCCCCAGCAACAAGTTGACATGCATGCAAGGTTTAAAAAACACTTTCATTTTCTTATAATATCCATTTATGTTTACCTTATTTGCTCAATGTCTCCCAAACGATTCGCTCAACAATTCATTTTTCCAAACCCCTCCTTTGCGTGACTAATTTGCGGTGATTGGTCGATTTCATTTAAAGCAGTGTTTTTGAGCTTTTAACGCTCTAAAAGCAGCACCTAGTGGCAAAGAATGAATTTGCATTTTCATTCAAGAAGTGGGCGGGCAATATGCTAATGTTTCATGTTGATGTCAACATGAAACAGCTTGGGATTCGTTTTAAAAACGACTCGTTTCAATGATTCAGAGTCGACTCTTTCTTTTGAGAGACAATAAATTTATACGGTGCACTTTCAGATTTAAAACTTTGCAGGATGTTTTCATTACACACTGCATGAAAGGTAATTTTCAAAAATCCATAATAGGGGCAATTTAATAAGAAAATGTAACACCTAATATTCACAGATGCACTTTTGAAAGATCTAGCTATGCAGTTTCTGTGTGAATGTTTGAACACAATGATTATTGGTGGAATGGGCTGCGAGGCAAGGGCCACCAGGTAAAATCTTTTGTCCAGGGCCGGCCCTGCATACGCAGTGCACTGTGCTTCAGGTAATGTGGCAAAACCCCAGAAGGTCGGCTTAAATCAGTCTAATTCTGTCCTCAGATAACATTCAGGAGGTGACTCTGAAGAAAAGATTGAACGGTCTGGGCTTCAGCTTCTTCATCACAGAGCTGGACACGTCGCTGGACTCCGGCTCCATCGTGCGAATCAGAACGCTGTTCCCAGGTCAGCCTGCAGACGAGAGCGGCAAGATTCGGGAAGGAGATGTCATTCTGTCCATTAACGGAGAGCCACTGAAGGGACGGTCCTATCAGGTAACAAAGGAGCGTTTCTTCATACAGTCCATCCATAGGAATACAGTAAAAACATGTGAAGGGTCAGGATTTGTTAATTATGCTCCAGTTATTCTGAAATGTACAGTATTAAGTGAAAAGATGTTGGCCGAAAAGCCGATCATATTTACTGTAAAACTAACATTTGTCCTGTGACCTCTGACCCCACAGCAAGTGCTGCAGTTACTGAGGAATTCTCCTTCAGACGTGACGCTGCTTCTCTGCCGTCCTGCTCAAGGTACAAGAGAATGACCAACATGGACAATAAATGTAATAACGTCATTTTGGACATTGTGTTCCATTTGCCTTCTTTGAAAGACTAATATAGCATTGGATAAATAATGTTTAATAAAAATTTCTGAATAATAACTACTGGTCAAAAGTTTTTAAAAGTTTTAAAAAGTTTGCTCACCAAGGCTGTATTTATTTGATTAAAAAACAGTAATATTGTGAAATATTATTACAATTTTAAATAGCTGTTTTCTATGCGGATATCTGTTAAAATATAATTTATTTCTGTGATCTAAGCTGAATTTTCAGCATCATTACTCCAGTCTTCAGTGTCACATGATCCTTCAGAAATCATTCTAATATGCTGATTTGCTGCTCAAGAAACATTTCTGATTATTATCAATGTTGAAAATATTGAAACTCTGCTAAACAACAGTTTTTTTTTTTTTTTTAAGAAATTAATACTTTTATTTATCAAGGTCAGTAAATTGATCAAAAGTGTCAGTAAAGACTTTTATAATGTTACAATTTATTTTTCAAATAAATGCTTTGAACTTGAACTTTCTATTCATCAAAAAATCCTGACAAAAATATTGGGCAGCACAACTGTTTTCAACATTGATAATAATCAGAAATGTTTCTTGAGCAGCAAATCAGCATATTAGAATGATTTCTGAAGGATCATGTGACACTGAAGACTGGAGTAATGATGCTGAAAATTCAGCTTTGCTTTACATTAATAAATTAAATTTTTACAATATATTCAAACAAAAAAAAAACTGTTCATTTAAACTGCAATAATATTTCACACTATTACAGTATTTTTGATCAAGTAAATAAAGCCTTTGTGTGCATATCAAGAGACTTCTTTGAAAAACATTTTTACAAATCATATTTTATTTTTTAAATGTATTTTTTAAATAAAATATTCAAACTGAACGTCATCACTGATTGGTGTTTACAGTAACTTGGAATCATGTTTTATGTTGTTAAGGAACACTTCCACCTATATCAGAGAAAATAGGCCAACTGACCTGCAGCTGAAGCATGAAAGATGTCATATGGGCATTTAATGAAGCTCTTCTCCTGGGAAGGAAGGTCATAGAGGAATCCTGGTGCATTATGGGAGAGGATGGATCCTTCGGAGGGGTTAGAAAACTCAAAGCAGGGTGGAGCTGGAGAGTCTGACTTTCCTTGATGGACTTTCCAAGTTTCCTAACTGTTTTCTATAACATATACTAAAAGTCTTTAAAAGGGGTTTTTGGGAACTTCCTCTCTTACTTTAACATGCATGGCTTCTGATTTAAAGTCCATTTTTGATTTCATCCCCCAAATGTCAAGTCATGACAGTGGCATTGCAGATACACACACACACACACACACACTCACACATGTTTGTTTTTGTGAATTGTGGGGACATTCCATAGGCGTTATGGTTTTTAAACTGTACAAACTGTATGTGCTATTGCCCTACAGCTACACCAACCCTACACCTAAACCTACCCCTTACAGGAAACTGTGCATTTTTACTTTCTCAAAAAACTCATTCTGTATGATTTATAAACCTTTTGAAATATGGGGACATGAGGTAATGTCCTCATAAGTCACCTTCTCCTTGTCATACCTATGTCATACCCATGTCATTAAACAAATTTGTGTCCTCATATGTCACAAAAACACACACACACACACACAGAGACACACGGCTTCTTAATGCTTTCTAGGGATAATCCTGGACTTGTAAAAGCAAGGTCAACATGTGCAGGATCTCACGCTTCATCTAGTCACATCTAGACCAAACACAGGATGTAGCTAGACTTTACTATCATAAAGACACTCGTTCAGTTGCTCTCAGTTGAATTAATGGGACTAAAGAGTATTGTCTGTGTCCACAGGTCCTCTGAAAGACAGAAAGGCTGAGCATTGAGAGCAGAAGTGGACTGAGTGTTAATCTGTGTGCCAATCATTTCCTGCGTTCTTCCTGACAAAAGCCATGCTTCAGTAAGCCCTGATTTTACTGATACACCCAAATATCAGCAATACAAACAAGAAAATGTTGTTATGATGCTCTTTAATATATGTGTGAATAAATCTAGCATGAAAACAAGTTATTACAACTATTTAAATGTTTCTATTTCAACACAAATTTACATATTAGTCTTCATTATATTATTACAAATTTCATATAAAAACTTTGTGCAATTTGTATATATGTTTGCATACAAGTCAAAGATTTATCTGAGTGCTGATTATTAAATACATTTGATTTATTAATTGATTACTGAATAATCTTTAATTTCAGTTTCAGTAAAGAATTTTGGTGCATCACTACCTTATTTATTGATAATTTCTATACTATAATCATCATGTGTCATACAGCCAATTTGAATGATGTTGAATTGACAATGGCCTCTTATGTAATTAAGTATTGTACCTAATTTCATCATAGTTTCAACTGCCCAGCTCATTTTATTCATTTTTAAAATTTAAAATATAGGCATTTGAATTCATTCTGCAGAATTACACAGATTTCCAACCAAACCCAGTGCCGAAAAATTCACATTCACCCAGAAATGAAAATTATGTTGTTATCGGTCATCATAAGATAATATTTAAATGTTGGTAATCAAACAGTTTCAGGTCCAATGGACGTCCCATTCACTTCCATAGTATTCCTGTCCATACAAGTCACTGGGACCCAAAACCATTTCATTACCAACATTCTTCAAAATATCTTCTTTATGTTTCACAGAAGAAAGAGTCACACAGGTTTGAGACGACATGAGGGTGACTAAATGATGATAAATTGTCATTTTTGGGTGGACTGTCCCTTTAATTGATTTATTTTAAATTAAAAGAATACAAAAAGAAAAGTTCTAAATGACTGAATAAATAAATATGGCTTTAGTTAACATGGCCTGTTTTTATTTCCCAACAGCTGGCTCAAGCTGAGAAAGAAAGTGATGCACTGAAGATCAGTTCCTGGAAGTGTCCACAGGGTAGCGTTACAGCTTCAGAAACACTTCATATGAGCTAAACGCTGAAGTCACAAACTGTTTGACACTTTTTCATGTCTGTAAGAATGAGTTGTCTTGAGGGATTTTTTTTTTTTTTTTTTTTTTTTTTTTTTTTTTTTGCTGTCTGTTATATTAACCTACTACACACTGAATAAATACTGTATTTATTCTAAACTGAGCAGCAAACAGTGCTGATGGCGGCTCAATGTGATCCACCCATTCACCTTAACTGCAATTAGTACAGTGCCTTGCTGTCATAATGCCTGTTTCAGTGATTGAAGTGTGTACTGTGTGTATTACAGCTTCAGCCTGTTCCTCAACTGTGCAATAAAGACTGAAATGTTTCTAAATACATTTATTTATTTTTCAAATAAATGTAACTTGTCATTATCAAACTAGAGATCTCCATAGTTCTAAATCTTAGAAATTAATAGATACAAACAATAGATAGATAGATAGATATAGGCATCTATCAGTGATTCTCTCTCTCTCTCTCTCTCTCTCTCTCTCTCTCTCTCTCTCTCTCTCTCTCTGTCTGTATTTCTCTCTCTCTCTCTGTCTCTCTCTCTCTCTCTCTCTCTCTCTCTCTCTCTCTCTCTCTCTCTCTCTCTCTCTCTCTCTCTCTCATAACACACTCCTTTCACACTCTATTCTATGTTCTCAGCTTCCTGAGAAGAAACATCTGCACAATCCATTGAAGCTCCAGAGGGATCACAGGTTATTTTTCCAGAACTGATTTGCTGTGAGCTGCGGACGAAGCCCTGTAATATGCGCTGTACAGGAACAGCATCATCAGCCCACAGAGACGAGACTGAGAGACAGAACCTCTGCTGCGCTCACTGACCATCACGAGCCCACAAACACAACACACCAGTGAAACACTGTCATCACAACTCAATTCTTCAGCATCACTATCACATACTTCAGTGGGTTGCAGTGGAGCTTTTGCTTCTACAATGTACAAGTGAAGCGCCACCACTTTGCAAATGTGGAAATGTACAACAACACAGTGTTTCCCCTGCCATTATATTTATTTTTATTTAATTTTATTTTCTATACAGCACCAGATCACAACAGAAGTCATCTGAGATTACCTTTCCTGTAGAACAGGTATAGATACCACTGATCTTTAATAGAGAACATCATATATAGTAATTATATATAGATCAGTGGTCTATATATACCTTGTTTTATTAAACAAACTAAATAGCCTTATGTTATTTATCTTATTTACACAATGGCATGTCATTTCTGTCTCTACATGGTCACATATTTACAATTATCCTCTGCTCTCTGTAATGCACTGCGCGCACACACACACAGACATGTGCATGCACACACAGATGGGGCCCTATGATTTCCGTGATGCGGAAAACACAGACAGAATTGCGGAATCCAGTCATAAAAACGGAATTTACTGTGTAACGTGGAATTTCATGGAATTTTTCAAACTTTAAATGAATCAATCAAAAGAAGGTGATTACACTTAAAGGGGTCATCGCATGCAAAATTCACTTTTACATGTTGTTTGAGCATAAATGTGTGTTGGCAGTGTGTGTACACATCCATCCTATAATGATAAAAATCCACCCAGTGATATTTTTTCATCCCTATAAATAATATCCCCTTTTTCAATCAAGCCATTCTCAGATTATTGGCTGTGTGACATCACACAGATCCAGGCCCCTCCCACGATTGTTGATTGACACTAGCGTTTTACCTTAGACCCACCCTGAGTGAGCTGTCATCATTCCGACATTGTTTCGATGCCAGAGGAGAATGTCTCCTAAGCGATTGAGGTTTTTTTTGTTGGATGTAATAATGTACATAGCAGTTGTCATTTACTCCTGACATCTGAGCTGCTGAAGACGCAGAGGATTATGTTTGTTTCTGAAGGGAATGTTTCCCCGATCTACTTTAATGCGTTTATGTTCGCACGAATCATTCGTGATCCAGCCTCACCTTCAGAAGAAGAGAGTATAAGGTTCGTTTATGAATCTTTGCAAATCCGCCTTTCCTAATAATGTGCTAGTTAGCAAGTTCCGTGGCTAAAGTAAATAGTACAGCTCGTCACCCCACAGAAGAGAGGGGCGGGGTCAGCAGAGCTCGTTAGCATTTAAAGGATAATGCAACAAAACAGGTTGCGGTGAAAAGAGCTGATTTTAACAAGGTAAATGGGAGTTTTTTTACACTACCATTAAGAAATTTTAACCAAAGAACGTTATAGACTTTTCATTAAAACCCTAAAGATTCATATCACCTTGTGGAAAATGGGCATCCAATGACCCCTTTAAATATGGACTAGTATCTGTAAATATTAAGCCACAAAAAGACTATTTAAATATGAATCCTGTATGTTCAGCGTGTCTGTGTGAATGAATGGCGTAGATGCATGGTTTTGTTTACTAGACACATTGAAGCGTGTGAGGCTCACGATGATTTCAGAGTCTGCCGTCTCACTAAATAAGTACATAAATACATGAACAACATCTCCAGAACTGCTCTGAGAGTCACTTCATGAGCATTTTACCCTTTCGTTTGAGTAAAACTAGCGTCATATCATATACACACAGAAATTTAAAGGTATTCACGGCAACCAGTCAAAATAAAAGTCCGGTTTAACTTGAAGACATTGAGCCACAAATAATTTACTATTGTTCGATTGAATGTACATACTACTGCTACTACTAAAAATAATAATAATAAAATTATTAAAACCTTTTTTAAGGAATAATCACACATTTCTTCCATGTTTTAATTTTAATGTTTGCCAAAAATTAGTTTTTTAATTTTCAATAATTAAAAGATAAATTAAATTAATGTATTATGCCTTCATTTGATAACCAGAAAAATTTAAATACACAACACAGAATATCTGAGGAGGGGGAAACATTTGATAAGGCTATTTTAAGAATAAATTTAGTTGTTTTATGAATTCAAATGACTAGACATGCTAAAACAGAAAATTTGGTAACAATAAAACCTAAAATAAATTTTTATTTACGCCCTGGGTGTTGGACAAGGTTAAAACAAAATCTTTATTTTCAAAAATTAGTACTAATAAATTGATCATTTCAAAAAAAGTCAGTCAATTTTATGTGATGTTCAAATAATAATAATAATAAAAAATGCATTTTTACATTATAATAAAATAAAAATAATAATTTCATCTAAGACCAAAATATCTCACTTTTTCTCAGCGTTTCATGCTGTGTTTGAAGATGCTGTGTAAAGTTAAAGGAAATCCAGCTTGCAAACACACATCTTGAGACCCCAGTGAGCTGTTGTGCTTCATCCATCTGTTCTTAAACGCTAGACTGGTTCCATGTGAACGGCCCCTTACTCTTCAGGAATGCGAGGAACCACCAAACAGAGCACGACAGGAGTTTAACGCTGCCGAGGCGCCATGTTCCTGTGCTTTTACAGGCCTTACATGATGACACTGCGGGTTTGTTTTACATCCTCTATAACCTCAATATTCTGTAATATTTCCCAAAGGAGCCGCAGTTGAGCCAGAGGAATAAATCATTCTGCTGTATCTGTCAATGGCGCTTCATAAAATAACTACGGCTCCCAATAAACATTCACATTCATTTCCACACTGGGATGCTTTTGGGTGGCCTTAGATCTTATAGCATGGATGCCAGTTTTTTATTGTGGAGCACAAGCATTCACTGTCAGGAGGAAGTGAAGCTAATTAGAGTTCACCTGGAACGAGGACTGACCTTACCATCTGGACCGGACCGGACCGGACCGGACCGCACACATTTCTTCTATCAGCCGCTGACCATACAGTGACACTACAGACATGACTGATCTGAGACCAGCTCTGCAGACTCAGCCCAGCCTGTTTGCAGATAATTAATACAGAAAATATGAAGATGCCACAAACAGGTGTGAATCAATGTCATCACAATCCATAAGAATCACCAGTGTGATTCACAAACAATCAGATCATATACAGTGACCCTAAAAAAAATATTCAAAGCCATTAAGTCACTCTAATGTATAAATTGCATGTATTACAATTATACAAAACACTAAAAATCAAGCAAAACCTGGCAGCTTAAACTTCGTGTGATATGTTTTTATCTAATGCAACACTTTAAGAGTGTGTCCAAAAACTTGAACCCACAGGTATTATAGCATCATACAACATTAATGTGTTTCATAAAATAACTAACATAAAATAACCAACATTTTGTTTAAACGTTTGGGGCTGCCAAGATTTTTTTCAATAATATTTATTTTAATATTAATTTTAGTATTTTTTTTTTTATTATTTTCCTTTGAAAGTCTCCTATGCTTATCAAGGCTGCATTTATTCATACAGAAAGCTGCATTATGAATGTGTGTGTGTGTGTGTGTGTGTGTGTGTGTGTGTGTGTGTGTGTAAATCAGTAATAATATGAAATATTATTACAATGTAAAATAGCTGTTTTCTATGTGAATATTTGTTCAAATGTAATTGATTGCTGTGATCAAAGCTGAATTTTCAGCATCATTTTAGGATCATTCTTTCAAAAGAACAGCATTTATATGCAATAGAAATCTTTTGTAACATAAATGTCTTTACTGTCACTTTTGATCAATTTCTTGCATCCTTAAACAGGAAAAAAGTGAGAGTGGCATTTTCTTTGAGAAAGAAAAGCTTACACATATAGAGGCTGTTGGCACAGTTACTGAGTAAAGTTGGAAGTATATTTAGACTAACTCTACTGTCTAGATCAAATGATTGAAATGGAGAAATAATTCATTATTTCAAAAAAGAATGTGTGTGGCCTTTTCAGGCAAAAAAAAAAAAAAAAAAAAAACAAAAAAAAAAACAATAAAACAATAATAATTTTCTGATGTTTAACCAATGCAAAGGATGTGTTTATCGTAAAGTAAATTACCAGCAGATGGTGCAAATGAGCCATGAAGCGTTATTTTGAGAACGGTAACAGATGAACAGCTTCAAGCGGAATCTCAGGGTTTCTTGAGTCAACACAGGGTCAGATCTCACGTTTCAGTTTGTCATTTTTATAAATCCTTTGCGAAACGTTGGATGAGGCAGGTCCATGCAGCATTATATTTATAATTCACCAAAAAAATAATAATTTACTGTTATTTTTTAACACAAAATCTGAATTCTTTGAAGTATAATAAAAGTCCATATGACATTTGCACTATAGAACAAGAATTCTAGAATCATAAAGGATCGGATTGTAAATTGAATGGTTTCAGAAATTATTTTGTGCCTTGCTCATTCAGCTATTCACAAGGCTCTTTGAAACTAGTCAAGATGCTTGCTTCTTTATTCAGTTTAATAATTTGTATGATTTTACATTGTGCTAGTAAATTTCATTCCATGAGTTTGTTTTTTCATGAGAACAGATTTGTAGAAATGTAGCATTGCATCACTTGCTCACCAGTGGATCCTCTGCAGTGAATGGGTGCCGTCAGAATGAGAGTCCAAACAGCTGATAAAAACATCACAATAATCCACAAGTAATCCACACCACTCCAGTCCATCAGTTAACATCTGGAGAAGACAAAAGCTGAAACAAATCCATCATTAAGATGTTTTTTACTAAAATATGAGTCCATAATCCATAATAACGCTTCCTCCAGTGAAAAAGTGTTCTGGTCTGAATCAGAAGAGAAATCTGCACAGATCAAGCAGCGTTTACAAGCCAAAACAGTCCAGAACAGCTCTAAACAAATATGTGGCTGGATTTTGATGTGAGAGACAAGAGCAGATGGACTTTTTTCACTGGAGGAAGTGTTATTATAGATTATGGATTTATAGAAGATGTTAACTGATGGACTGGAGTGGTGTGGATTATTGTGATGTTTTTATCAGCTGTTTGGACTCGCATTCTGATGGCACCCATTCACTGCAGAGCATCCATTGCTGAGACACAGTGACACATTTCTCCAGAGAACAAACTCATCTTGGATGGCCTGAGGGTGAGCACATTTTCATTAAATTTTCATTGTTGAGTGAACTACTCCTTTAAATGTAAAAAAGCTGCCAGGTTATATCATAATATACTTCATCATTCTAATTTTCTTTTGAGTTCCACATAAGAAAAAAGGTTTACAGTTTCTTGGTTGAACTTTTCTATCAACCCAACGGTTTGATTTGTTGAAGGAAAGTCAATATTATATGATTTCAGGTCGAACATGATGCAAATAAATGTCCTCATATTGCTGCACTCGTATAAAAAAGATATATGGCTATATATAAATATAGTTATTTATAAACCATCACAATGAAAGTTTTATCGTAATGATAAATGCAACATTGTTCCAGAGCTCCAAGAACAACAATAATAAACGCATGAATGAAGAAACAAAAATGAGATTGTTTATTTCTCACTGTCATTTTGTTATCCGAGAGATTGTGAGAACATTCACAACTATTCCAAATACATGTCAAACATGGCAGCTACAGCAGTACGTCTGGCTCCGCATTCAGCTCAGTTATCTCTCTCTTCAGAACTTCATGGAGATCGTTCTTCAGTCTGTGACTGGTGTGATGAAAATTTCCATTACTTGTCGAGTGACAACAGACGGCAGGTCATGGATGCAAACAGGACTGCTGGAAAGAGCTCCATCTGCCAATGCCTCACTGGAATAACAACACGAGTAGACAACCGCATTCCACAGGAACAGTTTGGGTTAATTTGGGTTAAGCCTCTGTGCCATAAAAAGTATCTTGTTATGGCTTTAGTCTGAGTCTGGGTCAGTAAGATGTTTTATTTTTAAGAAATCAATACGTTTATTCAGCAAGGATGCATTAAATTGATCAAAAGTGACAGTACAGACATTTATAATGTTACAAAAGATTTCTATTTCAAATAAATGCTGTTCTTTTGAACTTTCTGTTCATCTGTGAATCCTGAAAAATGAAACGTATCAAGGTTTCCACAAAAATATTGGGCAGCACAACTGTTTTCAACATTGATAATAATCAGAAATGTTTCTTGAGCAGCAAATCAGCATATTAGAATGATTTCTGAAGGATCATGTGACACTGAAGACTGGAGTAATGATGCTGAAAATTCAGCTGCGCATCACAGAAATAAATTACATTTTACTATAGATTCACATAGAAAACCGTTATTTTAAATCATAATAATATTTCACATTTTTTACTGTATTTCTGATTAAATAAATGTAGCCTTGGTGAGAATGAGAGACTTTTTGGTGAGAGACACCATTTTCAGGTAATTTTCCTTCATTAATTTGACATATTTCAGAGAGACTATATTAAAGGAAAGTCATTTCGAATACGAAAATTACATTTTTTAACATGTAGCTATTAACGAAGCATTCACAAGAAAACCGAACCATGCTTCATGTTGAATCATATGTAAAATTGAACATATTTCAATGTTCACACAATTTGCATGACTTAATCTCTCAATTGTTTCTAAATGAGATTAAAGAGAGAAAAAATAGAGACTTGCTGAAAATTCCTGCTTTTCAGATATTTCTTCTGCAAACAAAATGCTCCAGGAGTCTCACATATCTTCTATACAGCTTCAGAAGAGAGGAAGAAGCCCACAGTTTCCGAAGTGTGGAAGGAATATTACTGTATTTATTAGTTTTCTGTTTCAGGTATGGTACTATAAATCCATCATTTTACTCTGTAAGCACAGCCTCTCATACCTTATTGCTTACATAAAGGAGATATTATTAACTCTCTGGTGCTGTTCGGTCATTTGACCAAAAAATGATTTAAAGACATTTTTACTTCATCAGAATGATACAAAGCTTGATAAAGGTTCTGGCATATGGTCCTGAAAAAATTGGCACACTTGTATTTTTCACAGTCAAAAATTTGCTGCATTGGAAATGAGTAGGAAATTAATTTCATCTTGTGGAAATGTTTGGTACTGTGCCCAAACAAAATCTTACTGAAAGATAATTTTTTGAGATACCAACCTCATATTTGGAATGCAACTTGTTTAGATTTATTTAAATTATAATAGTAATTTTGTGCATTTTTCATAAGAATTAGCATAAAACTTTTTTCATTTGTTTTTGTTTCACTTTTTAATTTTTTTCAAGTGTCTTCTTTAAATAGAGACCAAATTTAAGTCTATGCTCAAAAGCATTCAAGACTGTATGCATTCAAGGTCTATGCTCAAAAAGTGGTTAACAAGTAATAAATGGACCATAACCATTCAATGAATATAATTTAGTACCAATAAATCGACTAAAAATACTAAATATTTAAATAAAAAACATTAATGAAATAAAATATAGTGCATTCATTTAATTGAAATTTTTAAAGGGTTAAGCATTATGGCAAAATAAATAAATAAATAATAAAAACAACAAAATAAAACATTTTAATTAAAAATGAGCAGAATAAGATCACATGCACAGTTGCATTCTATGTGTTTCACATGCACAGCATCACCACACATTCACAATATATGGCAGAGCTGCTCTCACAGACCGCTGATCTGGACGCAGGCTCTGTGGTGGGCCTGCGTTATCAGGGGAACATTTCTGTGGCCTCCAGGCACCCGGTATGGGTGGTCAAGAGGACGACCGCAGGCCTCCAGTCTGGCAAAACTCCCGAGCCGCATACACACCCCTGCTGCTCCCCAAAAACAAACAGCTCTAAAACAGCCTTTGTCTTTACATTACACACTTCCATTCCTCAAGCTGTACTCTGGCGGCTTAGAAACAAAACATCATATCAATGAGGAAAACCGTAAAAATGTCGCATCTTTTGTGGAGGTGTGCATTTTGCGCACAAAATATGCACTCGTCATCGCAACAATTATGGTCAATTTTGGGTGTAATGTTGCAAGTTAATGGGCGATGCAAGTTCTTATTGAAGAAAAACAGCCTGTGGCGACTTCTGGCCAAACGTCAAAAAGTTTGTGGCTCTGAATCAGCTCTTTCTAAAAACTCATGCAATGTTTTCACATGCAAAATCAACTACCCAGCAACACCGAAGCGCGCATGATCGCTGTAATTCATTACAGATTTTCCATAAACAGATAAATAAGTAAAGCTTTGATTTTTCATTTTTCTTTAAGAAATCCCTTTTTATTTTATTTATTATTATTATTATTTATTTATTTTTTTTTTGGTTTATTCCCAAAAATCCCACTAATGTTATGGCTATTTTCTAAGCTAAGCTGGAAGCAATTGAATTTTGTTTCACAATATGTTGCTGCTTTGTGGAATATGATAGCCTATATGATAGATTTTCATGTTTTCCAGTTCAATATACTAAAAGATTTACACTTCAAAAGCTCTTGCCTAAACTTAAAGGGGTTTGAAAACACTGATAGTACAACTGATTAAATAAGTGCACACTTTAAAAGTCTTCGAAAACTGAACCAGACATACTTTACATTATATGTAATGCAAAACATATATTTAGACTTTATATATAAAATATGGTGCAACAGCTGATTTAAAACAGTCTGGAAAATATCAAGGCAAATTCAGGTACTTTCTAAATCTGTTCTTAACAGCTGAATGACAGCAACTATAACTTTTGAGAGGCACTGACAAAACCACCTCTACCTTTCAACAGGCAAGAAAGAAGGCAGCAATGCAACTGTGGCTCTTTTGTGCTCATGTCCGATCAAGCAGAACGATCTGGAGAGGAGAGATGGGTTTAATGGATGAGGGAAGAGAAGCTTGTAAAGACAAAAAAAAAACTGAAAACTTTATGACTCCCACTGTCAGAATAACGAGACAAAGGAGAGGAAGAATGTGCAGTGACATGTTGAATATATATTGAAAGGCCTTCATAATCACTGCTTCTGCGGCTATTACCTAGAGCTCGTTTAAGACTGTCTTGGTTCTTTGGTCACTGCATTTTATCCTTCTGTGCTGTTACTTGGTGTCCATCCAAAGTCAAGTCACATCACAACCCTTGGCATACTAAAATGACTGCTAAAACTGCTTTTAAAGGGAGACTTTGTGAAAAAGAAGTGCACTTAATTGTATTGAATACACACTTGCGGTGTACTTCAAATATTAAAAGTATATATTTAATACTGTACTTGCAGATAATATAATATTAATGATACAAAAAGTCACTTAAAGCGACGACACACTTTCACGACTGTTTCTTAAGTACACTTTTAAAACGTAAACTTTAAAATAATGTCCAATTAAATGTTTTACTTAAAAGGACATTTTAAATTAATGTTTTAATATTTTGACATTCTTTAAAATACACTTATTTTGATGTGTTAAGTATTTGATTATAATTTTAACTGTTATTTGACATTTAAAATTAATATATTTTTAAATGCAAAATAATTTAATTTAATTAATATATTTTTAAATGCAAAATAATTACAAATATATTTAAATATGGCATAGAAGTTTCAATAAAAATTACATTAAATTATATTTTAGTTTACTATAAATGCTTGTCAGTATATTTCAAAGGCAATGGAACTAATTACAAATCACACATAGACATATACTTAATACTTAAGTGGGTAAAAGAACTTTTAACTTAAAAGAACAATTTAACTGATCGCATTTCATATAAATGTAAACTACAACACATTTTCATTTAACTGTAAATAACATGCAGTTGAGTGTCCAAAAACATTAAATATTAAGACAGAGATGGAGCTCTGCATGCTATTGGATGAAGTGGTACTTGCTGAAACTTCATCCAGTACAGTTGCCATATTGTTTCTCTTTTGATTCCCAGCGAGGGAAGTGACAACATGACAGAGTGATTGGGGACAAATTCCTGCTCCTGCCTAGACAACTTCCCAGCAGGGCCACATCTGCTTTGTCTTCGCAACAGAGATCTTACTGTGATGCTCTTTCTGGACCGTCCCAGAGCCAGCGTCCATGAAGAGCCTCAAGAACCTTCAACTTCCTCATGCACTGAAAATATTGAGATGACGTTAATCGAAAATGTTCAGTTCTGTACATCATTTATGTCACTTCAAACCTGTATGCAGTTTGTGAGAAGTACAGTTCATACTGACAGCGGTCAAGCTCCAAAAAAAAAACAGAAAACTACATAAAAGCAGTCAATTCAGCAAAAACACAAGTCATACAATAACTTTATTAAGACGGAAAGACTAAAATGAGTCTCTAAAAGTTGAATATTAAAACAAACATGCATACTAAAATTGAATGTCACAATCAGCTGCAACACAGAATCAATCTTCTGCAAGAAACATCTGCAAGAATCAATGATATCTTTTTAATCTAAACGCGAATGCAAATGAAACTTTGAACATTTGCAAATGTGAACAAGGACTTTCATTTTGCTCTTTCCATCACATGACTTCAGAAGACTTGAAATATTGAGTGTATTTTCTAATGTATAAACTCCCAAAGCAATCCAAGGCCCAACAGCATGTCTATTTTCACCTGTTTATTTACTGCAATTTAATTTAATTAAACATGAAAAATATATGCAAAGGCAGGAAAAGCAAAGAAAAATGCATCATGTCACTGAACCGGCTCGAGATTGAGCACAAGTGACGGGATACCAGCCATAAATTTTATTGATTTGATGGAAATGATTTTATTTTGGCATAACGAGTGGTATATTTTAGTAGCTAACATTAAACTAAACAGCAGCCGTGCTGGAATAGGAAATAAAGGCCATAGAGACTTTACAAAAGCAGAGTCAAGGCATAAAGAAAGGCCACAATACTGAAGACAGGAACTCATATGAAAATATGAGATAGGGAATGACAAATAAGCTTGCGTGAAAATCATCCAGAGTAGGTGTGAACTGGGAGTTTCTGGAAGCTTTCCTGTCGTAATATCTCACAGTTGGCTCTGGTTATTGTTTCTTCGCCTGGTGGTCTAAGCTCAGTTCAGAGGATAAATCTGGGCATGTAAGTGAAGCCGCACCAAGAGATTCAGTAGTGATCTTAGTTTTCACCACTCAGAGATCCACAGGTCGCCCCCAAATACCCGTTAAGCCTCGTCCAGACAGTGACATATTAGCGTGAAGGAGCCAAACCACATCAGTGTGCCATTATTAACAGCAGATTTTATGCTTCTCAAAAGCTGAGAAATGCACTCCTTGTTTTTCCAGCTTAGCGAGAGTGTGAACTTGTTGAGAGGTCGTTTCAATCTCCTGACTTACGCGACACCAGCCGCACCGTCGTTTCTTCGGCCAACTCAATATACGGAGGAATGAACTTCAAGACACCTTCCTCTCACTGACGTCAGAGCAAGCACGTTATTCACATCGATGGCTAAAAGTCAGTCATACTCCCACCGCATGCTTTCAGTCCTCAACAACGTCGTCACCTTTTTCGGGACAACTTGCGAACTGATCTTTATCAAGGGGTCTGACTTGGCCGTACATGCAGTATTATTCAGAAGTATAACGGAGGAGGGGAATGATGAAAGATATGCTCCATATGTTGCTTCTGAGTTATTAAAACTTTGCTTGAAGTGAAAACATCGACGTTCAGACTCAAGCAGGGCCCGTTCAGACTCCTATTGGGAGTCGTCTAGGGCCCTAATTGGGGCCCCTTGAGATGGTTCATAATAAATGAGAAGATTTCTATCTCAAGGCACTTCACCCATTCTACACTGGTAGCGATCAGTCAAATGTCACATTAAATCACAATAACCCGGACTATTAAAACAAGTAATACACAGAAAATTCATTCAGTGAATGCACACTTTAGATTTAACTCTTCTTGTTAGCTGATTTTGTTGCATTAAACATTTATAGAGTTTATATATTTATGCAGATGTTGTCAGGTAACCTAAAAGAATAGATAAGTTGTATTCAAGTCAAAAATATTATGCACCAACAAAAGCACTTCTTAAGACAGGGCTCAAATGTAAGGATGGAGAAGGGTTATTACGGTTAAACTAAAACCATTTAAAAACAAACTTTATTGTATTTCAGCTAGCTGCTAATGCAACATTTCTCATTTTCATTTTGTTTAACTTGAAGTACTAAAATAAATCAAACTAAAACTGAAATAAACATTAATAATCACTGCATAGACATATTTAAAAAAAAAAAACTAATTAAAATGACAAATACACAACAAAATTACTAAAAATTTTAAAAATGAAACGTAAAATAACATTAAAAACTAATCCAAAATATTGATTAAAAATATACAATAGCATCTAAATGATACTAAAATAAATGGAGCAGTCAAAAGTCAGCTGCATGATGCAAAATAATGTTTATTTTATTTATTTATTTTAAAATTTTGCAGGCAAATAAATAAGTAAATCTGAGTGCAGGTAACATGGAGAAAGTGTAAACGTTGCTCATTTACGTATATGTTACCGAAACTGCATAATACAAAGCTGGCTGAAAAACAGCAAACCTGTCCTTTTAAACATTTGGGATTATATGATCTATTATATTCTGATGTATTCTGTATGTTACACTGTGGTTTCAAATTCTATTGATTTGTCAATAGAATAACAATTTGTCAAGATAATGTTATCTTAATATAGACAAGGTTTTGTTAAATTAGTAAAAAATAAATTCTTGAAAGTATTGGTAAAAATGTGTTAAACTGCAAAATAATCAGTAATGTATTTCATCATTTCCAGCAAGAGTGCATTAATGAAGTTACAGTTACATTATAGTAATACAACTTTCAGCTTGTTTCTTCTGGTAAAGAAAAAAATGTTAGTGAATAAAACAATTTGTAAAGAAACCTTAACATGTAATGATTACAAAAATAAATGTTTATAACAAATATAAAAATGCATTGCTTACAAATAAAAATAGGTTGAATCTTTAGTGGCAGAGTCAGTGAAAATGTTGGCAGTAGAAAAAAAAATACAAAAAAGTATAAATTTAGAGATTCTGAAATAATTTTATATTTTGTGGATTGATTCAGAATTACAAAAGAAAGAATCACAATGTGCTGCAGAATGGATTTTTCCCCCCACCTCAAATTATTTCACACTGGTGGGGCCCGTTTTCATGATTTGGCCCGGGGCCGAAAAACCCACAGACCGGCCCTGATCCAAGGCTCTTCAGAGCTTTAAAAAGCTTGATATTATCAATGACATTGTTTATTGAAGTCTCATTTTTTCACTTGAGAACTCACAGAAGCTCAAAGCCAGTTGGACCGCCATGTCTGCTTCAATCCAAGCACATATAAGTTGGTTTGGTTTTGTGGTAAGGGGTGAATATTTTAACCTGCACACACCCACTAGCCTGGCTAATAAAACATTCATAGGAGGACAGGAATTTCCCTCTGTCTGTGGTAACTGGCTTCCTGATGGGACCCCCTACAGCCCTCCATTCTGGGTGCGAAACAATGACCCAGTGTTTCATCACAAATACAGATACCAGAAATACATCTCAGTGAGCCAAACACACCCATCCATACTGCTAATTATCAATTAACATAGCTGCAGTGCATATGTGACACACAAGAATAATATTAATATAAAGCACAATTGTCACAAGCAAGAGAACACAGGGCAGGCAGAGAAACACAAGAAACAGGACATCGACATTAATACCAGACAGGAAACAAGGGACAGAACACACTATAAATACACAACTAAACGAGGGAATTAAACAAACACAGGTGGGACCGAATTAACTAATAATGAACCAATAAAGACAGGAACAGAAACATAACCAAATATGGGCATACATGAGGTAAAACTAAGTCAAGGGGAGCACGAGACAGAAAACCACAAGACACCACAAACACAAGCCTGACAACAATATATATATATATATATATATATATATATATATATATATTTTTTTTTTTTTTTTTTTTTTTAAATCAGACATTGATGAGTTGTTTTTTCATGAGATTTGAAGAAATGTGTCATTGCATCACTTGCTCAGCAATGGATGCTCTGCAGTGAATGGGTGCCGTCAGAATGAGAGTCCAAACAGCTGATAAAAACATCACAATAATTCAGAAGTAATCCACACCACTCCAGTCCATCAGTTAACATCTTGAGAAAACAAAAGCTGAAACAAATCCAGCATTAAGATATTTTTAACTAAAATACGAGTCCATAATCATGCTTCCTCCAGTGAAAAAGTGCATCTCCTGTTGTCTCTCACATCAAAATCCAGCCACATATTTGTTTAGAGCTGTTTTGGACTGTTTTGATCTGTGCAGATTTCTCTCTTGATTCAGACCAGAACACTTTTTTACTGGAGGAAGCGTTATTATGGATTATGGACTCGTATTTTAGTCAGAATCAACAGTATGAAGTTAAAAACATTTTGATGGATTACTGTGTAGATGTGGATTATTGTTTTTATCAGCTGTTTGGACTCTCATTCTGACGGCACCCATTCACTGCAGAGCATCCATTGCTGAGACAGTGATGCAATGCTACATTTCTCCAAATCTGTTCTGATGAAGAAACAAACTCATCCTGATCTTGGATGAACTAAGAATGAGCACATTTTCAGCAAATGTTAATTTTTCGGTGAACTATTTCTTTAAGAATTTTATTTAGTATATCACTTTTCCACATTATCATGATACTATTTTACCACAGTTTTTCAATAAGATCAGAAACTTATAAAGTAAAAAGCCACACAAAGGCATTACATTTAGGTGTTGGCACATGCAGCTACTTGTTTCCTCGCAAAACCGCATGTAATGCAACAGCCTTCAAAGTAACGTTACTGACAACAGCAACAAGATGCTGGGTTGTAGTAAATCTTTATGAAAACCTCAGCCTCACATTGAGCTCATTCCCATCCAACACTGCAGTGACCTTTACCTCATTAGACGTCTGCAATCATACTGGGGCTAAACACTTACAGAAATAATTCTGTAGCACGGCTTGCCAAAATTCATTTCATTATTTCAGTTTTACAATGCCAGAGAATAGCCTGTATGGTTGTCATTTCCTGCAAACAAAGAAACATTTGTTCAAGTACTGTAACTAATAAAACTCTACTGCAAAGGAAAAGGAAAAAGCAGGAAAAATGTCCTCTTTTTTATTGAAATCATGTGACGGTTATGGATTTGAAATGACAAAGAGTGTTTGTGTAATTAGGCTGACTTGATTACAAGCTTGTCCATCAACTTTTCTGACTGAATTTTCCTTTAAGGAGCTGTTTTATGTCTTAAGCATGGATATCAGCCTGAGACACATCATAAAAACTCACACCGTTATTTACTGCCAGTAATTGTTCCGGAGCTATTGAAAAACTCTCGCGTCTCGCCAGATGTGCGCAGATTGGCCGACCACTTATAAACCATTTCTAAAACTCAAAATACAGACCACTGTATAACACAACTCCCTCCATCCATCAACTAGGTGAAGTCATTCATTTACAGGCAGAATTCTTTCTCACAATATACAGTCTAGAGCTTTGAAGAATCCCATTTCGATGAGTTTTTGGAATGACTGATTTTTGTTTCTGTGATGAAACGGTAGATTCATTTGTATGGGATCTGCAGATGTCAACATTCTGCCGCAGTAAATTACTCGGATAAAGACAGAGACAGATGTGAGACAGCCGAGCGAAAAAATACCAATGTTCTGACTCCAAATGGATCATGATCACTGGGAAGGTGAACTGTGCCTCTATCGCTTTGTGTCAAAACACAAAAATCAAAACCTGGGGAAAACAAAAGAGTTTTGGAGTCTAAGACTCACTTCTTTAAAGAAAAGCTAATTGAACACAGATCTAGTGGAATGCACGAGAGGAAATAGAAGTATTGATGGTTTGGAAAATAAATGCAGATTCTTTCAAAAATAAAAACACAATAATTACACAATAATTTACCACTCTGATTTGCACTTTCAGACCAAAACATGATGACAATATTTATTTTGCATCTTTCATGTTGAGATGTTGTCACTTAAATAAGCCCAGTCATGACAATTCAAAATAAAAAAAATACAAGGCAACACTTCATCTTTAACCTAGTTCCCTAGACTGGCAGAGCTGGTTAAGCTGGTCTGCTTTGCTGGTTTAACATGGGGTTTGATGACTTGTCAGCCCGACAAACTGGAAGATCAACTGGTTTGTCAGTAATTGTCAATACCTGCATAAATTATTTTATATTTATACAAACAGAAAAACTTTGGAAAAGCCTAATTCAAATCATGTGCAAATGAACATGAAAAAAAGAACAACTATTTGTCCAAGGTTAGTCACTTGAATACAACACAACCAAACAATCTCCATATAAAGGCTTTCCACACAACCTTTAACTACATGTCTCCAGTCTTCTTGTTCCTGAATAAATCAGTGCTTTTGAAGAAATTGGTTGAGTGAATGGTGCAATGACTCACTCATAAAGACTTGTTTTGTTTCTGAATGAAGCACTGTTTTAATCTAATTGGCATATTGGTTGAGTGAATAATTCAATGACTCACTCATAAATACCTTTTTTTTTTTTCCTGAATGTGTTTTGAATGAATCAGTTGAGTGAATGGTTCATTGATTCCCTCATAAAGAATCTTACTTGTCTCCACCTAATGGCTTTACAATGTAAACTGCAGAAAGAGTCCCTGAAAAAACTCATTTAAGGACCCAAAATAAATACAGTACAGAATGTATGTATGTGCATCAGTGTTATTTAGATACTATTATAGTTTTTGCTAATATTTTAAATTAGACTTTTAGTTTTTAGTAATTGTGTTATTTTATGTCATCTTAATAGTTTTTAGTAAGATTTTGTTTTTAGTTTTAGTTATTTTAGTACTTCAACTTAAACAACATAAAAATGAAAAATGTTGCTTTTGACAACGAGCTGAAATAAGTTTACTTTGTTATAAATTTTATTTCAGTTAATGTTTACTATTTCAAGTAATGAAAATGTTTTATATGGTTTTAGATTTAGTTAATGATAATAACCCTAATGTGCATTGACTGAGTTTAAAACAACAGCATAAATGCATAACAGTTCTTGAAATAAATGTTACGCAGTATGCATGTCAAGCTGACACTTATGCAAATCGATTTAATCAACATATTTTAGCTAGTTCCCTCAATCAAGGTCAGTTTAAATTATTAGCTCAAGGATGCAGTTGTGATGCTTCTTTAAACTTCTTTAATCAGTTTAGGGATTTAAACCAGCACCTTTTCAGCTAACCAACTAGATTTCCAACCAATACCAGCTGATGAAAGCATGTTATCCCCAGTCTCAGCTTTTATCTCGGTGCTCTGATTCCAAATTTCAGCCCCTCATCTGGTTCAAATATTTCCCTTTGATAAACTGGGCAAGTCTCCACTGCACCAAGAGTTGCCCAAGTGGTGTAAGTCTTGGAACAACATTGTATATATGACTGCCTGTGGTCAGGATTTTGTAGTTCATTGTTTCATTTTATTATTATTTTTTTAACCATGTTCTGAAGTTTCACAGTATTGTCTACCCTTCTTTGGCAGCGGCGCTCGCATAATCTTTAGCAGTTCCTCAAGATTCTGGGTTCAGAAGGGACCATCGGATGTTATGATGTCTGGACAAAGGTGTAGCTGTACTTCATTGTTAGCTTTGAAACATGATCTAATAAAACCTACCTCTTGAGATGCCATGACGTACGTTTCAAGCTTTTCCTCTCATATCTACAAGGTCATATTGAGTGTAAGTGTAGAATTCAGGCTACAAAAAGACACAAGATATCTATGTGAAAAAATATCCTTCATCCACAAGCTTCCTCTGACTGAATGTTTGCCAAGTCGCAAATTAACATTGATTTAGTAACAACAGAAGCCTTTTGTTTAAATACCTCCCCCGAAACAAAAAAAGATGGGAAAATCACAGCGCTCAGGTTTCCGTCTTGTTATTTTTCTGCACGTAAAAATTTCATGATGAAATAAAGCACTCCGTGCTTAGGCTGAAGAGATGGATGACTTACTGGATTCGGCTGAGATGGTCAGTGCACTTGACTGATGGCCGTTGCACAAACACTGTCATCGCTCTGATGAAGCGCGAGAGCTGTTTAAACAATCACTTGTCTTACACTTGATTGTTTCACACACACAAACCACGCAGCCATACAGGAGGAGAACAGGAGATGTGAAGGAAAAGAAACATCCAAAAAGAAACGTCTGAATATTACATGCTTATCAGGAAGGAAAGAGAAAGGGGGAAAAAAAGCGAAAAAGACATTCATATGGAAATGAAGAAGTGGAATGTTATCCATCCCCAGACAAATAAATTACTGACTCAGTCTTTGGGAACCTGAGCCTGATGTCTGGGGAATCTCAAAAAGTAACGATAATCAAATATATCAGCTGCTGCGTTTCAATTCATCCTACTGCGGGCTGTATTTCACAGAGCTGCTGAATGGGAATAGCAACTGTCTACATCATCTCTGCCCAAACGTCTGATCAGCTTCACATATTCTGGCTGGACCTCTGCTTTTGCTGGCCTCTGATTCAAAAGAATTCATTGAGGAAAGCGAGAAAGAGTAGGTGGAGAAAGAGAGAATGAAGTCGAGAAGGAGCGCTGAATGTCTAAGCTAGACATGACTGTTTCTGGTGTGTTTCTACAGTTTATATCTATCTGTCTATGAGGGATAATGATGGAACAACAGCTTTAAAAAGTGATTTTTCACTATTGTTTACAAAAGGATTTGCATTTTCATGGGTTTAAATAAAAAATAAACATGCTATAAGAGACAATAAAAACAACTTTGTGCATCAAAACCACTCCATTCCTGGAAAAAAACAATAATACATTTAAAAAAAAAAAAAAGAAGCCAACAAATTTGCGACAGCTGAATGTAACATTTTTGACAAGCCAATCATGTCAGTCTCTGAGTAACATGTAATTTATTTAAGCCAAGAAATAAACTTCATTCTGTAAAATAACTATATAATGCAAAAAGCATGTTTTATAATTGTGCAAAAATCAAACATAGTTCACCCCTCATGCATGCTATCATGTCCGTCAAAAACTTAGGCTGGCTGTTGGTTGGAATATTAGAAATAAAAACATAGACTTAACACACAAATGGGCATCAATCACTTCACTGAATACTTGCCGGATAAGAAATAAATAGTCATTATCTTATGATCAATCTGCTTTCAAATCCTCATCATTTGAATATCACAATATTGATGTCTGTCAAAAAACAACGTGCACAATACACAGTGTTATTTACGAGAAGCTTGCTGAGGTGTACACGCATTTGCTGGAAAACCCACACTGCTGGAGGTTTTGACTACGTTAGCGCTTTCTGAAAAGAAAGAGAAAATAGCGGCCTGAGTGGCTTCAACATGCTGTCTGTCAGAGATGATAACGTACATAATACATATCGCAAGTGAGTATAAATTTGTTCTTTACTCACTGAAATTGAATTGGAACTGATTCAAATACTTCACAATGCATGCTGAAAATGAAAAACACCAATCCAAATGAAAAACTTGACCCTATTAGTGAACATCGCTAAGCATGTTTTGGTTTCTGATGGAAACAGGAAGACTTTGACGTACATTTTTTTTCCTTTTATGCGCGAGCTACGCATCTTTATTCTGACAAATATTGTCAATAATTTTCTATTCTAATCTCCCAACTGTATGGTGTCACAACGTAAGAAAATAATCTGTAGAAAATGGAAAATGTCCTGGCAGAAAATAACATTTTCCGTTAAATTTACAGACATTTCCTTCAACCCTAAAATACGATGCAATATGAAATTGGATTTAAAATTTTACGTGTGATTTTATGAGTGTTTTATGTACATTTTAAAGCTACACTAATAATTTTTTGTTCGAAATTAACAAAATTTAAAGCGAGTACACAGCAAAAAGAGTTTGCAAGCAAAAAGGAAAAGTGACAGTACCCGTAATAAAACAATAATCAACATAGTTTGCATAGCATAACATTTGCTGTGCATTGTCTAGGTTCACAAAACATTATGTTGGTAACAATGCCAGTCTTTAAAGCAATTACTATTTTGATCTATTTTCCTATAAATTTTCCTATAGTTTCAACCGTTAGGCCTATATGATATGATATGAATAGCAATTGGTAACGTTATGTTTGTCAGCGTTGCCAAACTTTTGTAACGTTACTTTAAAACAACTGATTTAAGCAAGTCAAACAACAGTGTAAACCACTTACATGTACATAAGACATATTTTTCAGATATCCGTCTTTTGTTATTCGGAAAGTTTTGATGTCGTCAGTGGCATTCGCACTGATAAACGTCATCATGCAGCTCAAGCCATCAGATTCATCCGCGAAGAACAGCGCAGACGAAGCACAACTCACGTAATGAGCAAAACAATGTTCCTCCGCAAGTTTCTTGTAGTTTTATGCTCAAGAGGGCGAGAAGTCACATAGTCACATGTGTCTTTAAACATTTTTAAAAGTAGTCTACTATTCTTTAGATATAAAACTTTTTCTAAATGGCTTAGAAAAAAAAAAATAAGTCATTCAAAGTGAAGCTTAGTTGCCCATAGATTGGGGCTGGAATCAGATTAATTGTTAAATCAGTGAATATCCCTTCATATATATTTTACGGTGTCTCTATGATTAAGAGATCAGCTACTGGGAAATGTATTTTTTCTGGAGATTGAGCATTGAAGGGTTTCTTGACACCAGGGAACAGGAACATACAGTATAACTGCTCTGAATCTGTGAGGCACCTTTCAGCTTAATGACAAATGCAGCCGTCGCTGCTCAGCGCTCATATTTTTCAATGATTCGATGCTGAGGGTTCAGCCAAGGGTCACACAATAATTCTTGGAAATCAGCAAAGGCCTGCAGCAATAACACATACCGCAGGATAATAGTGAAATAATTCAGGTAAAATAAGATATCGTGGTAATATTCTTGAGCCCTAAGAAAAGAGAGCTCTGTGTTTCATAACTGGTGTGCTTAGATAAATTCAATTTAAGATTTGGTGTTCTTCCATAATGTTTTACAATGAATTACCACAGAAAAATTAGCAAAACGCTCTCATGTTTCTTAATATAAATTAAATTACTCACTAAAGTTTGAAAATTCAATGCACGGCAACTTTATTTTAAAATCTGAAGTCAAATATGAAACTTTTAGTGTTGTATTAAGGTCAAATATGAACATGCAAAATATTTTCTAATGTAAAACGCCAAAGCATGTTGATGTTTATTTAAAATAATTTGCACCAAATGAATCACAATAACACCAGAAACGTGTATTTAAAAAAATAACATTTTTAAATGCACTTTACAATCAATTCTGAGACTTTTCTATTTTAAATTAAACTTTCAAAAAGCCTAACCGAATAAATCTGTTGCTTTATCACGTTGGTTTTACTTTTACATTGCTGTCTCTTTTCTTACTGCTTCATTTATGTCTTACGTTAATGTCGCAACAAGTTTTAGTTTCAATTGTGTGTTTTTAAGAAAGAAGTAAGATTTAATGTCATTTAACAATCTGCATGCTTGAAAATAATCAAATTGCTCTGGTGAAGTAGTTCAGATAGCTGCACACCACAGCAGCGAGGTTTGTTTCATACAGCGGTCGGGTGATCTACACATGAGGTTCAGGGCAGCCGTATTAGAGCAGAACTAATGAAGACTGACAGCAGTCCAGAGTTCAAAGCTCTGATCGATGCTGTGTGTGCAGACTGTGCGGTTATGTGGGATGAAGTCACTTCAGAGGACCATATATATATACACGCACACACACTCAAACATACATAAAAAAAAAATCCATTTGGATTAACAGTTTTAACATAAACTAATAAAAACAGTTTTAACATAAAAATAATAAACTCAATGTGTTAACTTTGCATCTGTTTGATTTCAGATAATCTTATTTTCAAATTGCTTAGAATTAATGAATCTAATGTGAAACGATTAAAATTTATTCAGTTAAAAACCAGAAAAACAAGCAACGATCAGTTAATTAAAATGTATTAAAGAGTGAAACAAACTGGACTGATTGCAGATAAATATGTAAACCTGGATACTGTGTATTTATAACATTTTCTATTTATTATTACTATTACATACATCGTATCCATTTTATTTATGTATGACTGACAAATATGCATCACATTAAGTTTATTAGTTTATGTTAAAATAAATATTTTTAGTGTGTGTGTGTGTGTGTATTCACCTGTAAGAATAATTTAATAAAAAATCAAATAAATATCAAAAGGATAGCATCTTGTTTACATTACCAACACAGTTTGATCTGACCTGTGAGGTTATACTGCTCACGCATTATATTACACTAACAAATACAAGCTGGGAACAAAAGGAAAATCATTTCACAGTTTTGGCAGTGAGTGAGGCTGATTTATAGAGAATGACAGCAGCAGATCTAGTGAGGTGCAGAGAAGAGGCATTAATGTGGAGTGTAATGGTCTTGCTGAGGGAGTGATGATGGGAAAATGGCCCTCGTGTTCAGGAGCCCTTGAAGTGATTGATAATGGTGAGGACAGAAAACAACGGCCTATGACCAGTCACACTCTCCTTTAGTCAGTGTATGGATAAACAAACCAGGAGGGAGTAGCATCTTGGCCTCTTCTTTGACTAGATGTCCCACAAAGACACAGGAACAGCTGTTATATAGCCACGTCCACAGACTACAAACTTCTAATGGAGATGATAATGATCATTTACAGAACTTTTTACAGACTTTAAAGAGAAAACATATCAGAGCTATCTGTTATTAAACAGATCCATTAGCCAAGGTTTGCATTCAAGTGCATTTGCCTTTTTTTCCACAGAAAGTGTTATATACTTGAGCCATCCATTTATTAATTTGATCATATCCAAAAACTGACAAAGGTTCATATCCAAAACCTTTTTTATTAAAAACACAAGGGACCTTGTCACAGTTAACCTTCTCTATATAAAAAATACACATGAATAAATTTAATTTTGATTAGGTTTATTTGATACTTTTTGTGCTTTAAGCCCTTATATTGAAGGACTAATGTCCATATCACCTTTTTTTCTACAATGCAAACCAAGTTAAAGTGCCATCTGTAACATATAGATCATGTCAAAACTTCATATGATCCAACATGTCCTTTGACACAGCAAACCTGCTTTTCATCTCACTGTTGGTGAATAAACTGTGATTCTGACAGCAAAATTGCAATAAATGATGACCTGAGGAGGAAAGAATTGCTCGGAAATGTGATTTGAGAAGTGTATGGTTTTGAAGATAATTTCTGAAAATAAATGCTGGATAATTGTGGTGGAGTTTTGTAGACAGAACGTGCCTCTGGTGAAGGTCTGTCACTCAAGAAAGGACAAAATTCCAGGTTGTCCCTCCTTGTGGTCAGCATTCCAGTGGTCTGCACTCGCTCCAGATGTGATTCCTGATGATTGATGATCAATTTTATATGTCTGGATCACTGTGTAAATTACAGTAATAGTCACAACTGTTTCAGTCCGTGCTTCAGTCAACAAATAAGAAAGTAAAAATATATATTATTTTTATTTTTAATTGAGTTTAGGGTTACACTTTATTTTTGTTACAGTGTAATTATACATTTAAGTACTGAGTAATATTAATTAACTGCATGTATTTACTATATGGTTAGGGTTTGGCTTAAGGTTACTTGCATGTAATTATGCATAATTTATTGTTATTATAATAGTAATTACATGTAACATAACAGGGACACCTTAAATAAAATATTACCTAGTTTAGTATTTATTTTCAGTTTAAAATCTCCTGTTGACTTAAATTGTTAAATGTTCTCCATTTAACTCAAAACTTTGAAGCAACATGGAAGTATGGGAATTATGTAGTGAGAAAAGAAAGACAAAATAATAAAAACCTCTCTTACCTCTTACAAAACTGCAACTTTTTATACTTTGTTGGCTGCTTGTCTCTCACTAAGAAAAATAAGTTTTAAATTAAATATTTAAATGTATTGTCACAATTTATATTTTTCAATAACTTATTTTAAGCATTTAAACAAATGCATTTAATTTAAATTAATTTTTCTAAACAAATCAGAATTAGATATCTATATTATATTATATCTATATATTATGAAATCTATTTTTGGCATTCATACCTTTTAATACTTTTTGAGTTTGAAATCTCCCAATGACATATAAATTTTAAAAGTATAGTAAATTTGTATTTTTCTAAAACATTTAAGCATTCAAGTATACGCCTCAATTTAAAAGGTTTATTTATTTTATTTTTTTTTTCAAATAAATAACTAAATAAATAAAAATTAATCAGAATTAGGCATGATGTCCATTTTTGGTAAGACTGCACTATATCATAATATTTGCATAATGAATTATTATCTCTCTTCTATTTGCATATATATGCAGGAGCAACAGTAAAGTTTAAGGCAGCTCTGAATTACGAATCACTTTTTTTTTGCTATGCAAGCATTAGTATTTAATTCAGGAAATGCAAATATAGTTCATTTAGCTTTATTCATCAACCCGTTTCGCATGACTGGTCTCCATATGCAAATACAACAGAGCAACCGGATATTTCTGACAGACTGGAGCTGTCAAAAAGCAAGCCGCTGATGTACACCACACAAGAGAAGAAAGTTGAAGCCAAACATTGATGAATATTGGCACAGGCGAGGCGGTTAACAGAGGTTTTCATGGCCCACGGACATCCATGACCAAATCGGTCAAAATGGTCATTTAGCTGGAGCCAGTGAGATGAAAAAAGTGGGAGGTTGGTGAGGGTCCAAAATCAACATCGCTTGCACTGTCTTTTAGTTTAGATGAGCATTCAATGCAAAAAACTCAATAACGAGAGCGTTCAGTCCAGAGAGGTTGCACAGAGGTTTACTGCAGGGCACCAGACAAATTTGTCATTTTCAGACCAAAACACTGGAAAGATTGAATAGTTTAGCAGCCATTTATTACTTTGAAGCGTTCTTGATCTGGGAGTTTGTTTTTTCCATTGTACATCATTTAAACAGTCATGAAAAGCAAATGAATGCAAATCAATATATCAGATATAGCATTCGACCTTTCAGTTGAGTTTTGCTCCTTTACAGTCTTTTTCAACTGCTTACACAACCCCTTTTTTTTTTCAAAACTTTACACACAAATCCAAGAATTGCAAACACAAAATGCAAAATGCTTCATATCTCTTGCAAAATGAAGCACTGCATTCAAAATATCACAAACACATCTCAAAAGCAAACATTTGCAAACATCTTTGCCATAATATTAATTCCTGTTAGATTGCTGTGTGTTACATAGAGAATTCTGTGTTGTGTTCAAAGTCTGAGAATTAGTGTATGGTTTTGCAGATTTGCTGTTTGAGTGTCAGCTTTCAGAAATTGTGTGACAAGTAAAGATTTAGTGTGTAAGCAGTTAAAAAAAAACTGTAAGATGAATGATTATGGCTGCACAATGCATAAAGTCACACATATTTATCATTATAGCAACCTTTTTAAGTATCGCTCTGTTCAGGTGAATTAATGGATAAAGTCAAACTCTGCATCTATAAAGTAACAAAGAGAACAAAGAGAAACCTGCACGGTGGCTGTAGAAATATTTTTCAAACTGTTTAGCTCCATGGTATTTATGCAGCATGGGATAGTGTGTTGTCCTGCATGAAAATCCTTTTATTTCCGAGAGCACTATTCTTCATTTTATACCACAGCAGAATATGGTCAGTTATGAACTCCACATATCTTGCAGAAGTCATTTTTACACCCTAAAATGACCTTACTCACTTCCCAATATTCCAACCCAAATCATCACCCACCGCCTCCTTGCTGATGCTGCAGTCTCATTGGAATAGGATGGCCATTCATCAACTATCAGAAATCCATTTATCTGGACCATCCATTGTACTGCAGCATTCATAAGTGAATAAAACTATTTAAAAACAAGTCTTCATGTGTTTCTACAGCCACTGTGCAGGTTTCTCTTTGTGAGGTTTGGTTAGCAGTGACTGAAACACAGCTTTACACACAACTGTCAGTCTGCATGAAGAGGATCTTGAGACTCCAGTAGCTTCAAACACCTGTTTGCAGCTCAGTAGTGGCTTTTTTACAGCTGCTATTACAATACAGTTCATTTGTTTGACAGAAACTTTCCTTAATAAATCTTTATCTGACCAAGATCTTTTGTGCTCTAAGTCACTCAAACCTTTTGACAGTTAAATAATTTCTATTTGCTTTTCGCAAAATATTGTTTGTTTTGATGCCTTTTGCAAGACGTTGCATTGTTTCATACTTTTCATCTTCAGAAAGATCTTTCTTCCTCACCATATTTCATGAGAACTGTGACTTGCTTAATAATGTGGAACAACCTCTTTAATTAGGGTTTCCATTTACCTTAGAAGAACTGGCAAACTATTGAACAAACCTGTCTGAGATTGATACCAGTTAACTAAAAAGATGTGAAAAACCACACAAACAAAAGTCTGACTCTTTATTGTACCAAAATCATATTTATATGTCACTTGCATAATAATTTGGAACACAGTGTACAAGCATTTGTGATGTACTTTACTAACTTTATGACTGCTTGATGCAAATTAATCTTGTTTTCTAACGTGTGTTTTTGTGAGACCATACAATCCACATCCTGGGCTTTTGATGGGTTTGACCAATGACACTGCAATAAAACACTTTTATCAATTATCAACTGTATAAAAAAATATTAGTAATTACCATTTCAGAAAAAAAATCAGCGCGCTTTCAAATCAGAGTAGGATTTTCAGTAACACTTTACAATAAGGTTTCATTTGTTAACATTAGTTATGAGTTAACATAAACGATACTTACAGCATTTATTAATATTATTTAAGGTTAAGTTCAACATTTATAAATGATTAAAATCAAAAATTAAAAAGTTGTATCTGTTAACTGTGAACTAACATGAACATTTTTATTAACATTAACTGAGGTTAATAAATGCTGCAAAAACAAAATGTTTGTTATTTCATGTTAGTTAATGCATTAACTAATGTTAACAAATGAGTCCTTATTGTAAAGTGTTATCGTATTTTCTTTAACAAGCCTTAAAGTCCTCTACAGAGAAACAAAAAGAAAATAAATATATGTATATATATATATATATATATATATATATATATATATATATATATTATTAATGTTTGTCATTATGATCCTTATAGGCTATATTTTGAAAATGCATTGGCTGTTTTCTGTGAATGTCCAAGACTTCTGATTTATTAGCAGCTATATAGGTAAATAACTAGAAAAAAGGTGCAGTAAACGGTAAAACTGTTGTGCTACAAACCAGTGTGTTTATAATTATGACAATATATTAAAATAATGTAATAAAAATACCAGTTTGCAATATCAAAGAAAGCACCACGAGTTGTACAGCTAAAATATCTGGAACCAAATGTCACCGGAAGCCTCACACATTCAAGTTACAAACGGCCATGCCCCTTAAAAGTAAGTTGAATAATGCATACTTGTTAAATTTGAAATAATGTATCTATGGGAATTATGTACTGAAAAGGAAAGACAAAACAACAAATACCTTCTTACAAAAGATTCTTTGTTTCTATCATGTCTAAAACAATCATTTACAGTTTGCTTACACACAATATCTTTGTCACATATTTTCTGAAACATGACACTCAAACAGCAGAAGCACACACCAAATCTGAAAAACCATACACTAATTCTCAGCCTTTGACTCAGTTTCCAATTTCATAAAACACTTTTTGCAAAACACAACACACAGTTCTCTATGTAATCTAACAGGAAGTATCTTTATTTCCTTTTTCAAACACAACTAATCAAAATGGCACAGTAATTCATCAGCACCTCACACTAACTCCTCACATGTGCTTTACTGAACCCCAACCACTCATTGCTTTAGAACAGACCTATAAACACACAACTACACAACTACACATGCTTGATGTATTTCTTTTCTTTTGTACTGTGTAATACTGTATTCACAGCCACAAACGCTTACAGTAAAAAAAAAAGGAAAAAAAAAGTTTGCTTTCAATCTTGCTTTCGTGTTTACCGTCTATTTTTCAACATCTTTCTGCCAATTACTTTCAATCTTGTACAGAAGGGAGCACATAAAAAAGAGCTTTAGGTTTTGAATAACTGTGTATATGATATATCCAAGACCCTGGACCACAAAACTAGTCATAAGGGTCAATTTTTCAAAATTGAGATTTATACATCATCTGAAAGCTGAATAAATAACCTTTTCATTGATGTATGGTTTGTTAGGATAGGACAATATTTGTCTGTGATACAACTATTTGAAAATCTGGAATCTGAGGGAGCAAAAAAATCTAAATATTGAGAAAATCACCTTTAAAGTTGTTCAAATGAAGTTCTTAGCAATGCATATTACTAATCAAAAATTAAGTTTTGATATATTTACGATAGGAAATTTACCAAATTCATTCATGGAACATGATCTTTACTTAACATCCTAATGATTTTTGGCATAAAAGAAAAATCAATAATTTTGACCCATACATTGTATTGTTGGCTATTGCTACAAATATACCTGTGCTACTTAAGACTGATTTTGTGCTCCAGGGTCACAATATGGCAAAGGTGTTTGCAATGTAAGACAAATGTTTGCTTTTGAGATGTGTTTGTGATATTTTGAATGCAGTGCTTCATTTTGCAAGAGATGTGAGGCATTTTGTGTGTGCAATTCTTGGATTTGTGTGTAAAGTTTTGAAGAAAAAAAAAAAAAAGAACAGGCAAAGTTTTGAAAATGCGTGTAAGCTGTAAGCATCGCCTTCATTTCACAACGTTTTTAAAATGAAAGAGAAACATGATTAAGTGCGTCCACACATTTAGCCTAAATGGTAAAGTGTAAATAGTCCATTGCAATGACAGAGGAATAGAGTGCGTGTATCGCAGCGCGTGCTCGCAGGATGATGCTTCACGCTTCTGGTTGGTTGCAAGCGTCATCATCTGTCATCGCTTCAGCAGCGAGAAACAAGTGTATGAGCATTCAGCACCAGTCATCCTCCACCGACACACCAACTCCAGAAGACGGATTTCACCATCAGAACCCAGCTTTCCGGCACCCCTCCGCTTCATCTCATGTTTGATCCATTTTAAAGGGATTGCGGAGGATACATTGTGAATATGGCATCAATTTGTGCGGTGGCACGCGTTTTTCTCTATCTTAACATCGTCAAAGTTTACTTCGTGAACTCGTCAGAACTGAACGGAGATATTCCTGCAACACAGCCGTCATTCCACAGTCCTGCTCGAGACATGATGACTGTTAACATGTACAGAGTTTATGATAAATACAGCAAGAAGCATCATCATCAACAACAACAACAACAACAACAACAGAACATAAATACAATCCGAAGCTTTAGAGGAGTCCCAGGTGAGAGAAACTAACTAAAAACCTTTAAAACTCTGAGACAGCTGTTAAAAACAATGTCAAATATAGAAATGTTTGTGCTGATAAAATAATATTTCATATTTCATGTTACACTTTTTTTTTCACTTTCAAAATGATACATTTTCGGCATCTGAATTTTAATGACTTTAATGATCATTTTAGTTATATTTGATAAACGACATTATATTAAAATACATTATATATAGTTATATTATATTACTATTATATATATATATATATATATATATATATATATATACACATACATACATACAGGTGCATATCAATAAATTAGAATGTCATGGAAAAGTTCATTTATTTAAGTAATTCAACTCAAATTGTGAAACTCATGTATTAAATAAATTCAGTGTACACAGACTGAAGTAGTTTAAGTCTTTGGTTCTTTTAATTGTGATGATTTTGGCTCACATTTAACAAAAAACCCACCAATTCACTATCTCAACAAATTAGAATATGGTGACATGCCAATCAGCTAATCAACTCAAAACACCTGCAAAGGTTTCCTGAGCCTTCAAAATGGTCTCTCAGTTTGGTTCACTAGGCTACACAATCATGGGGAAGACTGCTGATCTGACAGTTGTCCAGAAGACAATCATTGACACCCTTCACAAGGAGGGTAAGCCACAAACATTCATTGCCAAATAAGCTGGCTGTTCACAGAGTGCTGTATCCAAGCATGTTAACAGAAAGTTGAGTGGAAGGAAAAAGTGTGGAAGAAAAAGATGCACAACCAACCGAGAGAACCGCAGCCTTATGAGGATTGTCAAGCAAAATCGATTCAAGAATTTGGGTGAACTTCACAAGGAATGGACTGAGGCTGGGGTCAAGGCATCAAGAGCCACCACACACAGACGTGTCAAGGAATTTGTTAAGCCACTCCTGAACCACAGACAACGTCAGAGGCGTCTTACCTGGGCTAAGGAGAAGAAGAACTGGACTGCTGCCCAGTGGTCCAAAGTCCTCTTTTCAGATGAGAGCAAGTTTTGTATTTCATTTGGAAACCAAGGTCCTAGAGTCTGGAGGAAGGGTGGAGAAGCTCATAGCCCAAGTTGCTTGAAGTCCAGTGTTAAGTTTCCACAGTCTGTGATGATTTGGGGTGCAATGTCATCTGCTGGTGTTGGTTCATTGTGTTTTTTGAAAACCAAAGTCACTGCACCCGTTTACCAAGAAATTTTGGAGCACTTCATTCTTCCTTCTGCTGACCAGCTTTTTAAAGATGCTGATTTCATTTTCCAGCAGGATTTGGCACCTGCCCACACTGCCAAAAGCACCAAAAGTTGGTTAAATGACCATGGTGTTGGTGTGCTTGACTGGCCAGCAAACTCACCAGACCTGAACCCCATAGAGAATCTGTGGGGTATTGTCAAGAGGAAAATGAGAAACAAGAGACCAAAAAATGCAGATGAGCTGAAGGCCACTGTCAAAGAAACCTGGGCTTCCATACCACCTCAGCAGTGCCACAAACTGATCACCTCCATGCCACGCCGAATTGAGGCAGTAATTAAAGCAAAAGGAACCCCTACCAAGTATTGAGTACATATACAGTAAATGAACATACTTTCCAGAAGGCCAACAATTCACTAAAAATGTTTTTTTTATTATTTATTTTTTTTTTTTTTTATTGGTCTTATGAAGTATTCTAATTTGTTGAGATAGTGAATTGGTGGGTTTTTGTTAAATGTGAGCCAAAATCATCACAATTAAAAGAACCAAAGACTGAAACTACTTCAGTCTGTGTGCATTGAATTTATTTAATACACAATTTGTTTCACAATTTGAGTTGAATTACTGAAATAAATGAACTTTTCCACGACATTCTAATTTATTGAGATGCATCTGTACATATAAACAACTATAATATAATTCTGTTTTATGCATTCATTATGTGTGTTAATAATGTTATAATATTTCAAACCTTTGAGTCGACCTAAAAAAATATCCATAATCCATTACATAAATCCATAATGCTTTAAATGCATCTGGATTAAAAATCAATTATATATGATAAGCATAGGTTAATACAAGCACAGAAAGCATTTTCCCATTATTTCAGTTTTAGTGGCCATATATTCAGAGCTGCTAAGTTTCCACTGGAGGTGCGCTATTAAAACACTGAGAGGGTATTAGTGGAAACAGAAAAAAAGAAAGAAAGAGACCTTGAGAGTCGCTCACTAAACACTACCATATGTCCAGAGACTGATTCAGGAGCCGTGTTTATCTTTTTATTAAACTACCTCGTAAATTGTAGAAAGTGGTTGGATATTAAATCTAGAATGTGAAAAATGTGTTGTTTATGAGGATGTTGTCTGGAAACTTTACTGGTCAATCACATGCATGCATGAGCGTAAAACCATCGCTATATTGACGAGCAGCAATTACCTTCTTGTTCTGTTTTTTAATGTCGTATTTCAGAGATCTCCCACCACAAGGTCGTGTACCACTTCAACCTGACCTCTATCCCCGATTCAGAGGTGATACTGATGTCAACTCTACACTTTCTTGATCAACAAGCTCGTCAACGGCCTTGGGCCTGCCGGCGTTCCCGAGGAGCCTCATGCCGTCTCCAGCACCTCCAGTCACTTACCATCACACATCTCATCATTAAGGGAACATCGCCAAACGCTGCCATCCCCTCGCAGCTGAGCAACATCACATTGTCTCCTAACAGAAAGGGGCTTTGGCAGATTACGGACGTATCATCAGCTATCAAACAAGCCCATGTGAACGGCGAGCACTCGATTACCGTTGAGTTTGACTTTGGGCATCAGAGACATCAGGATCGCATGTCTCCTCACAGCCTCCCGTTCATCCTTGTATACGCCGATGACATTGCAATAACAGAGCCCAACAGTGTTGCTGTGAGTCTACAGAGATACAGCCCATCTCCTGTGCATGAGGACACCAGAAACAAAGCACCTCCATCTTCATTAAACTCTAGAATCAGAAGAGAAGTAGATCACCTGCAGAGTAACTACCTACCTGACATCCAATATAATGATCTTAAGAGCAGGGAGATATGGGACGGTGCCTTTTTTGTGAAAAAGCCCAAATCCTTGTTGAAAGGTCAGGAAAATCACGGTGGACTGAGAGGGTCAAGGGAGCTCAGCTTTGACGAGAAGACCATGAAAAAAGCCAGACGCAAACAGTGGAGTGAGCCACGGATGTGTTCGCGCCGTTACCTGAGGGTGGACTTCGCCGACATCGGTTGGAGCGAATGGATATTGGCGCCGAAAGCATTTGATGCCTACTACTGCGCAGGAACATGCGGATTCCCAATTCCAAAGGTCAGTGTATTTTCTGATAATTACCGGCTGACTGTACATTAATCTGTACTTAATCCACAGCTCACCAAGAGAAAATAAATATGTGGAAATGTAATATTGATTTGGGCTGCAATTATTTCCCCTGTTTACTGTCTTAAAGTTTCCGCTTAGAAAAATAGTCTGTTCTAACATAAAAGGCAATTGTCCAAACAAGATGAACACTGATTAATTAACTGACCGTTCGCAAAGAGCTTGACTGACTGGCGATCTGACCAATCATAACGCTGAATCCGCCATCTTGTCTGACAAACAAATCAGACAGCAGAGTAGATAAACTTTGGTGGACTTAAACTTGATGTGCATTGATATATGGTTGAAATAAAACACATTCTGATGTTCATTCATGTTTATTTCATGCGTTAAGTAAATATGAAAAGACGATCGGTTCACATGTGCCGCTTGAACTGAGGCAATCTGTCATGACACATTAAATTAGTATTTATCGTTTAAATTTCTTTAAACATTTACCAAATTTGAAAGCTGAGACCTTGTTTCATACCAGAAGTAACCTGCTCTGTCTTTTCTGGCAGTGTGTTGTCAGTTTCCTCTTTGCTCCGCGATGTATTTTTCACTGCGTGAGAACATGATGTGAAGTGTGAGAGCGGCATGACTTGTCGGACATAGCAACAGTAACTAAGGAGGGTGGGTTTTTGCAAAAGGTCAGTTAACACTGAAAATAATTTTTTTATTATAATCGATAAATGAGTTGCACGATGGTGCCAGCTGCACGTATGATAGCGTATTTGGACATTTAACACACGTAATTACACTGAATACAGTCAATACATTTCCTGTAAATGCAAATAAGCTAACCTTTACTAAAGTTAACTATGGTTAATTTTCATAAGGGAAGCTATCAGGCTAGTCATGAATCTGTATGCAATGCTAGTATGTAAGCTAACTAAAACACAACATAGTTCAGATGACATATATCATAAGGTGATTTTGTAGGAATTGTAATCAGGCGTTAAAGAGTGTTAAGAGAGTGTCCATTAAAAGTTCTTTGAGCCAGTGGGATCAGGTTCTAATGGACCATTCACACAGAACGTGTCTTTGCATCTAAAAATGCAAGATGCAGTGCTCAGGAATGGTTTATTTAAAAAAAAAAGTGCAGCACAGAGCACCTCCGCTGTGTTGCACTCAAATAAAACAGTTGCCATGCCAACTTGCAATGCTTGCCCCGCCTCTGGGGTCTTCTGATTGGTCCACTGTTTTGGAACTGACATTGATGAGTGGTGCTGCCTGTAAAAGTTGAAATAATTTTAACTTGCCACGGCATCTTAAAAATACGGTGCTCATGTGCGAGACGCTGCAAAAAATATGAGTGCAATGGTCATGCGTGTCCATCTAGTGCATGTTTACATAGAGAAACAGTAGCACATTGGAATGGGCACCCCTAATAATGTAATTGACCAATCAGAATAAAGTATTCCATAGCCCAATATAATGGCATGTTGGATCATTGGGAGACATGTCAGTGAAAAAAGATGTTATATGCAATGAATACAGCATCTGTACTGATGGCAAATTTGTTAAAAAGAATGAAATTATATATATATATATATATATATATATATATATATATATATATATATATATATACACAGTGGGTACGGAAAGTATTCAGACCCCCTTAAATTTTTCACTCTTTGTTATATTGCAGCCATTTGCTAAAATCATTTAAGTGCATTTTTTTCCTCATTAATGTACACACAGCAGCCCATATTGACAGAAAAACACAGAATTGTTGATATTTTTGCAGATTTATTAAAAAAGAAAAACTGAAATATCACATGGTCCTAAGTATTCAGACCCTTTGCTGTGACACTCATATATTTAACTCAGGTGCTGTCCATTTCTTCTGATCATCCTTGAGATGATTCTACACCTTCATTTGAGTCCAGCTGTGTTTGATTATACTGATTGGACTTGATTAGGAAAGCCACACACCTGTCTATATAAGACCTTACAGCTCACAGTGCATGTCAGAGCAAATGAGAATCATGAGGTCAAAGGAACTGCCTGAAGAGCTCAGAAACAGAATTGTGGCAAGGCACAGATCTGGCCAAGGTTACAAAAAAAATTCTGCTGCACTTAAGGTTCCTAAGAGCACAGTGGCCTCCATAATCCTTAAATGGAATACGTTTGGGACGACCAGAACCCTTCCTAGAGCTGGCCGTCTGGCCAAACTGAGCTATCGGGGGAGAAGAGCCTTGGTGAGAGAGGTAAAGAAGAACCCAAAGATCACTGTGGCTGAGCTCCAGAGATGCAGTCGGGAGATGGGAGAAAGTTGTAGAAAGTCAACCATCACTGCAGCCCTCCACCAGTCGGGGCTTTATGGCAGAGTGGCCCGACGGAAGCCTCTCCTCAGTGCAAGACACATGAAAGCCCGCATGAAGGACTCCAAGATGGTGAGAAATAAGATTCTCTGGTCTGATGAGACCAAGATAGAACTTTCTGGCCTTAATTCTAAGCGGTATGTGTGGAGAAAACCAGGCACTGCTCATCACCTGTCCAATACAGTCCCAACAGTGAAGCATGGTGGTGGCAGCATCATGCCGTGGGGGTGTTTTTCAGCTGGAGGGACAGGACAACTGGTTGCAATCGAGGGAAAGATGAATGCGGCCAAGTACAGGGATATCCTGGACGAAAACCTTCTCCAGAGTGCTCAGGACCTCAGACTGGGCAGAAGGTTTACCTTCCGACAAGACAATGACCCTAAGCACACAGCTAAAACAACGAAGGAGTGGCTTCACAACAACTCCGTGACTGTTCTTGAATGGCCCGGCAGAGCCCTGACTTAAACCCAATTGAGCATCTCTGGAGAGACCTAAAAATGGCTGTCCACCAACGTTTACCATCCAACCTGACAGAACTGGAGAGGATCTGCAAGGAGGAATGGCAGAGGATCCCCAAATCCAGGTGTGAAAAACTATTGCATCTTTCCCAAAAAGACTCATGGCTGTATTAGATCAAAAGGGTGCTTCTACTAAATACTGAGCAAAGGGTCTGAACGCTTAGTACCATGTGATATATCAGTTTTTCTTTTTTAATAAATCTGCAAAAATGTCAACAATTCTGTGTTTTTCTGTCAATATGGGGTGCTGTGTGTACATTAATGAGGAAAAAAATGAACTTAAATGATTTTAGCAAATGGCTGCAATATAACAAAGAGTGAAAAATTTAAGGGGGTCTGAATACTTTCCGTACCCACTGTGTGTGTGTGTGTGTGTATATATATATATATATATATAGTGCTGCTTGAAAGTTTGTGAACCCTTTAGAATTTTCTATATTTCTGCATAACTATAACCCAAAGCATCATCAGATTTTCATACAAGTCCTGAAAGTAGACAAAGAGAACCGAATCAAACAAGTGAGAGAATTTTCTTTGTCATTTATTTATTGAGAAAAATGATCCAGTGTTACATATCTGTGCATTGCAAAAGTATGTGAATCTTTGCTTTCAGTATCTGGTATGACCCCCTTTTGCTGCAGTAACTGAAGGTAAAGTTTCTTGTAAATGCTGATCAATCCTGTACAATAACATGTAGGAGTTTTAGCCCATTCCTTAGTGCAGAACCACTTCAACTCTGTGATGTTGGTGGGTTTCTTCCTATGAACTTCTTGCTTAGGTCATTCCACAACATTTTAATTGGATTAAGGTCTGGACTCAGTCTTTCCAAAACATTAACTTTGTTCTTCTTTAACCATTCTTTGGTAGAATGACTTGTGTGCTTGGGGTTGTTGACCCACGTTCTCTTGAGACTCCGTTCTTAAACAGATGTCCTGACGTTTTCCTTTAGAATTTGCTGGTATAATTCAGAATTCATTGTTCCATCAATGATGGCAGGCTGTCCTGGCCAAGATGCAGCCAAACAGGCCCAAGCCATGATACTACCACCACGTTTCACAGATGGGATAAGATTCTTAAGCTGGAATGCAGTGTGTTCTTTTCTCCGAACATAATAGCTTCTCATTTAAACCAATAAGTTCTATTTTGGTTTCATCCATCCATTAAACCTTTCTCCAATACTCCTCTGGCTTGTCTACATGATCTTTAGCAAGCAATTTTCTTTTTGGAGAACAGTGGCTTTCTTTTTGCAGCTCTGCCATACACACCATGGTTGCTCAGTGTTCTCCTGATGGTGGGCTCATGAACATTAGCCAATGTGAGAAAGGCCTTTAGTTGCTTAGAAGTTACCCTGGGAACTTCTGCAACCTCGCAGACTATTACACGTTCTGCTTTGGTGTGATCTTTGTTGGTCGACCACTTCTCGGGAAGGTAACAGTGGTCTTGAATTTCCTCCATTTGTACACAATCTGTCTGACTGTGGATTTGTGGAGTCCTAACTCTTTAGAGATGGTTTTGTAACCTTTTCCAGCCTGATGAGCAACATCAACTCTTTTTCCGAGGTCCTCAGTAATCTCCTTTGTTCGTGACATGATTCACTTCCACAAACATGATCAGACTTTGATAGGTTCCTGTTCTTTGAATAAAACTGGTCACGTACTGACATTTGATAGTCAGTCATTGCACTGACTGAAAACACTTCTTCGCAGATGGACTCTAATTTCACTTTTAAATTAACTGCTAATCCAAGAGATTCACATACTTTTGCCACTCACAGATATGCAATATTGGATCATTTTCCTGAATAAATAAATGACAAAGAAAATATTTTTGTCGCATTTGTTTGATTGGGTTCTCTTTGTCTACATTCAGGACTTGTGCAAAAATCTGATTATATTTTGGGTCATATTTAAGCAGAAATATAGAAAATTCTAAAGGGTTCACAAATTTTCCAGCAGCACTATATGTATATATATATGTATATAGGTATATGTATATGTGTGTGTATGTGTATATATATATATATATATTTTACAAAAAAATGTGGTTTAAAAAGTGTTTTAACATTGCATCAACTACTGATAATATTTGAATTATCACTCAGAACATTTTTAACAAGTGATGTCAAAAGTAATCTAAAAGTAATCACAAAGCAGTCTGATTATATTAACTAAAATGTCTAATGTAATGGATTATGTTACTAACTACAATTTTTGTCATGTAATTTGGAATCAGTAATGGATTACAATTAATCAACCCAGCTCTGTGTGTGTGTGTGTGTGTGTGTATATATATATATATACACATATACATGTACTCATTTACAATCAAACTAAGTTGCATGTACAAAAAAATACCATTGTAGTGAACAATGATGATAGAATATATATTACAATTCCATGAACAGAACTGTCAAAAATTTAATAAAAAACATAAAATAAAAAAGCTTTTTTTTTTTTTCAGGTTTGCAAAGTAGAGTTATAAATATTGTTGAATTGTACCTGACATTGTAATCACGCCTTTCCAACTTATAAATACGAAATTCTCAGGAGGACTTGAATGCACATACATATTTTCATGTTGTGCATTATAGTTCTCCATATGGGACTACAGGCCCGTTCACACCAGAGACGATAACTAAAGTGATAATGATAACATTTTAAGAATAAGAGAACAGGGAAGAAAAATAAAGACACAGAGGAACAATATCGTTGGAATTACATTTTTTTTTTCCAGCTGATGAATGATAAAAACACTAGACAGCCAATCAGAATCCACCTAACTTTAAAAACGAGCATTTAAAGTGGCAGATGACAAAACTGCAGCAGAACGTTATTGTGCATTGGCATTAATATGGTTATTGTTAAAGTTCTCTTTATAGTGATCGTTCCTGCTGAGAATGGGCCTTAGGCTGATGATACACGGGGCAACTCTGTCTTGTAACTCTGTAATGTTGCTGTCAACGGGCCAATCTAAAGTATCCAGACAGAAATTTGTTACCTATTCTCAATGGGAAAGTGCAAGCATGCAAGCAACATTGCACAAAAAAAGTTGCCCGGCAAAATTGTTCACTAAGTTGCCCTGTGTATCATCAGCCTTAAAGGGATAGTTCACCTAAAAATGAAAATTCTGTCATTAATTAGTTGTTCCAAAGACCTTCGTTCATCTTTGGAACACAAATTAAAGTCCCCATGAAATCAAAATGAAAGTTTTTTTGGCTGTTAATATCAATATGTTAGTCTTAAGGTTATCTATAAGCCAGTGTTCATTTTTGGTTGAACTATCCCTTTAAGAAAAGCATTCAGTAACACTGTCTTGTTAACAGGCAACAGTTTTTCTCCAACATTTACTTCTTTAAATGCAGGTTGTTCATCCGTCCAATCACGCCACCATCCAGAGTATAGTGAGAGCCGTAGGGATCGTCCCTGGAGTCCCAGAGCCGTGCTGCGTCCCGGACAAGATGAGCTCTCTGGCTGTGCTGTTCCTGGACTCCAGCAGAAACATGGTCGTGAAGGTCTATCCCAGCATGTCTGTGGAGACCTGCGCCTGTCGATAACTAGCTAACCCACATAAATAAACACAACAAACTCAGCTGAAGGACTGCCGAAGCGCGTCATACAGTCTGACACAAATGAACTTTTATCTCTGCAAATAAGACCTCAACACCTCAAATAATATAGGATCTTTGCACACAAACACTGTATCCTCTTTCCAATCTTTCTTTTTGAATGAATTGTATATAAACTTTATTGTAACACATAGTAAGCAGAACTGTTTTTGTTTTGATAATGGATTTCTGTAAATAAATCCCGTAACACTTTGCAATAAGGTTTCATTTGTTAATGCATTAGGCAACATGAGCAATATATTTTGTTAATATATCTTTGTTAATAAAAATACGGTTGTTCATTGTTTATTCTTGTTAGTTCATAGAGCATTAACTAATGTAAACAGATGACTTTTAATTTTAAAACTTTTGGTAGTAAATGTAGAAATTAACAAAGTTTAATAAATTGTTACTTCATGTTAACTAAAGTAGTTAACTAATGCTAACAAATGAAACTTTTTTGTAAAGTGTTACCATAAATCCTTATAAACCAGGGGTTTTTATTTGATTTGAAGGCTTGTTAGCTAAACTTCACCCTAGGATTTAAACACCTGGAATCTTGAATGGAAAGAAACTACAGATTATTTTTGACCATTTGTGAGAAGAAAGACAATATAAACGAAATTCGGCATAATACTGCCATCTAGTGCTTTGTGATTTGACATTCATATTAAAGTTTTCCCCTATGAGGCCGGACCTGGTCGATTAGAACAGATAAATTGATTAGCCATATCTATAGAAAAGCAATTAAATTACAGATTAATTATTATTATTTCCATAGAGTAAGTTTTAAAATAAATAACATGCCAGAGGTTATGTTAAAGATTTGTGATACTTTGTCAAAGAAGAGTTTTGTATTTAATAACAATTACATGTCAATTGTTATTATTTATTGTTTTCAAACTGTATTGTTTATGCAAACATTTCTTTGGGGGAGGGGGGTCTGAAATCCTGGAGGACTTTTTGTGAATAAAGACCTAATGAGTTGTATTAGGAATGTAGACTGTTTGCAACAACAGAGCAAAGTTCAACTCATTAACCCTTGCACAACCAGATTCCAGCTTTTGAAGTTTTGTGGGTGATTGACTGAATAAAAATGAAAGGAAGCACTGGAATCTATAATGTTAATATTTATCATAGCTGAGGCTGATTAGTTGAAGCATCTTAAATACACACACAAACATACAATGGAGTTGCTTTTGTAAGAACAGCCTGAAGTCTGACCCTGTTAATAAGGGTTGTTAAATCTCGCTCATTAGTTTTCATAAGTCTGTTCCCAAAGTGTTTACAGAACCCTCATTAACTACAAGCTTCCTCGAGATAAGGCTCAAACTATGACATCAGTGTCAAAGATAAGAATAGCTATGCTACTATTTTGGTTTCCAGAGAGTGTGGGGCATGGGAGTGAACCTGAGGTTCACTTGAGGAACCCCGATTTCTAAGGATCGTCCACAAACGAAAGTCAGATGTAAAACTTGCAGCAGAAAATCACCTATCCATTTTAGAAACTAAACGAAGATGCAGGGTTTACGATATTTGCTCCTCCTGATGTCCATCAATTTTGCTACTTCAGTTGGGCTTTGCAAGGGGAAATCTTTAGGCGAAATCCCCAGTTTGGAAGATGCAATGTTCATTCAAGCAGAAGAGCAAAACCTTGAGGAAGAAAATGACTTTAACTCATTGGGATTCATGAAGGAAGACTTTTTGAGGAAGCTGAATTTATCAGGCGTGCCGCTAGAACACAGAAAGGTTCAGCCTCCTCAGTTCATGATCGAGCTCTATAATAAATATGCTTCTGACAAGACTTCCATCCCTCGGTCGGATGTCATCCGAAGCTTCGTCATACAGGGTAAGTACATAAAGAAAGCTCACGATCTCTGAGGCAGATACAATAGATTCTGGGAAGACGAGGAGTCAATGTTTCTGTATCCAAAGCCAGAGCATTCACCTTCTCCATACCAATATTGAGGTTTTTGACTCGTTTATTAATGAAAAGGTTTATTAATCTCTATTTCATGTTCTCTGCAGATGTTATTTATTCCATTAGACAGGGCAACAAAACACAACACAGACTGCTATTCAACGTTTCCATCCCAAATCATGAAGAGATCACATCAGTCCAGCTGAGGCTGTTCACTCTCTGGGAAAGAAGTAAAATCACCTGCGCTGATCTGTTCGCTTCCATCAATGTTTATGATGTAGAGTACGAGCAGAGCGCAAACATTTTAAATCTTCTGGATGGGAGAGACGTAACCGAGGGCAAAAACACATGGGAGGCTTTTGACGTGAGCAGGGCTGTCCGGAGCTGGCAGGAATCTGGACGCGGGGCCGGTGAACTTGAGGTGGACATCGAACAAGACTGTGAAGCCCTGGACATAAGCCTGGCTTTAGAGCACAACAGCTCGGCAGTCTTAATAGTTTTTTCCGATGATCTCGGGAACAGAAAGGGAGAGTCTATGAAAGAGGTAAAGGAGATGCTTCTTCATGAGAAGGAGCGGGTATTTTTGCACGGTCACGTTCCTGTGAACCAGCACCTCAGGAGAAAGAGGAAAGTGACAAACAATTACTGTCGGAGAACTTCTCTGAAGGTGAACTTCAAAGACATCGGATGGGACAAATGGATTGTGGCTCCGCCTGAGTACGATGCTTATGAGTGCAAAGGCGTGTGTTATTTCCCCCTCACAGATGATGTAACCCCCTCCAAACATGCAATCATCCAAACTCTGGTTAACCTGAGCAATCCCAAAAAGGCAAACATGGCATGTTGCGTCCCAACCAAGCTGGATCCAATTGCAGTTATGTATCAAGAAAAGGGTGTCATTACGGTCCGACATCTCTATGAGGAGATGAAAGTAGCAAAGTGTGGATGCAGGTAGTTTTGCTTGCTTATCCATGCATCTGTATAAAACATCTATGCAACAGCATTTGTTTTATCATTCTGATTCACAGTGTTGGGAAGGTTACTAATAGGTTACAGATTACAAGTTACCCTATTTAAAATGTAATAAATAGTGTAACTATTTCAGTTACTTTATTAAAGTAATGTAACTGATTACATTTGAGTACTTTTCTAAAATTTCTAATGAATGTTTTCAACTTTTGATTATTTTAAAACATTTAAAGCAGACAGGGTTAACCTTACAGTAGCACTCAACGCTGATTACTGTCAAGATTGTCAAAATCCTTTATCACTTGAATTGAAATTATAATAATTTAATTTTACTTTTTTTTAACTGCCTACACACATTTTCAAAACTTTGCCTCTTTTTTTCAGAACTTTACACACAAATCCAAGAATTGCACACACAAAATGCAAAATGCCTCACATCTCTTGCAAAATGAAGCTCTGCATTCAAAATAGCACAAACACATCTTAAAAGCAAACATTTGCAAACACCTTTGCCATAATATTAATTCCTGTTAGATTTGTGTGTTACATAGAGAACTGTGTGTTGTGTTTTGTAAAAAGTGTTTTATGAAATTGAAATCTGAGTCAAAGTCTGAGAATCGGTGTATGGTTTTGCAGATTTGGTGTGTGCCTCTGCTGTTTGAGTGTCAGCTTTCAGAAAGATCTAGTGTGTAAGCAGGTGAAAAAAAAAAAAAAAAAAACTGTAAAGCACAGCCACCACAAAATCAGACTTTAGCACCTTTTCTTATTTTGAGTTCACTCTGAGGTAAAATACAGATTTAAAATTATAAGACAGTTTCATAGTTATGATACTGTTTTTGAAATCAAATCTTTGCATAGGAAACAGGAAACACTGGCATCTGACAATGCTTTGGGAAAAACGGTTCATCTTAAAAAAATACATCATATACATAAACACAAATAGGAAATAAAACAGTTATCAAATAATCATGTGTCCTATTCTGTGTCCTAAACTCCTGAAACATTGGTGTCTCGTATTTTAGAGCAGTCAATGCAAATTGGGAAAGAAATCAATTAAGTGTGTGTGTGTGTGTGTGTGTGTGTGTGTGTGTGTGTGTGTATAAATATTCAGATGTAATCCCCTTTGTAATAAGTAACTGTAATTTAATTACACATTTTTTCTCAGTAACTATAACCAATTACAGTTACATTTATTTTGTAATTAAATTACGTAATTCTGTTACATGTAACTTTACTCCCCAACACTGCCTATTTGTGAAATACACTCTTAAAAATAAATGCTCTAAAGGGGGGTTTGTTGCAATGAAACAGAACCATTTTGGGTTCCCCAAAGAAACTTTCAGTGAACAGTTTTAAAAGAACTGTTTTATCCTTATTGTGCAAGAACATTTTAATAATCCGAAAAAGCTTTTATTTCGATGGCATCGATGGTTCCATGAAGAACCTTTAACATCCATGGAACCTCTCCATTGCACAAAAGGTTTCTTCAGATTAATAAAATGTTCTTCACACTAAAAAAATGGTTCTTTTAAGAACTGATCACTGAAAGGTTCTTTGGGGAACCAAAAATGGTTCTTTTATGGCATCGCTGCAAAAAAAAAAAAAAAAACACCTTTTGGAACCTTTTATTTTTAAAAATGTATAAAGTAACTTTTGTGGAATGGAAAGGTTCCATGGATGTTAAAGGTTTTTCCATAAATGACAATAAAGACGCTTTTTAAGAGTGTAGTTATCATATTAAGCAAAATTTAAAATTATGAGGTTTTGGTTAAAGTCAGTTTCCCTAACTTGATTAAAATGGTTTTGTGTTTTCATTTCATTTATGTCGACTAGGATATACCCCGGGAGTGGACACGGGGGCATTTCTTGGATTTGACAACATCTGGGACATAGACCAAAACATCAGGGGAAATATTCCTTCCCAAGGATTTTTGTTTTACATTTTAATACAGAAACATGCTCTCCACAAGTATGCAGAAACAGATGTCAATGCTTGGCCAAGCATGCGTTGTACATACTAGCAAGAAACCTCAAGAGGGCGATAGAGTAACGGCCCCAAATGTTTGTGCCATTAAACAGTATGTGGTATTGTTCAGGTAGACTGCTATAAATATGCTTATAAGATTGAACCTGCTCAGAAAAAATTGCAGTGAAAGTAGTAGAAGGAGTTGACAGTGTTGTCACATATGTTACTGTTCATTTCAGGTCCACATCTATGAGAACAGTTTCCAAGCATTTTAAAATCACATCTAGGGTCACTATAGATAAACTTAAATCTAGTTCCCTTTCGAGGGAACTTCGAACTGCGTCCTCTAGGGGTCGCTATGGGGAACGCCATCAGCGTGACCCGTGTCTGAAGCATATATACAAAAACACCACATGTTGGCTGGCGACAGCCTATGACGTCACTACCAGCACGACCACAGTATAAAGGGGCGCCGGGAAAATACCTCATTCTCTTCTTCGTCTTCAGTGACTGTTTTGTTTGAAGCGTGCATTCTACTGGTAAGAACAATTTTCTACTGTTACTATGGCGAGCACTAGCAAGGCGTTTAAGAGATGTGTGCATCCGTGTCCTCGTTATTTGACACCTGATGACACACACGATCTTTGCGTATTTTGTTTGGGTGAGGAGCACGCACACAATGTCCTCGAGGGGGCAATCTGCGTGCACTGTGAGTTTTTTTCTATGAGAAAGCTCCGCTCTCGTCTGTCTCTCTTTTCGAGGAAGGAGGGGCAGCCGTATGCTTCCCGCGGTTCAAGACCCACTGCTGCTGAGGCACGGAGGAGAATGAGCTTGTGGGGCTCGCAGACGGATCTGGCTGATGAGTTAGAGAGGGGCTTTCCTTCTCGCACTCGTCGGCCACGAGCGAGGGCGAGCCGCGGGATCATGATGATGCGATCTCGCTGACATCATCTGATCCGGTGGCTAGTGCTCTGCTGGGTTATGCCCAGGAAGAGCAGGAGATGTCTGAGGGCGAATTGAGACTGAGCCCTCTCAATCCTCCTGCCCTGCATATGACGAGTTGTTGGAGGTTATAGAACGTGCCACGGCGAGGCTTGACTTGCCGTGGAAGCGTGCCAAGATGGTGGCGCCGCGAGGTCGTCTCGATGAGCATTATCTTTCTGGCCATAGCCCCCCAGCTCGAGTGAGCCTCCCATTTCTTCCTGATCTCCATGCGGAGGTTGAGAGAGAATGGAAAAAGCCGTTTTCCTCTCGCATTCATAGGTTTCAGCATACCAGTTATGGTAACATTGAGGGGATGCGTGAAAACAGCTATGAGGGGATGCCTCCTGTGGAAGAGACGCTAGCTAGCTATCTCTCTGTGGGCGAGACATCCTCTCTCAAGGCTCCCTCCTTGCCATCTAATCCCTTCAGGAAACATCTCACTTAAATGGCAGGGCATACGCAGCAGCAGGTCAGGCTGTCGCTTCGTTGCACACGATGGCGGTGCTTCAGGCATACTAGGCTGATCTGCTGAAAGACCTGGATAAGGGTCAGGGCTTGTTACCTGATGAAGTAGCTGAGCTGCGCCACACCACGGATTTGGCTCTCCGTGCCACTAAGCAGGCCGGTGGTAACGGAAAGTCATCTGTGGGTGAATCTGGGAGATGTTGGGAAGAAAGAGAAGGGCTTTATTCTCGATGCTCCAGTCTCGCCTTCCGAGCTTTTTCGGTACCTCCGTCGAAACGGTGGTCGAGAAGTTTAAGGAGGCGAAGGCGCGCTCAGCGGCCTTCAAAACCTTCATTCCAAGAAGGTCCAGGTCTGAGCCCGAACAACGCAGGGGTCCTGGCCCATCTCCGTCTGGGGATCAGAGATGGGCACAGAAGGCTAGTGTCGTGACTCGTGCCCCTCCCCCGCCTGCGGGTAGGGCTAGAGGGAGGCGCGGGTCAAAGAGAGGTAGGCAAGACCTGAGGGAGGTGATCCAGAAGAGGTGTTCTCAACGCTCTCGTCCGGACCAGAGTAAGACTTGAACATCTACTCCCTTCCCTCAGGGGGCCTGTCATCTGCCCTCATCTTCCCCTCTCTAATTCCCCTGCAACCACCGTTAATTCCACCTGATCGAGGTTGGGTGGGAACCTAGAAACCTGCGTTTTAAAAACATTGCAGTCTCTATGCTGGACTTATGATGTTTTGGTTAAGTTCTATGTTTCATAGAAACTACCTTACTGATGGTCCGGACCCAACTCTTCAGATTTCACCTCCGGGACTGATCTCATGCGCAGGAACCATGGATGGGTGAGTACGATCCAGTTCTACGGTTCACCGGTATTTGTGTGTCCTTGCAACACTGCAGTTCCAGGACCTGCGGGTCTTTTTACTTCAGTTTCTTGGCAGAGGACACCTCTTTTTGGGAAGGTACATGGCTATCTGAGGATATCTATGTGCTAGCTTAGGGACTGCTCCCCTTTCTGGGGTTTTTAAGTAGCAATCTCCCTGAGCCCTTGCCTAGAGTGTGCTATCTCCCCTGCTAGGGTGTAAGTAAATAGCCGACTATTGTGGCAGCTTCTCTGGAGGGCTTACCGGATTTTTAGGCCCGTGGTCGAGCTAGCTTTGCTCCCCTCACCATAGAGGGTCACCTATGAGCATGCCGCTCCCTTCTGAGCATCTGAGTTCCCTCTCATGCTGAGAGTTGAGTTCTCCGCTCCCCAGAGCTCTGTGACCCTATGCTCTCCTTGCTGGTCGAGCTTGCGTTGCTCCCCTCACCATAGAGGGTCACCTATGAGCATGCCACTCCCTTCTGAGCGTCTGAGTTCCCTCTCATGCTGAGAGTTGAGATCTCTGCTTTTTGTTGGTCGAGCTAGCATTCCTCCCCTCACCATAGAGGGTCACCTATGAGATTGCCAGTGGTCGAGCTAGCTTTGCTCCCCTCACCATAGAGGGTCACCTATGAGCATGCCGCTCCCTTCTGAGCATCTGAGTTCCCTCTCATGCTGAGAGTTGAGTTCTCCACTCCCCAGAGCTCTGTGACCCTATGCTCTCCTTGCTGGTCGAGCTTGCGTTGCTCCCCTCACCATAGAGGGTCACCTATGAGCATGCCACTCCCTTCTGAGCGTCTGAGTTCCCTCTCATGCTGAGAGTTGAGATCTCTGCTTTTTGTTGGTCGAACTAGCATTGCTCCCCTCACCATAGAGGGTCACCTATGAGATTGCCGCTCCCTTCTGAGCGTCTGAGTTCCCTCTCATGCTGAGAGTTGAGTTCTCCGCTCCCCAGAGCTCTGTGACCCTATGCTCTCCTTGTTGGTCGAGCTGGCGTTGCTCCCCTCATCATAGAGGGTCACCTATGAGCATGCTGCTCCCTTCTGAGCGTCTGAGTTCCCTCTCATGCTGAGAGTTAAGTTCTCCGCTCTCCAGAGCTCTGTCATTCAGCAGCCTCAGGTTGTTAGGCCTCTCTATGCCTCCCTGTTGGGTTGCTCTCCTTGTTGGTAGAGCTAGCATTGCTCCCCTCATTACTGAGGGTCACCTATGAGCATGCCGCTCCCTTCTGAGCGTCTGAGTTCCGTCTCATGCTGAGTTAAGGTCTCCACTCCTCAGAGCTCTGTGACCATGTGCTTTCCTTGTTGGTCGAGCTGGCGTTGATCCCCTCATTATTGAGGGTCACCTATGAGCATGCCGCTCCCTTCTGACCGTCTGAGTTCCCTCTCATGCTGAGTTAAGTCCTCCGCTCTCCAGAGCTATGTTTGTTGGTCGAGCTAGCATTGCTCCCCTCACCATAGAAGGTCACCTATGAGCATGCCGCTCCCTTCTGAGCGTCTGAGTTCCCTCTCATGCTGAGAGTTAAGATCTCCGCTCTCCAGAGCTCTGTGACCATATGCTCTCCTTGTTGGTCGAGCTGGCGTTGCTCCCCTCACTACTGAGAGTCACCTACGAACATGCCGCTCCCTTCTGAGCATCTGAGTTCCCTCTCATGCTGAGAGTTAGGTTCTCTGCTCTCCAGAGCTATGTTTGTTGGTCGAGCTAGCATTGCTCCCCTCACCATAGAGGGTCACCTATGAGCATGCCGGTCCCTTCTGAGCGTCTGAGTTCCCTCTCATGCTGAGAGTTAAGTTCTCCGCTCTCCAGAGCTATGTTTGTTAGTCGAGCTAGCATTGCTCCCCTCACCATAGAGGGTCACCTATGAGCATGCCGCTCCCTTCTGAGCGTCTGATTTGTTGGTCGAGCTAGCATTGCTACCCTCACCATAGAGGGTCACCTATGAGCATGCCGCTCCTTTCTGAGCGTCTGAGTTCCCTCACATGCTGAGAGTTGGGTTCTCCGCTCCCCCAGAGCTCTGTCATCAGCAACCTCAGGTTGTTAGGCCTCTCTATGCCTCCCTGTTGGGTTACTCTCCTTGTTGGTAGAGCTAGCATTGCTCCCCTCATCATAGAGGGTCACCTATGAGCATGTCGCTCCCTCCTGAGCGTCTGAGTTCCCTCTAGGGCTGTCAAAAAAAAAAAAAAAAAAATTGAATTTTGAATATTCGTCGAATTTTAAAAAAAAAATCCACATTCGAATGAAAAACGTTGCATTCGAATTTTAGGGATGTGTCAGGCAGCCTTATCAATAGCACACGAGATGCGACGACGATGTCGCTGTCATTGCATTTTAATGCTTTTGTTAGCCTATCCAGTTGAACCCACTAGATGCAGTGCTGCTACGTTGTTCATTCAAAATATTGCAGAAAACGAGAGCATTAATGTGGAGATGATGTTGTTTACAGCTAAACTGAAACCAAGCCGTTCACACAGAAGCCGTTCACACGCATATTTATCACATTTTCTATAGGGACATCTATCACCGTTGCACTCGCGTCTTGCACAAGAGAGACGCATGTTTAGAAAGCCATGTAAAATTAATGCAAGTTCACCTTTTAAAAAACATGTCTCAAGACTCTATGGCGGGTTTTCCCCATCCCACTGCATGTCAAGTTTTTAAATGAAGAAAGTAGCCTACTCTTTGTGATTGGTTTTCTGTCCTTTGTATTAAACTACACATACATGCATGGTGCTGTTTTTTTTTTTTTTTCTAATTGTTTAAGCAACTTTATTAATTATATATGTGACCCGTGCTGGCAAAATGAGTCAGAATGCGCACTGACTAGTTTTGAACTACAGGCAATAGAAGTGAAAAATGTCAGTTTTGGTCGAATTTGAGGTTTTCACAAAAATGAGTTCATTAAGCCCTCTTCTAGCGATCCCAATTCTCCAAATAGTAATTAAACATCTAAAATGATCTTTATTTGTACGTTTTCTGAGAGGAGTACCTTTTCTCTGCTCACTTCTGGACGACTGCTGCTGATTCTCAACACAATTGTACATCTATTGTGTAAAGCGCAGCATTCCAGCTTTGTGAATATTCATAACGAATTTTCGATGGCATGAGCCCAAACCAGTGAAATATGATTTTCAGACCCATGCTGATGAAAACAAAATGATCGCGCTGACTGACATTTGCAAAGTGCGTGCATAAAACGCACCTTTACGCGAGCACACGATCTCCCTTATAAAGTACATTATTGCGAAATATGTCTTGCGAGATTCACACTATCATAATCTGTTATGTCTTACATGAACGTTTAGTTAATGGTTGGGGGAAAATCTGATGTGCAACATTATATTTGATCCATGCATTACAGTAGGTCTTAATATAGATCTGTCTCAATGTTAATCATACATTAAAAGAAAAGACAGAATCACTCGCTGCTCTTGATTAAACTACAGTTTTTTTTTGCATATTTGTTCTTATTTTTAATAACAAAGATAAAATAAAAGTAGCTATATTGATTAATAATATAGTAATTATTATTAATAAAAGAATTGGAGGAAAATGTGTAACGTTGCTTGGTGATTTTGCTTTGTAATCTTTAACTCAATTTTTCGCTTTGAAGAAACGAGCATAATATTTTGCTCGATGCGCCCTCTTGTTGCCTCAGGCGAGAAGCCAAAAGCTTTTTTCCCCCTAACTGAAATTATGCCTTTTATATTCGAGTATAATTCGAATTTTGATAATATTTAAATAGAAAATTCGAATTTAGCTTTTCAGTCATTTTGACAGCCCTAGTTCCCTCTCATACTTAGAGTTGGGTTCTCCGCTACCCCAGAGCTCTATGACCCTATGCTCTCCAGAACCCTAGAAGGGTGTTTACAATCCATGTTATGGTAAGTACGCATGCTAGTCTCTGTGCACTTTCTGAAAGCCACGTTGTGGTAAGATCGCACACCAAGTGTTTTGCGGTCTTTCTAAAATCCTGTACGGTATGGGTTACGCGCTACGGCTTCGTGCCCTTTCTTTGAGTCGGTCAGGCCCCGGTTTCACCTTGGGCCCCACTCTACCTATGTATCCCCAGTGATACTGACTTGAACAGGGTGTTGCTACCAAGGATCTGTTGAGACAGTTCCTTCAGCGAGCTCATGCAGAGCAAGCAGTAGCCCCTGGGTGACAGGCCAAGACCTAGTTACTATCCTAGGCGCTTGGTCGTATCCCCTTGAAGGAATCTCTGCTATCTAATTTCAAGCCTTTGAGCTCTACCCTGGGTCCAGGAGGCCCGGCCCCTAACAGGTAAGTTCTGGGGCATGCAGCTCAGGTTTTTAGCTGAAGGGGATAATGTCACTGACAGCCGTCGACCCGTCCCAGGGGCAACTCCCTTAGCCGGGTAGAGTTGGTACTTAGTGCTCGCCTTTTGTGCCTGGCTTTGCACTCCCCTCAGCATGGTGGCGTGGGTATTCCGTTCCCTATAGCGACCCCTAGAGGACTCGAAAGGGAACGTCTCAGTTTACATATGTAACCGTGGTTCCCTGAGTAGGAAACGAGACACTGCGTCCTCTAAGCTCGGTGCCATGCTTCGGAAGCAAGCTTCAGACGAAGAAGTGAATGACGTATTTTCCCGGCGGCCCTTTATACTGTGGTCGTGCCGGTAGTGACGTCATAGGCTGTCGCCGGCGAACATATGGTGTTTTTGTATACATGCTTCAGACACGGGTCACGCTGACGGCGTTCCCCATAGCGACCCCTAGAGGACGCAGTGTCTCGTTCCCTACTCAGGGAACTATGGTTACATATGTAACCTGAGACGTTCTTCAGTAATTAAGTATTGTAAAAAATAACATGGATGGTTCATAATAAGATTTTGCCAAGTCCAATCCCCCTGTCCCAAACTGGCCGATTCTGGGTCAAAAATATTTAGGGAAATGCTTGTATAATTACGTTTTTACACAATACCTCCCACTAGTTCCAGACCAAAACATTCAGGATTGAAAACATTGATCCCTAAAATGCTGCCCCTAGTGACTCCCATGAACATAACTTATCAATGTATTCATTCTTCCTGTACTTATTGTGCTTACACACAGAAAAATAAGGGTCCAGAATTGTACATTTTGGGGTGCAACAGCTTGTCCCCTGGAGCAGTACCCTTAAAAGGACATCTTTGTACATTTTTTACCCCTAATAGGTACATATTAGTACCTTAAGGGTACGTATTACTACTCTAAGGTACTAATATGTACCTATTAGGGGTAAAAAAAAATTCAAAAAAAAAGGTACAAATATGTCCTTTTAAGGGGACAAGCTGTTGTACCCCAAAAGGTACAATTCTGGACCTCTTTTAATTTCCAACAGACTATTTAATTTTTTTCATTTATCAATTTATTTTTTTCCTCACAAAAAGAAATGTGTATATAATCCATTGTTTTTGCTTATGTATTTCTAGCATATATTTATTTACATACAAAATATTTAATTTTACAATGGTTATTTTATTCATTTATAAATTGTTTTATATTTTATCAATAAAATGCATCAAAGCCATTTCAGTTTGGACTCCCCTAAACTCATTTTAATAAAGGCCAGCTCATTGTGATGTGGCTCATTTCAGTCAGGCAAAGCAATTCAACGCTTTCAGATGGTGCTGACTAGAAAATTTGTACTACCCTAAAGGTGATGTTTGTAACTTTCATACGATGTTAAGTTGCATGATCCTCAAACAATAAACAAAATCTACCCTTGTAATTTATGAGGGCACAAACATCATAGCATTTGAACGATTCTGGTAAATTTGCTTTGTTCATTTTTACATCATTTGCTTTTAAAACAAAAACAGCCGTTCTCTAGATCATAAACAACTCAGGGACAGTTAAGTCATGCTGACCTGTTTCTATCTCCAGCTTAGAAACATTTCCTCACATCAGATGCACTGGACAAAACTCCAGCCATCTTAAAAAGAGATTGGCAATCCCTGATTGGCCACATGGAATCAGCAGATAGAATTGCATAAGACTCTGAGCATTAAAAGCTAAAGCAAGATTAACAGTGCAGCACCAATTAGTGTTGAGTGAGTGTGGAGTTATATAATTTCATCCTGTAAAAGTGGCCAAGGCCTCTAAATTCACAATAATGCTAGAAAAGAATGGAGGGAGAAAGTCTATAAGCAGATTTTTAAAAACAACAATGACTGTTCTGCCTTTGAATAACACAGTTTTTGCCAAAGAGTGAATAAATTATCTTATTTCAGAAAAATAGTAATGCATTGAATATTATACAATCAAATCCATATACAGTTACTGCACCAAATTGTCAATGTAAGAAATCTATGTTACGGTTTCATGTAATGAGGCCAGCCAAGTGCATCTTAGCGTTCATCAAAAGGACAACTGTTTACCTGTGTAATAATGTCATTAGCCTGACCCAGACGTTACCTTTGAAAGCTTGACCTTATTTTCCTCTTGCTGTGACGACAGGGCTGTAAGGACCATAATCCAAAGAGAATATATTTCGACACTTTTTAATGTTTTATTGCTTAAAATTAGTGCTGGGCAACGATTAATCGCGATTAATCGCATCAAAAATGAAAGGTTTTGTGTACATAATATATGTGTGTGTACTGTGTATTTATTATGTATATATAAATGCACACACATGCATGTATATATTTAAGAAAAAATATGTTATGTTTATATATTAAATATATTTATATATAATATAAATTATATGAATATAAATATATGCATGTTAATATTTTCAAAATATATACTGTACTTGTGTGTCTTTATGTATCCATAATCAATATACACAGTACACATATATTATATACACAAAAACTTTTATTTTGGATGCGATTAATCACGATTAATCGTTGCCCAGCACTACTTAAAATGTTTTCAGCAAAACTAAAGTGGTCAAAACATTGAGACTAAATAAACTAGTTAATTGTGGAACAAAGGCTAAACTTACCAATCAGTATATAGTGCTTAAGCATTTTGTCTTATGATTCATTTTCCTTACAAACGAACATCTTGTTTTTACCCAAAAATTTAAATTCGGTCATGATTTATCATCTGTCATCACCCTTATGTCATCACAAATCTGTATGAAACACAAATTTTAAAAAAATGTTTCAACTTTTTGTCCATACAATTAAAGTCAATGGGGTCCAAAATAATACTGGAACCTACTGACATTTATTGTGTGGACAAAAGAAAATAAAATTCAAATTATGTTTTATTTTTTCAAAATATGTTCCATAGACACATGTAGTATGTGAGATTTGGGTGTGAACCTACCCCTTAAAGTCATGATGAAGCTGTGTACTGTATTTTGAGAGATTTGATATCCTCTCCGACATTTTCAATTATTGATTTTTGTCTGTGATTGCATTGCTGATGCACTTCAGATAATGCGATTAAAGGTTTATTCAGAGCAAAAGCCTCTTATGTGGTTGCTGTTGTCAAAAACCTAGTAGAGAAAACAGAGTCCCGTTTAACAAAGGACCTCTTCACCAAATGAATGGACAAAAGATGGCAGGGACTGTAAGAGTTTTTGCCCTGATCATAGTCGCTTGTCAGGTCCTGCTCGTCGATGCATCATTTCAGCCTGCACTTGTCTTGGACATGGCTAAAATTCTGCTCGAAAACTACTGCTTCCCAGAGAATCTAGTTGGCATGCAGGAGGCAATACAACAAGCTATAAGCAGCGGAGAGATCCTACACATCTCTGATCGGAAAACACTGGCAGCTGTACTGACTGCCGGCGTTCAAGGTGCACTCAATGACCCCAGACTGACCGTGTCTTACGAGCCTAATTATATTCTGATCACGCCACCTGCACTTCAGTCGCTGCCCACGGAACAGCTGATACGGCTAATCAGGAATTCTGTTAAACTGGAGCTGATGGATAACAACGTCGGTTACCTGAGGATTGACCGTATTATAGGTCAGGAGACTGTGGTAAAATTGGGACGCCTCCTTCACGACAACATCTGGAAGAAGGTTGCCCATACATCAGCGATGATCTTTGATCTGCGTTTTAGCACAGCAGGAGAGATCTCCGGTGTGCCGTACATTATTTCATATTTTTCTGACTCTGAACCACTTTTGCACATAGACACAATCTATGAACGACCCACCAATACTACAAAGGAGTTATGGACAATGCCGAATCTCCTGGGTGAACGATATGGGAAAAGAAAAGAGCTGATCGTTTTAATCAGCAAGCGCACCACGGGCGCAGCAGAAGCTGTTGCCTACATCTTAAAACATCTAAAAAGAGCCATCATTGTTGGAGAAAGGTCGGCCGGTGGGTCGGTTAAGGTTGAAAAGTTAAGGGTTGGGGATTCTGGGTTTTATATTACGGTCCCTGTTGCTAGATCTGTGAACCCCGTCACAGGAGAGAGTTGGGAGGTGACTGGGGTGTCTCCATCCGTTACCATTAACCCAAAGGAAGGAATTGCCAAAGCCAAATCCCTCATCGCTGTCAGGAAATCAATACTGAAAGCAGTTAAAAGAGTGTCAGATATCATTAAACGATTTTATGCATTTAAAGATAAAATTCCGGCTTTGCTAAATCATTTTGCTAAAACTGATTTTTTCACAGTGATTTCTGAAGAGGATTTGGCAGCAAAACTTAATTATGAGCTGCAGTCCGTCTTTGAAGACCCTCGTTTAAATATCAAGACTTTGCAAGGATCGTCCGACAAGGGGCAAGAACTGGATACAACACCCACAACCCCTTCATCTTTTGATAATCTAAATGATCCATTATTCAAGTTGGAAATTCTATCAGGAAACATTGGATATCTGCGTTTTGACAGGTTCCCAACACCTACAGTTTTGATAGAACTAGAGGATCAAATCAAAGAGAAGGTCTGGCAACCAGTCAAAGACACAGAAAACCTGATTATTGATCTGCGCTATAACACCGGTGGATCCACCGAGGCCTTGCCCATTCTGCTTTCCTACATGTTCGACGCCTCATCAAATACCTACCTCTTTTCAATCTACGACAGCATCCAGAACGAGACCGTTGATTTTCACACCCTCCGTAACATCAGTGGGCCTTCCTATGGTTCCAGAAAAGGTATTTATGTTTTGACAAGCTATTACACAGCTGAAGCTGGAGAAGAGTTTGCTTACCTGATGCAGTCCTTGCACCGAGGCACTGTTGTAGGGGAAATCACTTATGGAACGCTCCTTCACTCCAGGACTTTTCCAGTTGAAGAAACAAGCCTTGCTATTACAGTCCCTGTCATAAATTTCATCGATATACATGGGGAATGCTGGCTTGGAGGCGGAGTAGTTCCTGATGCCATCGTGCTTGCTGAAGATGCAGTTGAGCGAGCTCATGAAATCATTGTGTTTCACAAGGATATTCCGGCTTTAGTGAAAGAAGCTGGAGATCTTTTGGAAAAACATTACACTGTAGCTGAGGTTGCTGCTAAAGTGAGTAGACTGTTACAGTCCAAACTAATGGAAGGTCTTTATCGCTCAGTTGTTGAATATGAATCTCTTGCATCTCAACTCACCGCAGATCTTCAAGAGACCTCGGGTGATCACAGACTGCACATTTTTAACTGTGAAATTGAACCAGAATCCCTTCACAATGTTCCCAAAATCCCTTCTCCTGAAGAGGTAGGGTTCATCATTGATGCCTTATTCAAAGTAGAGGTATTGCTTGGAAATATTGGGTATTTGAGATTCGACATGATGGAAGACATAAAGGTTCTGCGAGCAATTGGTCCCCAGCTCGTCAAAGTTGTATGGAACAAGCTGGTGAACACGGACATGCTCATAATTGATCTGAGATATAACACAGGTGGCTATTCCACGGCTATTCCACTACTTTGCACCTATTTCTTTGATGCACAACCCTTGAAACATCTTTACACTATTTTTGATCACTCCAAAAGAAATGCAACAAAGGTTATGACCCTTCCCGAAGTACTAGGACAAAGGTACGGCTCTCAGAAAGACATCTATATCTTGACGAGTCACATAACTGGATCAGCCGCTGAAGCATTCACTAGAACAATGAAAGACCTGAAAAGGGCCACAGTTATTGGAGAACCCACTATCGGAGGTGCCCTCTCAAGTGGAACATACCAAATTGGGAATAGCATCCTGTATGCTTCCATTCCCAACCGAGCAGTTTTGAGTGCATTTACTGGAAAAGCATGGAGTGTGTCTGGTGTTGAACCACATATAGCAGTTCAAGCAAGTGACGCACTTAATGTTGCCCAGAAAATAATTAGCGCAAAGCACCAAAAGAAAAAATCAGGGAAATAGTACTATAAGCCTCATTATTCATCTCTTTTCACAGTAAAACTTCATGAACAAAAGAACAATTAAAACAAAATAATAGAAATAAAATAAATAACAGAAATGAATGTTTTATGTCTGGCATGTTTATATAATTGTTTAGCAATAATTATTTTTGAAAATGAAAAATGTGCTTTTGATGCTGTGCTTGTTTGCATACTCAACCTAATGTAACAAATAGACATGCTAATAGAATAAAATAAAATAGAAGACATCAGTAAATGTTTCTTTCTTTTACATACCTTTTTCTGCTGTAGCCACTGAAATTAGAACAAAGGGTTATTTGATATAAATTGATACTTTTATTTACCAAGGATGCATTAAATTGATCAAAAGTGATGATAAAGGCACTTACAATGTTACAAAAGATTTCTATTTCAGATAAATGCTGTTCTTCTGAACTTTGTATTCATCAAAGAAACCTGAAAAAAATCTACTCAGCTGTTTTCAACATAATAATAATAATAATATTACAATGATTTCTGAAGGATCATGTGACTGGAGAAATGATGCTAAAAATTCAGCTTTGAAATCACAGGAATAAATTACATTTTAAAATATATTAAAATACAAAACAGTTATTTTTAAATAGAAAAAAAAATATTTCACAATATTACTGCTTTTGCTGTTTTTTTGTGAATCAAATAAATACAGGCTTGGTGAACAGAAGAGAATTCTTTAAAACACATTAAAAATCTTACTGTTCAAAAACTTTTGATTGGTAGTGTATGTAACATACATATTTAGCTTGTTATTATCTAACTGAAGAACTTTGGCTAATGAGATTAAGGTTTTATTGTGAGGAAAAGCTTCTTATGCATGTGTTAACAGAAACCTGATGGTCGAAGCAGACTCAGTTGACAAACCTCCCCGCAGAAGGACAGTTCAGCTGCGCCATATATTTAGCAGCAATCCAAAACAGAACAAAATGCCTCAAGCTCTACTTCTACTAGCATCGCTGCTGATCTTCAGCAATGTGGCTCACTGTGATTTCTCTCCCACAATTATTGCGGATATGGCAAAAATTCTGATTGACAATTACTGCTCACCAGAAAAACTCTCCGGCATGGAAGAGGCAATCGATGCTGCAAGCAGTAACACGGAGATCCTCAGCATTTCAGATCCTGCCTCCCTTGCCAGTGTTCTGACTGATGGGGTTAAACAAACTCTTTTCGATCCCAGAGTGCAAGTCACATACGAGCCAGGTTTTGTACCTGTAAAACCCCCAGCCATGCCTGACATCCCACCGGAGCAGCTGGCCGAAATGATCAAAGGCACTGTCAAAGTTGAGGTCCTGGATGATAACATTGGCTATTTGAAGATCCAACACATCATTGGAGAGGAGATGGCTCAGAAAGTTGGGCCTGTTTTGCTGGAGTACATCTGGGACAAAATCCTCCCAACATCCGCCATGATTCTTGACTTCCGCAGTGCAGTCACTGGTGAGCTGTCTGGAATCCCATACATCGTGTCCTACTACACCGATCCTGAGCCTCTTATCCACATTGATTCTGTGTATGATCGCACTTCCAATGTCACCATAGGGCTGTGGTCCATGCCGACCCTATTGGGAAAGAGGTATGGCACCTCCAAACCCTTGATCATTCTGACAAGCAAGAATACTCTTGGGATTGCAGAAGATGTTGCATATTGCCTTAAAAACCTTAAAAGGGCCACCATCGTTGGGGAGAACACAGCTGGGGGAAGTATAAAAATCAACAAACTCAAGGTGGGTGACACTGATTTCTATGTGACTGTGCCAGTTGCTAAGTCTATTAACCCCATCACTGGCAAGAGCTGGGAGGTCAATGGAGTGGCACCAGATGTTGAAGTCGCTGCAGAAGACGCCCTTGATGCTGCAATTGCAATCATTAAACTCCGTGCTGAAATCCCAGGGTTGGTTCAGGCGGCAGCCACATTGGTTGCAGACAACTATGCATTTCCGAGCATCGGGGACGATGTTGCTGAGAAGCTGGGAGCTGTTGCGGCCAGTGGGGAATACAACCTGATCTCCACAAAGGAAGAACTGGAAGCAAAGCTCTCTGCTGACCTCCTAAATCTGTCAGGAGACAAGTGTCTGAAGGCCACCAGCAATATCCCTGCACTTCCTCCAAAGGTAAGTCTTACGCATAAAATATTAGATGTAATGATACATTGGTTGTTGAGGCAAAATTATGAATGAAACTGTCCTTTAAATTCCAGAATCCCACACCTGAGATGTTCATTGAGCTCATCAAAGTTTCATTCCACACTGATGTATTTGAAAACAACATCGGTTACCTTCGCTTTGACATGTTTGGAGATTTTGAACATGTTGCTAAGATCATTGCAGAGCACGTCTGGAATAAAGTGGTTGACACTGACGCGCTGATCATTGATTTGAGGTGATTATTCTATTGGATATGTGTTTGTTGCTCTAATATGTACAAATTCCAGCAGTTTTAGTCCATAATGTGATATGCACATCCATATTTTAAGGAACAATGTTGGTGGGTCCACCTCCTCCATTGCTGGCTTTTGCTCATACTTCTTTGACGGTGACAAGCAGATTGTGCTAGACCACGTTTACGACAGACCCACCAATACCACAAGAGATCTTCTGACCCTTACACAACTTACAGGTACATTACTAAAATGACAAGTTTTCATATTTTTGTGACTATTATTCCTTACATGTTTATCATTTTACTTTAGATTGTTTGATCTGTACCCAAAAAGTGCAGTGTCCTATACAGGATGTCATATATTTGGCAGCCAAAATGATTAGAACACTAGTATTTTCAGCAGCTAAAAATGGTTTTAAGTCAGTTATTTCTATCTTTTGCTGTAGTGTGTCAGTAGGAAATATCAGTTTACATTTCCAAACATTCATTTAGCCATTAATTGTAATAATCCAGTGAGATTTTAGTTTGCTCCACACAGAGATCTGATCTGATCATCATCCAGTCTGTCTGGAATGACATGAAGAAACAGAACAAACTGAAAGAGACTAAATCCAGAAGAACTGTGGAGAATGTCTCCAAGACGCTTCAAGAAACCTACCTGCAAAGCTCCAGAGAAACTCTGCTCAAGTGCACCTAGAGCAAAAGCTGCTATATACACAAAGGATGCTCACACCAAATGTTGATTTCATTTAGTTAATAGAAGTTAATTGATGAAGAAAATCTATTTATGACATTATTTTTGACAGCATCCTCATTTTACAGCATTTTTACACAAGTGCCTAAAACTTTTAACAGTACTGTAGCTGTGCAGGTAGCTTTCTTGAAGCATCTTGGAGACACAGTTCTTCTGGATTTAGTCTGTCTCAGTTTGTTCTGTTTCTTCATGTCATTCCAGACAGACTGATGATGATCAGATCAGATCTCTGTGTGGAGCAAACTAAAATCTCACTGGATTATTACAATTAATGGCTAAATGAATGTTTGGAAATTTAAACTGATATTTCTTACTGACACACTACAGCAAAAGATAGAAATAACTGACTTAAAATCCTTTTTTAGCTGGTAAAAATACTAGTGTTCTAATCATTTTGGCCACCACTGCATAATACTGCAAAATTAACTGTGCATTTCTACTCTTTATAGGCAGGAGATACGGCAGCAAAAAGAGCGTGATAGTCCTCACCAGTGGTGCAACCACTGGTGCCGCTGAGGAGTTTGTTTTTATCATGAAGAGGCTGGGACGTGCAATGATTATCGGTGAGACAACCCATGGAGGTTGTCACCCCCCAGAGACCTTCAGTGTTGGCGAAAGCAACATCTTTCTGTCTATTCCAATCAGCCATTCAGACACTGCTCAGGGCCCTTCCTGGGAGGGTGCTGGCATTGCCTCTCATATTCCAGTGCCCGCTGATGCTGCCCTCGACACAGCAAAGGGCATCCTCAATAAGCATTTCTCTGGCCAAAAATAAGTTGTTCTTCTAGGCCTGGTATGGAAGCCAAATGATATTGCAAATTAGTTATTTAGAAGGATGACATGTTGTGAAGATGCTGTCATAATCTGTGTAGATCTTTAAGGTAATGTTTAGAAAGTACCTTTTTCTATTCCTTTTCTTTTTTTCTGTATTATTTCTAACCCAAAGCATGCATTCTCTTAAGCACACTTGGTGGAGGAGAATGCATTCAATGTTCTCAAAGTGATATTCAGATTAGACCTGTTCTGAACTTGAATATATGTGTTGGGTTCTTTGTGAAGTTTCCTTTGAGCAGATTAAAATTTGTTTATGCTTGCATATACACATGCATATTAACAAACTGAAAAAAAATTGTCTTGTTTTAAAAGCAACTTGAATCTTTTTAAGTATAACAGGGAAAAATTGCGATTTTGGAGTTATATTGAAACCAAATGATAAAACGTAACAAAAATCACATGGAAACTGTTCTAATTGTAATGTGCTTTAAAGATTAAATCTAAAATTCCTTAGAACTGAAGTAAAACGGGTTTAACAAACATAAACCAATTCCAGACATACTTATGTATCAGCCTCTTGTGATTTTTCCTTATTATTTTGATCAGATTATTTACCTCTACTTATCCACTTGCGATCTCAACAAAAATCACAGTTATAACATAAACACACTCGCCCACACAGCGAAAACAATGTTCATATTTGGTAAGTCAAAAATCCACTTTTTTCTCACTTCAGGTCATTACAAAACTATTTTTATACACGTGTTTTCTACACTGTTTCTTTCAGAAATTAGCAGCAAAGAACCAGAAGATGGCAGCACATCTTCTCTATCAGCTGGCCAAAGCACATCCACTGCCATACTAAAATTACAATTATGTAGCACCTGTTGACAACAGATTTTACTGGATGATAAATATTATCCTCAATACACGTGTCAAAGGTAGAGGTCCAGCAATAAAAATGGACTGCTATATAAACTTTGTGTTCCTTCAAGATAAATGACCAGTTAAATGTTGTTGCTGGTTATAAATTAGTATATGTTTTGAGCAGTCATGCTGGTTTTGGTCGCTCAGTCATATATTGCTCTCCCATATGAAAATTAACCATGGTTTTATTATAGTAAAAGTGTAGTAACCATGTTTTTTGGCGTATTTATTGCCATTGGTATTACCACAGTACTACAAATACCATGGTAAAACTATGGTTAATTTGTGGTTACCATGGTTGAACTATAATTACCATGTTTTTTTTTTTTTGTTTTTTTGTTTTTTTGTAGTAAAACCATGGTTAATTTTCGTAATGGCTACTGGTCAAGATGATCCACCAGCTAATATCCAGCATAACCATGTCAGTAATATACCAGCATAACCTGTTAATATCAAAATATTGCCAATCACCCGTCTAAGCAGCTTTTCTTAAAAAATTATGACATTAAGGTTATTTAAGAAATTCATATATGAATTTTAGTCATTCAGTCATTTGTGAATCCAGCTGTAATATTTTACAGATGTAAACGTAGTTCCGTACAAATTAACTGTTTAGTATTACCTCAGTATTACCTTGCATTTCGGTTTTATGTTGGTTTCAGCAGGTCACATGTCGCGTGTGGTGTTTAGTTCGTGTGTTATTAACGAATCTTTTAAGTGAATTAATCGATTTCTCCGTTTTGAACTTGCGTGGCGCCAAAGACTGACTGCAGCACAAGCGAATATAATTTGGGGGCGGGGTGTGAATTGAGAATTTCATTGGTTGAACTTTTGCAGAAACACGCCCCTTTTGATGAATGAATCTTTAGCTCGAATCGCCTCATCCTTTTATATAAATCGGTTTTCAGTCAATTTGTGTATCTGAAACCATATAGAGTTTTTGTATTATACTCATTTAATCTTATAATGCACCGCGATAAGAAGTGTGCAACCCATGTACACTTGTTGAGTATTTACCATAATGCCCTGTTAAAGTCTTGCATTTATCGAGTCAATCTTGTTCACGACGGTAGGCCTATACCGTAATGTACAGACGTTGTTGAAAAGCTTAATTTATTTCTGTTGTTTTTATAACTTGATAAATGTTCAAATAATTGAGCGTGGGGTTTCTTGAATTTGCCAAAAGCTTAGGACTATAGAGTCGTGAGCGTTTTGAAGGAATCGGTTGACTGATTGATTCAATGACTCACTCACAACACACAAGAAAAACGCTCACTCTTAAAGGGATAGTTCACCCAAAAATGAAAATTATTTCATTAATTACTCACCCTCATGTCGTTCAAACCTAAGACCTTCGTTCATCTTCAGAACACAAATTAAGATGTTTTTTTTTATGAATATCACATATGTAAACATTCAGATACGTTGTTTACGCTTCGATCCGAACGTAAACAATGTATCTGCATACATAGGCTGCATACATTGTTTACGTATGTGACAATCTCCAAAATGGCACTATAGGGTGACACGGAGGAGACAATTTGTTGAATAAAGTCATTATTTTTGTTTTCTTTGTGCACAAATGTATTCTCGTAGCTTCGTAAAATTACGGTTGAACCACTGATGTCACATGGATTATTTTAACGATGTCCTTACTACGTTTCTGAGCCTTGATCGTGTAAGGATCCTTGCTGTCTATGGAGGGTCACAAAGCTCTCAGAATTAATCAAAAATATCTTAATTTCTGTTCTGAAGATGAACAAAGGTCTTACAGGTTTATTAATGAGTAATTAATGACAGAATTTTCATTTCTGGCTGAACCATCCCTTTAATGCCAACAACTGGTGTAACGATTTAACGATGTAAACAGCTGAAATGACCAAACTGAAATGGTACAATAATTAATTAATTAATCTTAACCCAATACGTATATATATATATATATATATATATATATATATATATATATATATATATATATATAAATTAAACATTCTAAAACACATAAAAATAAATATTTTTCTATTCTAGTTTTACATTTATTTCCTCAACATTAGCAGACAAAAAACATCGCAAAACCCATATATTTTACATATCCAAAGGAAGGGAGGAAACCTTCAAGGAGCAGGAGATGAAACTGACCCAATTTTTTTCTACAAGGGTAGAAATATGACACCAGCTCCTCTTCTGCCAACTCTGAGCCTGGGCTCTTTTCTCAAACGACTCCGTCTTTGCTTTGCACATTAACATCAAATATCAAGCGCTTGAACAAAATACATCTGGCCTTTTAACACGTGGATTTCGAGCAGCAACAGTTCTTCAAAATCCCCCGAAACAACAAACCGGCTAGTGTTTTATATAAAGAAAACTAAACTGACACTTTGGAATTGTTGTTTTTTTTATTTTTTTTATTTTTTATTTGTTTTTTTTGGTGGTGTTTTCCCTGGACATTGGCTTTCTGTGCAGTTCATTTTGGGAATAGCGCGTTTTCATCTTATCTGAAGTTTGGAGTTACAGTTTTCAGACTGATGTGAGTGAGGACTGCGTCAACATCCGCAAACTCCTCTTCTTTGTGTGCATCCTTCCCTCAGGATCTCAGCAAAGGCTCTTTTTATGGGATAATGTGAATGGCCGTCGGCTTTCTTGAGGATTGATGTTTTTGCAGTAAGAAACGATGGCGCGTTCAGTACTAAAAATGTGTCTTGGCGTACTTTTCTTTGGACTTTTGTTGTTCACGCTTCCATCTGCGAGAGCGCAAGAAGATGTGGAGGAGGAGAGATCATGTCAGGGCGCCTTTGACTTGTATTTTGTCCTTGACAAGTAAGTTATAGTTACAATTCAATCGTTTTGCGCACTGTTTTTTTTTTTTTTTTGAACAAAGAATCCCGTCTCTCTCTTTCTCTCTCTCTCTCTAAACGTAAAAGAAAGTCAGTCTGTAAGTTATTAAATCTTAAATCTCTTTGCTCTAACAGCTGGTAAACTTTCTGGTATGCAACATAAACCCGTCAATCACGTATAAAGGCAACTTGATCTGTATGAAGTGCAAATGTTGGGGATGCTTTTGCGGTCTGTCGGCTTGATGTTTTCCACACTGAGAGATACTGCCTGGATAAAGTAGGCCAGTACATTTCCATTCACATCCTCCGTCTTTTCCCCAAATTTCTCACATTCCGCATCACCAAAATAGATATTCACCAGATGTCTATTGTTTGGGTATCACTTGGCTGGGTTCAATTAGAGTTCAAGGAAGTGCGAGAGACAATGCAGCGTATGCCAAACAATACCAATGACTGTTTAACAGAAGTCATCCAGTTTGTTTTTATTGTGCCAACTTGTTGTTTTGTGCTCTGTCTGTGTGTAATGATGAGAAGAGGGGTGGTACATGTGAAGTTTGCTGAATAAGCACTTCAGACGGTCACAACTTTATTCCTCTGTGGTTCTCTTTTCCTGCCTCTTATCCCTTACCATTGTTAAACAGACCCAGAAAAGCAACATCCTTTCCCACGATCTGACTGAGAAGATTCTTTACAAGATGTTTAGTCTAATTACACATTTATTTATATAAAATACATTTTTATATGCACTGTAAAATTATATGGTCAGTAATTAAAGGCAACTTATGTTTTTACATTAACTCATCTAAATTGAGGAATTTCAACTTTTTTATAAGTAATATGAAATTGAACTCATATATGCTTAGTCTCATGAGACTCACGTGGTAATGTGTGGGTTGTCTGAAATGGCATTGATCTCATGAGAAAAGGTGTCTCATATTTATTTGTTTAGATGGTTTAGACTGTTTTAATATTCCCTTATTGCTTGATCTGTGAACACATTGTTCAAGGCCCTTTGAAGAAAGGATAGTGATATTGTTTGACCATGTGTCAGAAATTCAGCATGTGCAGCTGTCATAAAGAGAAGAAATATTTTAGGTCATACTGGATAAAATTAGCAGTGAAAACATTAGAAACCATCAAATGCACCATAAATCTTGTGTGCTTTATGTCATTTGATTTTCATGTGTCATGCAACATGGTCTGGAACTGATCAGCTGAGTAAAACTATACAGCTCATGCGAGGTCCTTTTCCACCCAGTTTTTCTCATGATGGCAGAAGACATAGCCAACCCAAGCACCCCCCTTTTTCACTCTACAGACTTTGGAAAAATTGACATTTAGTGAAATCGCATGCACATGAACATCTGCAGCCCTTTCAGAACATTACAAGCCTTCAGCTTCAACAATTTAAGTAATTCCCTGTGCATGTATTATTCAGTATTTGTAATCACCGTGCCATTGCGTGCATAGAGGACAGAGTGTAATTTTTTCTGTATCTGTTTTGTCACCAAATAAGCTGAAGTTGAAGAATTGAAGCATCACAAACAACAGCTGTATTGCAAAAGAGTGTTTGGCTTCAGGTGCACCATTATTGGACTTCTGAGAAGGGGCTTTCCTTGATTTGTTTTCCAGGAATTGGCATGTTTATCTGTCAAAAGGAATTAATCTCACCACAACCTCACAATGAGATTTTAAAATATATATATCAGGTACTTGAAATTACTTGGGAAGTAAAATTTGAACATCTTTAACCTTTAAAAATATTGGGATCTAAAACAATTACCACTGGCCAACACAAACAGTCTGACCAGAAGGTTAAAATTAAATATCCTCTTTCTTAAAAGTCAATTTGCTGCATATCATTGTGGAAAGTCCCAGCATATCAGTGGAATATTGGTTATATAAATACAAAATGTGGGGCTAAAAAGGGCCAAATTTATAGAAATGATTATGTAAATCGACCTCAAGATTGTCCTTCAAGCCTGGTATCATTGCTTCCACTTCTGCTTTCATGTGGCCCAAAGGCTTTCTGGGAAGTCGCAGCCTTGGGAAGTGATTCAGAACCAGTCAACCAGTTCATGGTCTGCTGTTTAACAAGTGGAATAAAACAAAGAAACTGTCCATGGGAATGCTTAGTGTGCTATTTGCACTGTACAACTCTGGTGATTTATGCCGGTGCCATTTTTGAGGTTCTTTAAAAAGAGAACTTACCCAAAAATGAAAATTTGGACATCATTTACTCACCCTCATGTCATTCCAAACCTGACTTGCTTTCTTCTGTGAAACACAAACAATGTTTTGAAAAACGTTTTTGTCCATATCATGTGCAAAACTTCTTGTCCATATAATGCATTTCTGTAGCTCAAACAGTAGAGTCTACTGAGTATTGCATTAGCAACACCAAGGTCATGGGTTTGATTCCCACTGAATGCTTGAATTAAATTATTTGAATTGAATTGAATCAAATCTACACTTGAAATGCAATGAAAGTCACTTGAGATAAAAGCATCTGCCAAATGCATAAATGAAGGAAAGGCAATAAAAGGTAAAATAACATAACATTGAAGACCTTGTGAAATCGCATGGGGGAAGAGTAAATAATGTCATTTTAGTTTTTGGCCAATGCGTTTTAAGCTGTCGCTCTGCATCCTTCTGACCACCTGACTCTTGGGATTGGTAATTGTTTATTACAATCTTTGTCCATAAACAATATCTGGACACATATTGCGGTCTGATTTACTTCATCTGTATGATTGTTTTGAAAACATCACTGCGTTAATCATAGTTTTGGTTCCACTAACTGTTGTTTAGCTTAAGATAACCCAGGCGTTGAGTCATCTGTTTTAAAACAGCCAGAATAACAGCTTTAGTGTGCCAATGATTCATAAATGTCAAGCCTTTCTCTGAGAGCCATGTCGAGTTTCTCCCCTAATACACCCAAATTCAGCTTTACCTACCGGTAAAGCTCCTGGAACAGTTTTAGGAGACATGCATTCCTAGTTAAATGTTATCACACACCACAAATCTCCTTTCTGGATGCAGACCAGAAACTGCTGTGAAGTTTACCCAGGGCGTAAAAAGCATTTGGATATGCAGAAAACTTGTGTTCTCAGACCAGCACAGAAAACCGAAAGACTAAAATCAAGAAATTCAGAAGCGTAAGCTCAGATTCCCAGCACAGATTTTAAAAAAGGTTAGTGGTTTGTCAGTTGAACTGGAGTGCAGTCATTCATCGTCATAGAATGGGATGCATTAACAATGTTTTTTTTTTTCTTGACACATTACCATTTTCAGAGCTTCTGAGATTTATTGTAAAAATGAGAAGAAGCTTTGGCTTTTAAATACCACTCCAACAACCAGCCCCAGCTGTTTGCTAACTATACTTGGCCAGTGAATCAGACCCACTCCCATTCTTTCAACTAGTCCTCCTTTTTCCCAAATCATATCAGCCAACCCAAAGTCTGCAAACATGTATGAGTAAAATAACTAACAGGCAGCGAGTGCTTCTGTAGTGTAATATATAGTATAGTATGTTTTAATAATTCTTCAGTATAGCTATTTTTCTGAAAACATTGACAAAATACAGTGAATGTATTTATTTATTTTCTTTCTTTATGGTGATGCTATCTTGATTTATCCCCTGCAATAATGTTTTCTGCTTTTTTAACAAATACACACATTTATGCCTACACATAGATGCAAAAGGTAGTATTTTGTCTTTATTTTGTCTAACAGTAAGCCAAAATAATTTTACATTGCTTCTTGCACACTTTGCGACATTTTCAAAGTTAAATGACCAGTAAGTGATACAAAAAAACACATTTAGTTTTATCCAAAACAGATGAATGTGAATCTGGAAACATTTTATCACGTTGGGTGTTGCATGTATCACAGAAGTTCATATCACAAGTGCAATGCTGTACCGGGTGCGCTACTGAGCAAGTTTACCACATCAGAAAACCCAAATATATGGAGCTGGTTATATGATGCAAATGTCAAAATGTGTTAATTTACAAATCATGAACTACAGTAAAATTGTTTTGAGGACTTAGCAGAGTATCACACAAGGAACTGTGCAAAAAAAAAAAAAATGCTTTATTAATCAATAGTCTGACCCTGTAATCATAATTTGCGTGAAAAGGAAGTGGTGTTTTAGTACCACTAGTAAACTGTACATGTAAGTTTCTGTAGCAAAAAAGTCATGTCTTTCCAATGTGAGCCAGTGTTGTCCAAATGTCAGCTGACCTAAAAAAGCAGCAAAATGACTCACAGGAAGCAAAAAAAAAAAAAAAAAATCTAAATTGTGATTTATTTGTTGTTTACAGAGTCTAGGAGTATCATAAAGACCTCACCACACCTATTTATTTGAATATTTTATGTGTACTATTGCTGTTTATAAACACTGAGGGGATCATCCAGACTTGTTCTGTTAAACTGCTCTAGGCCTAGAAGATGTTTGAGGACCCAGAGGAGCCATTAAAACAGCAGTGTCAGGGAAATGTCACCATAATATTCTTACCATGTCTCAAGCATTACAAAGCAGGAAGAAGGGGAGCTAATGCTGACTTCACATAAACCTAAACCGACATTCACGTTTGCTGGTCTTCTCTGGTCCTCTTTAAACATTATTATTAGCGCTTCACAAACTCCTTTAATCTGAAACGCCAACAGGTAACTGCACTCGACAGCAAAGAGAAGCTTTTTATGAGCTGTGTTTTGGTTTCTGGTTCTGGCAGAAACGCAGATATGAAAAGTCAGTTTAGGATTCGATCTCGAGGGAAGGCTGATCTCAGAGCAGATGAGACCTGTAAGAGCAACACACTTTTCTAATTATCCCTCTTCCAAATATTACTCCAATGAGTCTTCTTGTCTTGGCTCTTGCTGCATCAAACCACAATGACTTTCACATGTCTTAACATATGTGCAATTATATACGAAGAGTTGTGTAAGAGCTTTGGGGGTCATTTAAAAGATGACGTCACTGTTTGCGGATCGCTCGTAATTCTTTTCTCTGTGAATTAGGATCATCTTCAGAGTTGAAATCTCGCTGGCTCTATATGGTTTAGTATAACCCATTAAAATTAGATCAAAGGAGGGCACCGCAACATATTTCATCAAGGATCTCACTTGAGAATAGACCACTTCCTTTCCTAACGCTGTTTGCACAGGTGAGAAATCTGCAAGCTAGGCACCAATCCCATGATTGCTGTTACCTCAAGAAAGTCCTGCTTCCAACACAAACAGCGTCCATTGTGATGTTCAGAAATCTGAAGTTGAAAACTGCAGCAAGCCCTTAGCATGACCTGCCAGCGTTCTCCTCTGTGTTACTTATGGTCTGTTTTGCAGTTTCAGAGCGTGCTGGCTGTGCGCTGGCCCGTCTTTTGTTGACTGTGTTATAAAAACATCTTCCTCCCACGCCGTTCGAGAGCATTCATCACTCTCCTTCAGGATAAAACAAAGTCATTAGCTTAGCATTTCTCTGAAGTAACACAACCAGCTTTTTAAAGATGGAGCATTTTCTCAACAACAATAAAAATCGGTCCATTTGAGTTGTTTTTTTCTTGTCTAACAAGGAGAGTTGGGTCAAATAGGTCATAATATGTGCAACAACTGTCAACTTTTACTATGTTTTAATATACACTGCCATTCAAAAGATGGGAATAGATCACATTTGTTTATGTTTTTGAAAGATAAAAGTTGCATTGAAAGATAAATCATATCTGCTCACCAAGGCTACATTTATTTGATCAGAAATATAGTATAAAACAGTAATATTGTGAAACTGTTTTCTATTTGAATGTTTTAATTTATTTTGATTTCTGTTTAAAAAAAATAAAGAAATTTTGATTGAATTGAATTTTGATTTGAATTGAATGTTGATTTTATCATTTGACTGAAAACTGGAGTAATGATGCTGAAAATGCAGCTTTGCCAATACAGATGTAAATTACATTTTGAAATATATTAAAATAGTAAACATTTATTTTAAATAGTCACAATGTTACAGTTTTTACTGTATTTTTAATCAAATAAATGCAGCCTTAGTGCACGATAGAGAGGTCTTTCAAAAACATTTAGAAATCGCAGTTATTCCAAAATTTTGACCGACTGTGTCGCAAGTTTTTTTTAAAACATTTCAGCAAAAATCTAGTAACTCATTTTATTTGTAATTTTATGTTTTCTCCCCTTTGTCTTCATGAAAATGTCCTTTTGGTCTGTCCCCATCGCTAGCACTTATTTCTGTTTAAGAGCAAATATGCACATTTGATCCACAAATTCAATGCAAATAAAAACTTTTTCTTTTCATTTATTTTCTTTCTATGTATTTTTAGATTTTAAGTACTTATATAATTAATTGTTGAAACACTCTACATTGTGTTTCAACTCTATTACCTTCATATTTTTTTTTTTTTTTTTAATAGATAACTTTATTTCGTTATAGTTTCAGGAATTAAACTCTCCAAGGAAAAGTTCAAATGCACCCACTTTATAATTTTATCTTATATTTTGTTATGTTTTTCAGTAGAGGATGATTGTAGCGTCAACCCTATTACCATGACTTTGTAGAGTAAACATTACGTTTCACAATCTTGAGCACAAGGCTGGTAAATTAAATTTTACCATTTTAAAAAACGTTCAACCTTGTTACTGTATGACACAATGCATAATCCCTTCATCTGAAATCTCATAGAAATGTACTTTAAAATCATCTTGTCAGACTGCTAATGGCACCGGTTTCATAGAACGAGCCAGTTACTGTTACGTCTGGCTTTCAGACCAAACTTCTTACATCAGCCAGGGAATGCGATTTACACAACACATTTCTGCGGCATGTTTCATCAATTAGTCAAACTGACTCAAGCACAGATCAGTAGACTCAATTAGCTCATTTCCCATTTGTCATCCAGAACTAATGAATTACCACAGGTTGCCTCTCAGGGGCAAAGACGGGAAATGACCAGCTGTCTTAAAGTGTTTACAGCTGCGCCTCAGGGGGAAAACAATAGGGGACAAAATTAGATGGCTTTGCTAAGTTGAAAGCATCGATAATTAATTGGAAGAATTCTCAGTTGTATTGATCTGACGCATTAAAAGCAGAAACATCCCATTTACTGATTGTTTGACCTCTTTCTCCTCAGGTCAGGAAGTGTCAAACACCACTGGCATGAAATCTACACTTTTGTCGAACACTTGGCTGAGAAATTCACCAGGTACTAAAGCATCTCTTGAACAAAACAAACAAGCGCACTGAGCCACACTATAGGACTCAACGGAATGGCATGTTTTTGTTGACATTATCCAATTACGTAAGATTTCTGAAGTGGGTCATGGATGATTTTACAAATGCATTTTATAAATTTCTTCAAATTGTAACCATTTCTGGTCTGTCTTTCATTGTCTCTCAGCCCAATGCTGCGAATGTCCTTCATCGTGTTCTCAACCAGAGGAACCACAATCATGAGACTCACGGAAAACAGGTGTGGAAAGACACATCCTCTAGTGCTGCACATTTTTGGTTGTTTATTTCACTCTTCTCATTTTTGTTTTCATTTTTCAAAGGGAGACCATAAGAAAAGGCCTTAATGCTCTCAGACGAGAGATCCCAGGCGGAGATACATTTATGCATCTTGGTCTAGAAAGGGTAAAATGTTCAAATTAAATATGCTTATCATTCAAATGTACTTATTTTAATGTCTTTTAACAATATTATCTAAATTTATTCACAGGCAAATGAGCAAATACACCAGGAAAACTTTGGTAGGTTTACATTAATGACAAGTCATCTTTATTTGTATAGCTCTTTATATATTACAGATATTTCGTTTCAAAGCAGCTTCACAGCAGTAAACAGGAACATAACAAAATCAATGATGCAAGCATCTTCAATAAATTCTGCTGTAAAGCAAGTCTGTAAAGCAAGGCAATAGTTTCATTATTCAATTTAAAGTGACAGTTCACCCAAAAATAAAAATTCTAAACAGTCATAGTATTTTTTTTTCCCATACTATGAAAGTCAATGGCTACCATCAACCAACATTCTTCAAAATTTCTTCTTTTGTGTTTAACAGAAGAAGGGAACTAATAGAGTTTTGGAACAACTTGAGTAAATGATGACAGAATTTTCAATATTTTAAGTGAACTGTCCCTTTAAGACAGTTCATTATTGATTCAGTCAGTTCCACAGCTGTGTAAAATCCATCAGTTTTGAAACTAGCTCTACAGAAGACAGTAGTGTCATTATTCAGCTCAAGCCAGTTTAATGTTGATTTCGTTAAACTCTATTACGGTTTGTTCTTGCCTGACAATCTTGACTCCACTTTGTAGGAACTGCAAGTGTCATAATTGCACTGACGGACGGTGAGCTTCAAGAGCATCAGCTGATAGCAGCTCAACAGGAGGTAACATGATGTTCAGCATTCAGTCTGCAGACATTTACAAATCCAAAAACGTACAGTTTTGAATTATGATTGCATGATGTCTCATCAGGCAGCACGAGCTCGGACATTGGGTGCAATTGTGTATTGTGTCGGTGTGAAGGACTTCAATGAAACACAGGTAATGATGACAATGATCTTTTGTTGATGTTTTTAAAGGCCTGTTTGTCTTGCATTAAAGCAGTAATAAGTACTAACAAACAATGATGGAGACTCTTCCTCAAGAATGCACTTAACCAGAGAATGTGATTCAATGTAAACAATAAACTTTATATCTGATCAGATCAACCAATCGACGCTCAGATGAGCTGTAAATAAACATCGGTTTGTCCTGTTCTAGCTGGCTACCATAGCGGACACCAGTAAGCATGTGTTTCCGGTCTTGGGAGGATTCCAGGCGCTGAGAGGAATGATTGACTCGGTAAACTGTAGCAACTGGCTCTTTGGAAGATTAATTAAAAATGCATATTGTACAGATGCACATTCCTTACTTTAAGCTGAAGTGTGGGATTTTTTCAGTGGTGCTTCTATCCAAGCATCTCCAAAAATGAAATTCTCTCATCGTTTACTTACCCTCATGTTGACTTTGGTTAATCTTTAATACACAAATGAAGATCATTTTAATGAGAGGTTTCTGTCCCTTCATTGAAAGTCCAGATAACCAAAACTTAAGATCCAAACTGGTCATAAAATCATTGTAAAATGAATCCATATGAATTGTTTATTTCATTATTAAAATCCTAAATTAAATCTGTTTATTATATAATGCAATTGCATCTCTTCACAAGTCTTGGATTAAACTACTTGATTCATACATTTGGGTTTCAAAGATTAACAAAAGTTTTATTGGTTTTGAATGACATGACGGTGAGTAAATGATGACCAAATTTTAATATTTGTTTAATATACAGAGACAACAATAAATAAGGCTTTAATAATAGTTGATTAGTATACATATAAGTAAATAAATACATTTTGGAAATGTTTTCTACATTTAAAAAAAATACTTGCAAGAAAATACTATTTCAGGTTATCTGCTTCCAAATTTAATATTTAATTAATTGTGTTTCTTGCCGTATCTTTGTAATTATTTGTGAAATTTACTAGAGTGAAAACTGGTAAATCCTAAACCAATTTTTTTTTCAGTGTAGTTTGAATTTGAATAAAAGAAATGAATTAAATATTTTATGTTTTTAGATAATCAAAAAATCTTGCATCGAGATCTTGGCTGCGGAGCCATCCAGCGTATGTGCAGGAGGTATGAAAATAAATAAATTATATATAATGTATGTATGTATGTTTTAGAAATGTGTGTGTGTGTGTATACTGTATAAACTGTTTGTGTATATATATATATATATATATATATATATATATATGTATGTTTAATATATATGTTTAATATATATAAATGCTATGGTCATTCCACATTCAATTATTTTTGTACATAAACCCTCATTATGAAGTTCTGCTGTAGGAAATATGTATTCTTGTTCATATACATGTCTCTCTATCTCTCTTCATTTAATTTCCATTTCCATAACGTCATTCTTTTGGACTAGATTTCCATTTAAACATTACCGTTGCACATCATGATTACTAAAATAGAAATAAGCAAGTTAACATAAAATAATCGCAGGGAAAATTCCGGTGTTGAACATGAGAGTCTGTGAGACGCATTTACCCGAGAGGACACTTATATCATTGTGGTTTTACATTACCCAGCATTCCTTGAGCTCTGATGATTTCTGCAGGAAGACATTGACCCATGTGCTGAAAATACAGTTGATATTTCTGAGGGAAATGACGCCATTTATCAGCGTTTTTGAGCAGCGTCTGTGGGACTCTGTGTTTCAGAGTCGTTTCAGGTGGTGGTGAGAGGGAACGGGTTTCGTCACGCCAGAAACATTGACCAGGTCCTGTGCAGCTTCAAAATCAACGACACAGTCACGCTCAGTGAGTGTCTCTCAGAATGACAAACCAGTGTGTCTAGCTGCATTTAGAACTCATCTGATCTGCTTTACTGAACGCTGAACATTTTAGTGCTGTCAAACAATTAATTTGCGATTAATCACATCCAAAATAAAAGTTTTTGTTTACATAATATATATGTGTGTATTATGTATATTTATTATGTATATATAAATACACATACATGCACGTATATATTTAAGAAAAATATGTTGTGTTTAGATATTAAATATACATTTACATTACATTTAGTCATTTCGCAGATGCATTTATCCAAAGCAACTTACAAATGTGGACAATGGAAGCAATCAAAATCAACAAAAGAGCAATGATATGCAAGTGCTATAACAAGTCTCAGTTAGCCTAACGCAGTACACGGGTTTTTATTATTATTATTATTATTATATAATAAATAAAAAGAAAACAGATAGAATAGAAAAAGGAATAGAGCAAGCTAGTGTTAGAGGCCTGTTTTGCTTTTGTTAATTGTATAATAAATAAAAAGAAAAGAAATAGAATGCAAAAAGAACAGAGAAGCTAGTGTTAGTATTTTTTTTGTTTTTGTTTTTGATTTTTAAGAAAACAAGCAGTTAGTAAATGAATAGAGTGCAAGTCTAAAAGGGGCAAGTTTTTAAAAAAAATAGAATTAGAATAGAGAGTGCTAGAGTTAAAGGGTCAAATAAAGATATTATATTATAAAGATTTAATATAAATTATATGAATGTAAATATATGCATGTAAATGCATGTAAATATTTTCAAAATACATGCTGTATGTGTGTGTATTTATATATACATAAATATACACAGTACACACATATATATTATGTAAACAAAAACTTTTATTTTGGATTAGATTAATCACGATTAATCGCTTGACAGCACTAGAACATTTTATTCTTCTGTTTCCAGACGAGAAGCCTGCGACCGTCGAAGACACGTTCTTGCTGTGCCCTGCACCTGTTATTGATGAAGTTGGAAAGTAAGTATGAGGGCTGCCATACATTAGGCCGTGTTTATGATTCCTGTCAAAGGTCACATTCCACTTCCTGTGCAGCTCGCTGCTTTAGCTGTGAGGTCATGCAGTCGATGCGCCTGGTTCATGGATTTCTTTTTCCTGTCAAACCTGAAGAATCAAAGCTTTACATGATGTCAGCGGCTCTGAGGAGCCGTTAAAAGCAGATAGTTCCTCAGAAATCCTTCTGTTCATCACACCCACTCTTTCTTTGTTCCTCATCCATTATTTCATTCTTTCCCTTTACTGCTCCCATAAACCCTCAAGGATCCATATTTTCTCCCCCGCTTCTGCTTTCCATTCAACAGTGAAACAGCATATTAGGTGCAGGACTGTTTGTTATAAAGTAGTTTTTTAAGTTATGGCTGAAAAGGAAAACTATTTAAAAAAAAAAAAAAAACTAAATATTGAATGAAATATAGTGCACTGCTTAGGCATCACAATATTATAATCTATAACAAGTGCAATTGAAAGTGTTAAAAATTTAAAAAGGATTAAATATTACCTTTAAATTAGTAGTAGTTGGTGGGGGAAAAAATGTATGTAAGATCTGTACAATTTATATAAAAATCTAATTTTTGAAATTGTAAATAAAATGATTATTGGAATACATTTGACAAGAAAATACTATTGTCTATAGTATTTATAGTATTATATATATATATTATATATATATATACTATAGTATTTTTTATTGTTCAGTACAATATTGTTCGGTGCTGATAAATTCTCTTATATTAGATGATTTTTTTATCAATATATTGTGTGTTAGTGTAATTTTAGTATCACTGAGGTTTTATTAATATTTTGAATTAGTTTTTGATTTTATATTTTTATATTTTTATTTCATTTTAATTGTACCTATAGTTTTGACATTTTTATTGTTTGTTTTTTTTGTTGTTTTTTTGTACCTAAAGTTTTAGTTTTTTAGTACTTGAAGGTAAACTAAATGAACTTTAATAATATGTTAAAGAAATTTAATAATATATATATTTTTAAATAGAAGTTACACATAATAAAAGATTTAGTTTTAGCTAACTAACCCTGGTGTTAATTCGTAGTTCGACATTTTAATAATAATCGAAATAAACAATTCTTCTGATCAGAATTTAGAACCTTTTTTGTTCTAATAAAAACATTTATTTTTAGGACTAAACCTCATGATCTCTTTAGCTCTTCACACGTCCTAAAGCTCGATCACCAGTTCGTTTCTCTTCTCTTCTCACCTTCATCTTGTCTTCAGTCCCATCCTCCATCAAACAGTGCATGCCGTTTCTTTTATCTCGCTGTGATTTATGTCAACACTTCCTCCGAGGCTTTTCTTGTTAAAAAGATCATTTCTCAAACAGTGAGACACTCACGCTAGAGCTTTTGGTGCAGACTGAGTCCATCAGTGTTTGTTTGGTGTGAAGGTGTACTCAGTTTCACACCATGTAAATGAAGTCAAAGAACCACCCCAAACTTTACTTTTCCTCTCAGTAATGATTGTGTGCCAAAGCATCAGGCGGTTCATCATTATATTTTTGCACAGAGGAATGTGAAGCTAATCTGAAGTAGATGCTCTCCATCAGAGAAAATGGTCTTATCTGTCAGAAACGCAGACTTGGCCGCTATGTGTCGAGAGACAAACCTCGGCGGGAATGCTGTGCATTTGGAAAGCTGTTTTTATCAAATGTTTGAGACACTAGACAGCTGACTTCAACAAAAGTTAACCAGCTCCCTGCAGAGCTCTGTAAGGCTGCCAGTTATGGTCTGCAAGGCATTTTTCATACAACTAAACATCTTTGTGTAAAAAATGTAAGAGAAATCTAGTGGGATTGTTTTTGGCACTCATGTCTCTCTGAATCCCATTGGTTTGGTTTTCTGCTTTTTTGGATCCTGCTGTGCAACGTTACAGGATTTGCTGGCTTTCAAAGTGAAAAATATAGGTATGAAAATTGATGTTTGTTCTTTGCGCTTCAGGGTGGTGTACCTGCAAGTCAGTATGAACGAGGGTCTGTCGTTCATCACCAGCTCCGTTCACATCACTACAACGGAGTGTGTAAGTCTGAATACAAACACAGCATCACATCCAGCACAACTACAACACAAACTACAAAATATTAAATGCTCATTCATTTTGAGATTTGAGAATTGATTTTACACCCTGAAAAATGGGATAGTTTCTTAATATTTAAATCTTATTTTGCCATGCAATATTGCTTAATTTTACACCATTTTACAATGAATAATGACATGTAATTTTTGTTACAGTATTTAAACATTATTTTGTCATACCGTATTCATTCAGTTACACCAATTAAAATTTTACTAACAAAAGTGCATGCAATTTTTTAAATAATATTTAGGGGCCATAGCTCCTTTTGCATTTGTATGTGTTCTTTATTATTCCTCCCAATGGGTGTCTATGGCAGCCCTATGAAGGGAACCCAGGAACATGATGAAATTTGGCACACTTGTAGTGATGGTCACTTTGGGCTTCCTAGGACCAACTCAGTTCAAACATTCACTTTTTTTTAAACGTTTATAACTTTTGAACCCTTTGTTCTAGAAAAATTAAACTTAGTCCACCTGATTACTCTCCTCATGCTGATCACATTCAATGGCTTACATTAAGACTTCACCTATTACAGTAGCAGTCATTTTGAAAAGTACAGTATTCAATTTTTTCACTACTACTCCTCCTAAATTGGTCCAATTCTTCCCAAAATTGTCAGATATGATCAAGCCGCATAGAAATGACTGAACAGAACTTTTTGACCTAGTGGTGAAAAAAAGGTAATGATGTTGTGAACTTAACAAGGTTGACCCGAAATTGGTTCAAAGCCTGTATCTCGCCCAAACTTTTATCAATCAAAATTAAACTTGGTACGCTTCATCAACACCATGTCCATGATCTGAGGGTCCATGCCAAAGTTGGGGACAGCGCCACTCACGGGTCATGAGATACCAAAAATGGCTCTTTTTGGCTAATAACTTTTGAAAAGTTAGTCAGAATCATAATCTTGGTGTCTTGGGGACAGATTTACTAAACAGGGCAAATTAGCGCGAGAGTGCATTTCCAAAACAGCGCTGATGGGCATGGAAATTTATTCAGGTGATTTACTGACAATGCCCAAATTAAAGACGCATCGTCTCATTTACATATCGACCAACGCAATATATCAAGCGCAGCGCAAATTAGCGTAGTCACAAATACGCAGCGATGCTCATCAGGTGCGGGTGATCTACTTAATGTCACATGCGCAAAATATTTTAAGACATGCTTTTTTTTGGGCGTTAAATAATGGCACAATTACCAGTAATTTAACGAGCACAAACGTTAGTAAATTGCGTTGCGTGATTCATTTTAAGACTCTCCTCCCATAAATTTTGCATCTAAAAGGGAAGCTCCTACAAATGCATATTCAATAAGGTCAGGCGCAAAAATAGCTGTCCACACTTTTTAGTGCTAATTCTTCACTGCACGTCTTTAGTAAATCCTGACAGTACTATTTTATGCCAAAAGACAGTTTGCGCTGTTAATAAATCTGGCCCTTTGTGTCTTATTTTGTTGTAAATTGCAATATCTCTTAAACCATTTGACATATCTGCAAAAATTTTGGTAGGCATCATCAACAGCATGTCTCGGAAGTACCTGAAAAGTTAAAGATATAACAATTTTTACAAACTTTTGAAAACATTGTCCAAATTTATTTTGTAAACTTTCATTCCCTTGGTTATGACGATTCTGGCTATATTTGTCATTTTTCATCAATGTGCCATATTGAAGTAAATGGAAAAACTTCAATATGGCACATTCATCAATCCACCATATTGAAGTAAATGGAAAAACTGTTTTTTTCGCTACTCCTCCAACAAATTTTGTCCAATTTTGTCCAAAATCTGATCAGGTGATCAGAAATGACTGAACGGAGTTTTGATATTTGCTTCCATTCCCAAGAAATACCTCTCCAAAATAGACAGTGTCTGTGTTTGTTGACTTGTGCTAGTTAGCTTAGCATGCTAATTGGTTAACAATCTAACCAATTATGATACTGACTAATGTGGCTCTTGAGTTATCAGGTTAACCATGATCTGCATTAGCATTAAGTTAGCTTCACATACTAATCTGGTTAACTTGTAAAATAAAGTTTTTTGTGAGCTGATTCTCACACTGAAACCTCTCCTCAGCAGCCTAGTGAACTAGCTCAATGTGTTACACCACAGATCCTGAACACTTCATGTCGTGGGTTCAAAAGTATGACACATTACCCAGACCGTAAGAGGTGCTGTGGCCAGAAGCAGTGCAAAAGTTGCATCTGTTCCAGACATTGTATGTTCTTCCTCTTGAATTATTAGGAATGTGTTTTTATTTATTCTCATCTGTTCTGTTCATTTTGAATTCAGTATCACCTGTACTTCTAAGTAAACAGTGCTTTATGTGTGCTATACATACACATGTGTGTATGTATTCTTAAATGATCTTGTTTAGGAGTGAGGGGTGGGTACTGTAATCGAGATTTTATCCACGGCATCAATATTTTTTATTGGTTTTCTGCTCATTCTCATCTGAACTTCTGTTCATGTTGAGTTCATTATCACCTGTATTTCTAAGTGTGTGTGTGCTATATATACACATATGTATGTATTTTAAAACTATCTTGTTTTGGAGTGGGGGGTGGGTGGGTACTCCAATCGAGATTTCACTTACAGCATCAATTTTTTATTCATTTTGTGTAGCAAGCATTAAACTATGTGTATTGTGCAATGTTTAGAAAAATCCTAATAAAAAAAAAAAAAAAAATGCATCCCCAGAAACAGCCCCAAGGGCTTGACTCCGGTAATTGCTCCAGTTTACATTTGACTGTAAAAAAAAAAATGGCATGTAATTTTTTAATAATATCTAAACATTATTTTGTAATGTTGTATTCATTAATTACACCATTTTACATGTTACCGTGAAAAATGACGTGTAATGTTTTTTTATAATATTTAAACATTTTTTGTCACATTCATTTACATCATTTTATTTAGAAAAATGACATGTCATCTTTTGAATAATATTTAAACTATTTTGTCATGTCATATTCATTCATTTTAAAACATTTTACATTTTACTGTAATAAGTGAAATATATATTTTTATAATGAAACATTTATGTCAGTCATTTTACATTTTACTGACAAAAATGATGTGATTTAAAAAATATATATATATATATATCTAAACATTTTGTCATTTAATATTCATTAATTTATACACTTACATTTTACTGTGAAAAAATTATTTGTGATCTTGTAGAATATTTAAACATCATTTCATCATGTCATATTTGTTAAAGATTACAATTAAAATTGCAATGAGCACACACAATTAAATATATATATATATATATATATATATATATGTGTGTGTGTGTGTGTGTGTGTGTGTATATATATATATAATTTAATAATAATAATAATCAGAAGACAGTTCTTTGACTCATGGTTCCTTTAGCTCTCCACATATTAAACTGTTTCCTCACATACATTTCTTTTCCTCACATACATTTCTTTTTAGGTGTCACGCTTTAATTACTTTCATTAAATCAAAGTAGTTGCTGTAACTAAATATAGCTATTATATTTGATTGTAATTATGCTACATTATAAATCATTGTAGAGTTTATGGGTGGTCTTTAATTCGTAACCCCTTATTTTCTTTGCATTCTCTTCTCCTCACATTCAGGTCGTCCCCTATCATCATTTTCTCTTCACGAACCCCTTCCCCCCAAAAACACACACAAATCAAGGGCCAAACCGCAGACAAAGCCCCAGAACGATCCTGTCTCTAATTCTCACTGTGCAGGCTTCAGGCCACGACCACAGAGTCACTTTTATGAAGCATTTCTTCTCCAAATACTTCACAAATGCACTGTGCGCTTCCCGTTCTTTTCCCATGACTTACTTTCTAACAGTGAGGTTACACAGTTTTTGGTGGTCATAGCTTGTCTTTAGATGAAAATGCCCATTAGTCAATATTTTTAAAAGATCATTTCACATTTTACTGGCAAAAATGACTGAATTTTAAATGATATTTAAACACTATTTTGTGTTGTCATATTCAGTAATTTTACATAATTTTACATTTTACTGTAAAAAAATTATTCTAATATTTAAACATTTCATCTTGAAATATTCATCCATTTTAATAACAAAAACTAATTTTAAATCATTTTAAACATTATTTTGTCAGGTCATTTTCATTTATTTTAGACTTTAGATTTAGATGTTGTATTTTTTTATTTTATTGTAAAAACTGACATAATATTTTAATAATATTTAAACATTGTTTTATGTCATGTCATAGTCAGCAGTTTGCAGCATTTTACTGGCAAATATGAGTTATTATTTTATAATATTTAAACATATGTCATATTGGTTTTACACCATTGTAAGTTTTACTGACAAAAATTACGTAATTTTTTTTTACAATATTTAACATTATCATCATGTCATAGTCATTAATTTTACATTTTACTGACAAAAATCATTTAATTTTTTAATATTAAACATTTTTTTCAATGTACAAACATTTATTAAATAACATACAGTATGTCAAACAAATAAAAATATCAACATAAACCAGAAATATTACTTTGAAATATTATCTTATTTTGTCTGCAATGTTTAAATTAAAATAATTTAATTATTAATCATAATGCATATTTTACATCTCATCTTCATTATTGTCAATAAATTGTTTGTTAGTTAAATTAAACTGAAGGTCAAATTACAATATGGCATTACTTTTTATCTGTGAATCATAATAATTCCTCAACGTTTCCCTGTTTCTCTGTCTATTTCTCTGCAGTTTGATGGCACCATCCTCCTGATCACCCTGCTGGTGCTGTTTCTATTACTGGCTCTGCTGTTCATGTGGTGGTTCTGGCCGCTTTGCTGCACTGTAGTAAGTCATCGCCTCATTTACCGTAAATATCAGACTTCATACGTTCTCACAACACATCTTCCAGTACTGTGTTAATCTGGGAGCCAAAGGCCTATTGATTTGCGGTAAAGACTGAAGTTGAGTGATTTAAGGTGGAAAATTGGTCAATTTGTCTCAAGCGAGGTCATGATTTAACATGCTGTTCTGTTTTATGTGTATAATGTGACTTGTGTTTGTGGTTATGTGATTATTTGACACAACACCTTTCCACAGGTGATCAAGGAACCTCCACCTCCTCCACCTCCAGAGCCAGTGAGTTACAGCTTTATCTGCTACTAAAGCATTAAATATTACAGACGTTTTGGAGTGAGCTATATTTGCAGTTTGCATTACAGTGCAATAAAGCGATTTAACGTTTAAAAATGCCATTATCGTGCCAGTACCTCTGACAAGACAAGCATGCTCTTCGCAATTCAAATAGCTTTATTGTCACAACGAAAGTACATTTGCCAAAACAGCAAAACAACATAGAAATACAGGTGCGTCTCAATAAATTAGAATGTCATGGAAAAGTTCATTTATTTCAGTAATTCAACTCAAATTGTGAAACTCAGTATTAAATATGTATTAAATAAATTCAATGCACACAGACTGAAGTAGTTTAAGTCTTTGCTTCTTTTAATTGTGATGATTTTGGATCACATTTAACAAAAACCCACCAATTCACTATCTCAACAAATTAGAATACTTCATAAGACCAATAAAAAATAAATAAATAAATAAATTAAATTAAATTAAAAAAAAACATTTTTAGTGAATTGTTGGCCTTCTGGAAAGTATGTTCATTTACTGTATATGTACTCAATACTTGGTAGGGGCTCCTTTTGCTTTAATTACTGCCTCAATTCGGCGTGGCATGGAGGTGATCAGTTTGTGGCACTGCTGAGGTGGTATGGAAGCCCAGGTTTCTTTGACAGTGGCCTTCAGCTCATCTGCATTTTTTGGTCTCTTGTTTCTCATTTTCCTCTTGACAATACCCCATAGATTCTCTATGAGGTTCAGGTCTGGTGAGTTTGCTGGCCAGTCAAGCACACCAATACCATGGTCATTTAACCAACTTTTGGTGCTTTTGGCAGTGTGGGCAGGTGCCAAATCCTGCTGGAAAATGAAATCAGCATCTTTAAAAAGCTGGTCAGCAGAAGGAAGCATGAAGTGCTCCAAAATTTCTTGGTAAACGGGTGCAGTGACTTTGGTTTTCAAAAAACACAATGGACCAACACCAGCAGATGACATTGCACCCCAAATCATCACAGACTGTGGAAACTTAACACTGGACTTCAAGCAACTTGGGCTATGAGTTCCCCTTTCAGTCGGTCACTCCGAGTCACGTCGGATGACCGACGAAATTGGGATCTCGCCAGAGAGACCAATCCACTTCGAGTGTAACTAAACGAGCCAATGGACATTGGCATGCGATTATTGCATCCAGCTGCCGCTGATCACAGCGTGAGCATAAGAGGCAGCTGATGCACCGCATCAATTATCCTTTCGCTTCGGAGCCGAGCGGTAGTGGTTAAAGCTACTGCTCTCCCTTCCAAGAGAGTGTTCTGCGAGCGAGTGCGGGCGTTACGGCGCGGCAGCGGTGGTCATGGTGTCCGGGAGAGAAAGATCGTCTTCCTGCTGACAGCCACACTAGGAGTGTGCGGTGGCCAGCTCCCCTGCGTGCTTCAGCACTAAAAGAGCATTTCTCTGAAAGAGCAATTTCTCTAAAAGAGCAACACGGGTGATCGCGTCTTTTTAAAGATGTCTTTTCACCCGTGCGTTTCTGGGTGTGGTCGTTTCCTGGCGCCTCAGGACGGTCACGATCGCTTCCTCACGTGTCTGGGCATTCAGCACGCTGAGGTGGCTTTCGTGGATGGTTCATGTTCTTCTTGCGGGGACATGACCATCTCGGAGTGCGACTCTGCTATGTCAAACATGGCAGAGTCCCTCTACCTGCCGTGATCCGGCGTGCACACTGGATCCGGTGGAGTCAGAGGTGATTGAGGATTACGGTGAGGGCTTCCCCAAGTGGAGCTCCTCACCCCTCAAGCACTCCGCAGCCGGTGGAGCTGCCGAAGGAGCGCGCTGGCCACGCGTTTCCTTCGGTGCCCCCTCTGACGACCAGATGTCGATCACTGCATCGGAGGGCGGGCCCTCTCTCTCCGGGGATGATGACCCGGCTGCGTTGCCCCCTTCGGGTGTGGTAGCGTTGTCCGTGCCAGACCCAGAGATGACGGCTATGCTTTCCCGGGCCGCCGAGAATGTCGGGCTCGTGTGGAATCCTAAAAAGCCACCGTGTCCCGATCCTTCGAGGCTGGGCGAGTGGTTCCTCGGTGGGGGTGGCGCTGGTTCTCAGCACCCCCCTCCGGTGCCATTCTTTCCGGAAGTGCATGAGGAGCTGACAAGATCGTGGAGGGCACCTTTCACTGCCCGAAACACATCTTGTAGTTCTTCCGCTCTCACCACCCTCGATGGTGGAGCCGCTTTGGGGTATGCGGGCATCCCCTCGGTGGAACGGTCTGTGGCCATGCAACTGTGTCCAACAGCCGCTTCCACCCTGCGGGGTGATCCGTGTCTCCCCTCACGGGCCTCTAAGTATTCGTCAGGTCTAACTGGCAGTGCTTATAGAGCCTGTGGGGAGGCGGCTTCCGCCCTCCACGCTATGGCGTTGCTGCAGGTCCACCAGGCCAAAGCACTGAAAGACCTGCACGAGGGTGGTCACGACCTGGCGGTTCTACATGAGCTGCGTGCTGCGACGGACCTCGCGCTACGAGTGACGAAGGTGACCGCACAGTCTCTGGGTCGTGCGATGTCCAGGAGCGCCATCTCTGGCTGTGTCTCGCTGACATGAAGGAGCAGGAGAAGGTACAGTTCCTGAATGCTCCCGTGTCACAGACCGGCCCTTTCGGCGACGCTGTCGAGAGCTTTGCCCAGCAGTTCTCGGCAGCCCAGAAGCAGACTGAGGCAAACACATCATGCGCCGGAGGAAACCTGCTGCTTCCACTCCGGCTGCAGCCACTCAGCCTGCTCGTCGCCGTGGGCGCCCCCCTGCGGCCGCCCCCGCTCCCGCGCAGCCGCAGCAGCCTTTCACCAGGCAGCGTCGTGGAGCCGGTCGCAGGCAGGACGCCCAGCCCGTCCAGGCCCCCGCCAAACCTGGCGGCAAGCGCAAGTGCAAGAGGCCCTGGGACGGTCGACCCAGAGATGGAGGAGACTGCTCATCGGGAGATGGTGACTGCACCACTCCCTCCCCCGGAGGAGGGCCGGGTGGAGTATCTTTTGTTCATTTTGTTCCGCCTCTGGCCCAGCAGCCAGCGGTACCCAAAACATCAGTAAAGAGCGGTCTCCTCAATCTCCGGGTCTCAAGAGGAGGAGAGTGGTGATCCGTGCATCACAGGATCGCTTCCCTCCTCCTCTCTCGCCAGCAGGCAGCGGGTGGTTGCCCAAGAGCACCCCTCCTGCCCATTCGTGGAACCAGGTAAGGGCAGTAGCACTCCAGTCCCCGCTTCAAGTCGTCAAACGCCGGGCTGTCACAAGCCTCAAGCCGGGTTCCTGTGTCTCCTCCCACGCGAGGAGAAATCAGGTGAGTGCTACACTACACACCCAGACCCCGCCCCCTGCCGTCACAGGCCAGGCCGTCACAGGCCCTGGGGCCGGTCCCTGTGTTCCACCTCGCTGCCCCACCGCGGGCATGTCGGTGGGCCCGTTGGCCCCGCTGGTGCGGTCTCTCGGAGCCTGGTTAGCGCTCCCCAGCCCGTCCCGGTGGCTCCTGCGGACCATCAGACTCGGCTATGCGATTCAGTTCGCCCGGCGTCCCCCCCAAGTTCAGGGGCATCCGGTTCACTTCAGTCAAAGCCGTCAATGCCCCTATCTTGCTCGCGGAGATTGCAGTCCTACTGGCGAAGGATGCAATAGAGCCGGTCCCTCCAGCCGATATGAGGTCGGGGTTTTACAGCCCTTACTTCATTGTGCCCAAGAAAAGCGGTGGGTTACGACCGATCTTGGATCTGCGAGTTTTGAACCGTGCACTTCACAAGATGCCGTTCAAGATGTTGACGCAGAAACGCATTTTTGGATGCGTCCGTCCCCTAGATTGGTTTGCAGCAATCGACCTGAAGGACGCGTACTTTCATGTTTCGATTCTCCCGCGACACAGGCCATTCCCGCGATTCGCGTTCGACGGTCGGGCATATCAGTACAAGGTCCTGCCCTTCGGGCTGTCCCTTTTCGCCTCGTGTCTTCACCAAAGTCGCAGAGGCGGCCCCTTGTTCCCTTGAGAGAACGGGGTGTGCGCATTCTCTACTACCTCTACGACTGGCTCATACTTGCACAGTCTCGAGAGCTGTTGTGCGCACACAGGGACCTGGTGCTCAGGCACCTCAGCCAGTTGGGCCTTCGGGTCAATTGGGAAAAGAGCAACTCGTGCCAGTGCAGAGGATCTCTTTTCTCGGCATGGAGTTGGATTCGGTCAACCAGACAGCACGCCTCACCCAGGAACGTGCTCAGTCGGTGCTGAACTGCCTCAAGACTTTATCAGGCAGGACAGCGGTCCCACTGAAACTCTTTCAGAGGCTCCTGGGGCATATGGCTGCAGCTGCGGCCATAGTTCCGCTCGGTCTGCTCCATATGAGACCGCTTCAGCACTGGCTCCATGGTCGAATCCCGAGGTGGGCGTGGAAACGCGGTACTCACCGGGTTCAGATTACACCGGCCTGCCGCAAGACCTTCAGCCCGTGGTCAGATCCTTCGTTCCTTCGGGCAGGAGTGCCCCTGGAGCAGGTATCCAGGCATGCTGTGGTATTCACGGATGCCTCGACCACCGGCTGGGGTGCCACGTACAACGGGCACGCAGTATCAGGGGTTTGGACGGGCCCCCTTCTGCGTTGGCATATCAATTGCCTCGAGTTGCTGGCAGTACGCCTTGCCCTGTGCCGCCTCAGAGGGCGCCTTCGGGGCAGGGACGTTCTGGTCCGTACGGACAACACTGCGACCGTTGCCTATATCAACCGGCAAGGCGGTTTGCGCTCCCGTCGCATGTCGCAACTCGCCCGCCACCTCCTCCTCTGGAGTCAGAAGCATCTGAGGTCCCTTCGTGCCATCCACATCCCAGGAGTGTTCAATCAGGCGGCCGACGAGCTGTCTCGAGCGGCACTTCCTGGGGAGTGGAGACTCCATCCCCAGGCGGTCCAGCTGATTTGGAGTCGGTTCGGAGTTGCTCAGGTAGACCTGTTTGCATCTCCAGAAACCACCCACTGCCAGTGGTTCTACTCCCTGTCCGAGGCAACGCTCGGCACGGATGCACTGGCACACAGCTGGCCCCAGGGCTTGCGCAAGTATGCGTTTCCCCCAGTGAGCCTGCTAGCACAGACATTGTGCAAGATCAGGGAGGACGAGGAGCAGGTCCTGTTAGTGGCTCCATATTGGCCCAACAGGACCTGGTTCCCGGAACTCATGCTCCTCGCGACAGCCCCTCCCTGGCCGATTCCTCTGAGGAAGGATCTGCTTTCTCAGAGACGGGGCACCCTCTGGCACCCGCGTCCAGACTTGTGGAAACTTCATGTGTGGTCCCTGGACGGGACGCGGAGGTTCTAGGTGACCTGCCCCAGGAGGTAGCGCTCACTATCGCTTCAGCACGAGCACCGTCCACAAGACGGGCCTATGCGCTGAAGTGGAACCTGTTCGTCGAATGGTGTTCCTCTTACCAGGAGGACCCCCGGAGATGTTCGATCAGAGCCGTGCTTTCCTTTTTGCAACAAGGGTTGGAGCGTAGGCTGTTCCCCTCCACCCTTAATGTATATGTTGCTGCTATTTCTGCCCACCACGACCCCATAGAGGGGAGGTCGGTGGGGAAGCACGATCTGGTCGTCAGGTTTCTTAGGGGGGCCAGGAGGTTAAATCCTCCGAGGCCTCCCTCCCTTCCCTCTTGGGATTTGGCTTGGTGCTAAGAGCCCTACAAACTGCCCCCTTTGAGCCGTTGCAGTCAGTCGAGTTGAAGTTTCTTTCTATGAAAACCCTACTCCTGACTGCATTGGCCTCAATCAAGAGGGTGGGGGACCTGCAGGCATTTTCGGTCGACGAGTCGTGCCTTGAGTTTGGGCCGGCTGACTCCAGTGCAACACTGAGGCCCCGGCCCGGCTATGTGCCCAAGGTTCCTACCACGCCCTTCAGGGACCAGGTAGTGAGCCTGCAAGCGCTGCCCCTGGAGGAGGCAGACCCAGCCCTAGCTTTGCTCTGTCCTGTACGCGCACTGCGTCAGTACGTGGATAGAACTCAGAGCTTCAGGACCTCAGAACAGCTCTTTGTCTGTTACGGAGGACAGCAGAAGGGGAAGGCTGTCTCCAAGCAGAGGATGGCCCACTGGATAGTGGATGCCATCACCTTGGCCTACGAAGCACAAGGTGTGCCCTGCCCACTCAGGTTGCGTGCTCACTCCACTAGGGGTGTCGCATCGTCCTGGGCGCTGGCTCGTGGTGCCTCGCTAGCAGACATCTGTAGAGCTGCGGGTTGGGCGACTCCCAACACGTTCGCTAGGTTTTATAGCCTACGTGTCGAACCGGTTTCCTCCTGTGTTCTCACCTCAAACGGGTAGTGGCACTGAGAGGGCCGGCTCAGAGTCGGCTTGCGGCGTCCTTACGCCTAATTCTCCAGAGAGTTCCTTAACCAGGCAAACCCTGTTGAGTCCTCCAGCACTCCGGCGTCCAGACGCGGCGGGGACGTCCGGCGCCAGGCCTTCAGCCAATGAATTCTTGAAATCTGGTGCGAGGCTAGTGCCCATATGAGAGACCCTGTCGGGATCCCATATGTGTATTCCACGGTATTCTTATTAGAGCCATGTTTCCCCTGGCGGACCACGTTCTGCCATCTCTAAAGATGCAGCCTGAGCCATCTCAGAGACTTCCATGTGCAATAGGGCCCTTCGGGGTTACTTCACATGTTTGAATGTCACTTAACCCCCTCTGGGAGGAGGTGACTCCGCAGTGTGCCTCTTCCAAGTGGAAGGGCACGCTTCCCAGTGTTATCCTAGTCCTACTGTTTGGGTTGTTCAAGGAACACCAGTAGTTGACCTTCTCTGTGTAGAGCCCGGTCCTATCGTCTGCCTTATAGGAAGGGTCAGGAGCCCTACACAGGGCACTGGAAGGGGCAGCTCCTGTGGCGCTTTGGTAGGGATCCCAATTTCGTCGGTCATCCGACGTGACTCGGAGTGACCGACTGAAAGGGGAACGTCTTGGTTACGTATGTAACCCTCGTTCCCTGAAGGAGGGAACGGAGACGTCACGTCCCGTCGCCACAGTCGCTGTACCACCGCTGAGCTGCCGGGTCGCCGGCTCGGCTCCTCAGCGAAAACATAATTGATGCGGTGCATCAGCTGCCTCTTATGCTCACGCTGTGATCAGCGGCAGCTGGATGCAATAATCGCATGCCAATGTCCATTGGCTCGTTTAGTTACACTCGAAGTGGATTGGTCTCTCTGGCGAGATCCCAATTTCGTCGGTCATCCGACGTGACGTCTCCGTTCCCTCCTTCAGGGAACGAGGGTTACATACGTAACCGAGACGTTTCTCCACCCTTCCTCCAGACTCTAGGACCTTGGTTTCCAAATGAAATACAAAACTTGCTCTCATCTGAAAAGAGGACTTTGGACCACTGGGCAACAGTCCAGTTCTTCTTCTCCTTAGCCCAGGTAAGACGCCTCTGACGTTGTCTGTGGTTCAGGAGTGGCTTAACAAGAGGAATACGACAACTGTAGCCAAATTCCTTGACACGTCTGTGTGTGGTGGCTCTTGATGCCTTGACCCCAGCCTCAGTCCATTCCTTGTGAAGTTCACCCAAATTCTTGAATCGATTTTGCTTGACAATCCTCATAAGGCTGCGGTTCTCTCGGTTGGTTGTGCATCTTTTTCTTCCACACTTTTTCCTTCCACTCAACTTTCTGTTAACATGCTTGGATATAGCACTCTGTGAACAGCCAGCTTCTTTGGCAATGAATGTTTGTGGCTTACCCTCCTTGTGAAGGGTGTCAATGATTGTCTTCTGGACAACTGTCAGATCAGCAGTCTTCCCCATGATTGTGTAGCCTAGTGAACCAAACTGAGAGACCATTTTGAAGGCTCAGGAAACCTTTGCAGGTGTTTTGAGTTGATTAGCTGATTGGCATGTCACCATATTCTAATTTGTTGAGATAGTGAATTGGTGGGTTTTTGTTAAATGTGAGCCAAAATCATCACAATTAAAAGAACCAAAGACTTAAACAACTTCAGTCTGTGTGCATTGAATTTATTTAATACACGAGTTTCACAATTTGAGTTGAATTACTGAAATAAATGAACTTTTCCACGACATTCTCATTCTCGCACCTGTATGTATGTATGTATGTATGCATGTATGTATATATATATATATATATATATATATATATATATATATATATATATATATATATATATATATATATATAATTATATATGATACATAGAAATATGGATATATATGTGTATGTAATACTATAACAATAATAATAATAATAATTATTATTATTATTATTATTATTATTATTATTATTATATTAATTATTAATAACTAATAAAATAAAAATATTGTCAACTATTTTCGATTCTTCTTTACATTTTTATTATACTACTTTATTAAATAATATGTAAACATTGTATTACATTTTATGTAATATTCATTCATTTTACACTCTTTTACATTTCATGGTAAAAAAAATTACATGTATTTTTTAATATTTAATTATTAATTAATTAATTATTAATTATTATGATGAGAATAATGAAATTTTTAAAACTCTGTTTATGGCCAGAGTTAGAATTTCGTAGAAAGTAAATACTTTTCATAATATACACATTTTGCAATTTTTTTTTCATATATTTATTTTATAAAAACACATAGCTGCCTTTTTATTTTTGGAAGGATAGGAGGGATGTATTTTTTAAGTCTTCAGTCTTATGTGTCTCAATCCGCTCCCTAGTTCAGTAGTAAGTACACTACTTAGTGAGGTCAGCCATGTTCTTTATGTTAGTAACTTACAGTAAGTGTAACTGTAGTTTAACTACTATAAATAATGAGTAGCATGTTGCTCGAAAAGGTACAGTTTCAAATCAGATCAGATATCTCATCTTCTGGATTCGGTAGCAAAACTCATGTCAACATCTAAACCACAGCAGAGTTAGAAAGAACTGAAGTTTCTTAGTGTGAGATTCATAAAGAGGCTTTAATGAAAACCATCAGATGATTTTGAGTGTAACAACATCAACATGTCAAAGAAGCGCTGGCAGATGTTTCGTACCTCTCGTGCTTCTGCAAGTGATGTAAGATGTTTTTGGTCTTCAGGAGTCAGATGATGAAGACGGGATGCCAAAGAAGAAATGGCCCACAGTGGACGCCTCATATTACGGCGGTCGAGGAGTCGGAGGAATTAAACGAATGGAGGTGGGATTCTTCAAAAGAGGAGATGCAATCTAAGAAAAATGTGTCATGATTATTATGGAAATAACAAATTCATAGCACTCTCTGAACTTCACTAAATAAAACGTAGCTGTTGGAAGAATAGTTGTCTTGTAGTGACTATATATAGTCTTTTCTGCTCACCAAGGCTGGATTTATTTGATTAAAAATACAGTAATATTGTGAAATATTATTACAATTTAAAATAGCTGTTTTCTATGTGAATATATTGTAAAATGTAATTTTTTCCTGTGATCAAATCTGAATTTTCAGCATCATTACTCCAGTCTTCAGTGTCACATGATCCTTCAGAAATCTCAGTGCTAAGTTATTATCATTTATTATTAGTGCTTAATTATTAATAATGGTTCCTCTTATTAATGTTAAAATGTTTTTGCTGCAGTTTTTGCATATTTTTTGATAAATCAAAAAAAACAGTATTTATTTGAAATAGAATGTCTTAATGTCTTTATTGTCATTTTTGATCATTTTACTGCATCCCTGCTGTATTAATTTGTCTTTTTTTTTAAATCAAAAATCAATTTTTAGCATTGCTAATAATCAGAAATGTTTCTTAAGCAGCAAATCAGCATATTAGAATGATTTCTGAAGGATCATGTGACACTGAAGACTGGAGTAATGATGCTGAAAATTCAGCTGCGCATCACAGAAATCAATTACATTTTAACAGATATTCACATAGAAAACAGCTATTTTAAATTGTAATAATATTTCACAATTTTTACTGTATTTTTTTATCAAATAAATGCAGCCTTGGTGAGCAGACGAAAACATTTATTTCAAAAATGTTTAAAATTGTAATTATTCCAAACTTTTGACTGGTATTGTATATAATTAAAAAAATATATATACCATATTTCAGTCAGATTTATAATAAAAAAGTCATTTTAAGTTGCTAGAAGTGAAATATCAAAACATCTTAGAAGGAAACCGAAAACTGAAAGGCATGCTTTTTGCATTTGCTGAAGATCTGTAACAGGTTTCAGAAGATATGATCTGATGTTTTTGTCTCTGGTCCAGGTTCGCTGGGGAGGAAAGGGCTCTACCGAGGAGGGAGCCAAGCTGGAAAAACCCAAAAACGCTGTCATAAAGATGCCCGAGCAGGAGTTTGAACCCTTTGAACCCAAGCCCAAAAAACCAAACAGGAAGCCAGCTCAAGACAGGAAGTGGTATTCTCCCATTAGGGTAAAGAAGCTTTGTCACTGTCATTATTGTTTACTGAAGTTGCTGGTGTTCAAAGCACATTGTAAGTGTTATTGTCTCCTGTTCAGGGTAAACTCGACGCGATCCTGGCTCTTTTCCGACGTGGATATGATCAAGTTTCACTTATGAGGCCACAACCGGGAGATCATGTGAGTATCTAGATGATCAAAGAGTGTTAACGGCTTAGCATTATCTTTCATCCAGAAGTATGATGTCAAACAAACTCCTCCAACAACAAACAGTCTGACTGAAAGCTTTCAAGGCGTTTGAACCTCATAAATCAATGTCCTGTGGACTTTTTGACTCATTCCTCTTCGCCTCGGCCAGACGTTTCCTTACCTTTCATTTGTGACCAACGACAAGAAACTTCATAGGCACAGCTCGCCACCTGCGTCAAATCAGTAGCCATAAAACTGAAATAAAACACAAACGTAGACGCTTTCCAGACAGTCCGACTCTTACATATGCAGAGCAGCCACATGGTTTGACTTCTCGATGTCAAATCGCAGGTCATCGGATCTGATTTAGAGTTTTTACACAAGCGTATTGAGATGAACTATCTCCAGGTGTGAGTTAAACTGTTTAATGTGTGTGTAAGAAAAACGTTTTTAACTAGAATTCCATGTTTAAGAGCATCTGCCAAATTTAGCAACCAAGGAGTCATTAAGCCGTTCATAATCAATGCATACAATGGTTCTGGTCAAGTTTTTGAGCCGGCTGGTTTTAATCGCCTCGAGCGAAAGGTTGCATGACGCAAAGGAATGGTTTTCACCTCCTCGTCCTGTAATGCCTGGGCCTCTCCGCTGCTCTGTGGTTTGTGACGAGAGGCCTGAAAAATGCCCAGACTGACTCTTTTCTCTCGCCCTCGTTCTTTCTGAGTATGGAAAACAAATGAAATGGGCATCATTTCCTGTCTAAAATTGTATTAAGAGGACATAAAATGTATCCAGCAGTGCTTCTGCTGTGGAAGAAGAACTCGCTGCATCGGCGTAAGTTGAAAACAAGGTCATCATGGGAATGCTTTTACGAGAATCTCAAAAGTTTTACTTAAGAAAGTGTAGTTATTGAAAGAAAAATCAGTCAGGTTATACTAGATAAATATTATTAGTATTAATTAATAATTAATTATATATGCAGTGCCACACTATAAAAGTTTGGGATAATTAAAATTTTATAATGCTTCTGAAAGAAGACTCTTCTGCACATGAATGCTGCATTTATTTGATAAAAAATGCAATAAAAATAGTAGTATTGTGAACAGGGTTATTATAGTTAACTAAAACCATACAAAATGGTTACTTGAAGTAAAATAAACATTACAAATGAAATGTAATAAAAATGAATATATGATATAATAAATATAAAAACTTTTTTAGCTAGTTGCCAAAGCAACATAAAACAGAAATTAAAAAATATAAAAACTATATAGACATTTTTTAAAATATATATATATATATATATATAACATAAATAAATAAATAAAAATATATAATCAAAACTAATTAAAAATTTGAAAAAATACACAACAAAATTACTAAAACTTTGAAATTAAAAATGAAGCAGAAAATACAACAATGAAAACTAATTCAAAATATAATATGTATTATTATATTTTTATGTAATTTAACTTGATGTACTGAAATAACCAAAACTTAAACTGAAATAAAGATTTATAAAAATTATATAGACATTTATAAACAAATAACTAATAAATATTACAAAACACACAACAAAATTACTAAAACTTTAAAATGAAAATAAAGCAGAAAATACAAAACTAAAAACCAATTCAAAATATTTTTTTAAAAAATACTATAATTGTATCACAATGATACTGAAATAACCCTGATTGTGAAATATTTTGACAACTGTTTTCTATTTGAATATTTGGAAAAGAAATTAAATCGGCATGATTTCCTTACTAAAACTGTAATAAGAGAACAAAATGTATGCCGCCGTGCTTCCGCTGTGGAATAAGAAAGAAATGTCATCAGTTTCTGTTAAACTAATAATTTATTATATATGCACTACTGATCAAACATTTGGAATAATTATGTTTTTTTTATGTCTTGTAAGTCACTTACGCTCAACAAAACTGAATTTATTTGATCAAAAATACAATAAAAACAATAACATAGTGAATAGGGTTATTAGATATAACTAAAACCATAAAATCATCGTTACATGAAATAAAATAAACATTAACTGTGATAAAATTGCATAAAGAGGACATAAAATATATCCAGCAGTGCTTCTGCTGTGGAAGAAGAACTCGCAGCGTCGCCATAAGCTGAACACAAGGTCATGGCAATGCTTTTACTCACATAATGTAATTTTTCTCTTTCTTAAACAAGCAAATTCCTGTCATTTTCACTCTTTCTGTACTTTCCTCTCAGGTTTTGGCTTTAGTTTGTGTGTTTGGAGTGGAACCCAGCACTTCTTCCAGGGTTTAATGTTGTTTCGGTTGAGTTCCTCTGGTTGGTTTCAGAGTTTGTGTGTGCATATGTCTTCTGTAGTGTATCATTATCTGTGCTTGGCCTGTTTTTCTCATTTGTTCCCTGGTTAATCTCTCTTCCTCATGCCTCTGTGTCCCATAATGCACAGGGATCAGCTTTCTTCTGACGTCAAAGCTTTAGGATTGCATTCTCCCCCTCCTCCATCGCTCTGGTGGAGTTTGAGGATAAGCTCATACACACAAAACAGCCACATCAGACAACTACGACATTGTCTTGAGACTTCCTTCAGACTGCTTTATGACCGAGGCTAGAACTGCTGATGTGTCAGGAGGTCATTTTCCTCAACAAACATCCTTAGAAACACCTACTTCACCCCTCATTATGTGGCTTTAACATTTAACAACTCATGTGACTTTCATAATGTGAGGTAAAGTGAAGCAGAACATTGAGCTGTAGTTCAGGACTTGAGTTCATCAGGATGTTTGGATGGTGAAAATAAGAGAGCTTGATGATGTCAACCGAAAAAAAGGAAAGAAAAGGGGGAAAATGTTTCTTTGGAATAAGATGCACTTATGAATCATGCACAATAAGTCCAGGAATATTAGTTAAATAAATCAAAATAGTTTTGATTTCATTGTATTACATTTGAAAAGAAAATGTTTAAGTATATTTAAGTACCAGAATAATACCAAAACAATTATTAAGAAATTAAACAAGTAAATAGTTTTGATTTCACCTTTGAATGCAATGATTATATTATGAAAGGAATATTAAATATGTATATATTTAGGCACATTGTCTGCTTTTTAAACACAAAATCCAACTAATTGTACATTTAGTATTCTTTTCATGTGTAATATAATGAATAAAATACTATTTGTCACATTATAAAAGGAAAAGGAGTTGTGAACTGCACACAATAAGACCAGGAATATTTATCTTATTAATATTTATCTTATTCATATTTAATAATATTTGATTTCATATTAGATTTAAATTATATTTATTTTATCACGTGAAAAGAATATATATATATGTATTTATGTATATATATATATATATATATATATATATATATATATATATATATATATATATATTAGGTGAACGATAGACAAATATTTATTTAATATTCCTTTAATATGCAATAAAATAATAAAAAAAAATATATATATATATATGTATATATATATATATAATAGCAATAATATAATTATAATACAATAATACTATATATGACATTATGAAAGTAAAATTAGAGTAAAAGTGAAAGTAAATAGGTACATCAAAATAGTTTTGATTTCATCTTCGATCTTTAATTATTATATTTATTACATATAAAAAGAAAATATATATTTTAGTGGATTTTTTAAAATATATATTTAATATTCTTTTGTGAATTGTGCACAGTAAGACCAGGAATATTTAGAAAAATAGATAATTAAAATATTCTATTTTGATTTGATGTTAACTTGTTGATTTGATGTTAAAATATATGTTAAGATGTACATTGATTTGTGCACAGCAAGAATATTTATCAAAGTAAATATTAATATTAAATTAAAATAGTCTATTTTGGTCCACATTGAATTTAATTATAGATTATGTAGTATTTCTGTTTTGGTTATTTTTAGTAGTTTTTGTATGCTCATTTTTTTATTAAAGTTTTAGTTATGTTTTTTTTTTTTAGTGCATCAAGTCAAACTAAATTAAAGTGAGAAACCTTGTCATGGCAGCTAGCTGAAATAAAGTTATACTTATATTTAAAATTTCTTACATTTATTTTTTTAAATATACATTTAACATTTCATTTATTTAAAATAACCAAAAAAAAAATTAATGGTTTTAGTTTTAGTTCTAAACTATAAAACCCTGGTTTAAAGGTGTCCAGGCGTTTTTTTTTTTTTTCGAGCAGGGTTTGGGGTTATAGAGGACTTTCAGAGTCTTTCCATGATGCATAATTTACAATTCTGGGTGATTTCATCTGTGGTTTGCGAGATCATCTGTGTGTGTGTGTGTGTGTGTGTGTGTGTGCGCGCTAAAGAAAGAATGGCTCAGATTTGGGCATCATTGCCGCACATTCTGGAAAACGGGAGCGAGTAATGCTTGTGCATTGGAAAGCATCCAGCTTCAGCAGATGAGCTCAGTGATGTGACGTGCTTCTCCTTCTCTCCTCAGGGTCGATGCATCAACTTCCAGCGAGTCAAAGAGGAGGCAGCGGCGGCGGCGGCGGCCAAAGCTCCTCCTCGAGCTCAGAGCCCAGCTCCACCTCCTCCAGACTACCAGCCCGTCCCCAGCCCCGACAGCACGCCTCCGAACAGAGGACCGCCGCTGCCCCAGCCTCCGCCCGGACCTCCGCCCGCCCGCGTCCCACCCGGTCCCCCGCCGACCCGAGCCCCGCCGAGACCCTGAGAGACACACCCAGCCCCTCAGTGCAATCCATCCTACGGCCAAACCACCCAGCTTAACAAAAGTGCACTTCCAGAATGTACTTAAAGTGCTCTGTTTCCGCGCACTCATTTTTATACTTAATATACTAAAAATGATTCTTTAGTACTTCTTAAGATAAACTAAGTGTACTCAACTGGGCTATTTTGGGACACCGTGAATATGAGGTAAAATTACATTTCATCAATTAGCAGATGCTTTTATCCAAAGCGACAATAGAAGTAATCAAAATCAACAAAAGAGCAATAAAATGCAAGTGCTATGAAAAGTCTCAATTAGCCCAATGCAAGGTAGCAAGTTATATATATATATATATATATATATATATATATATATATATATATATATATATATATGGAAAAAAACAAGCAGTTATGAGTGCAAGTGATAGAGGGTCAAGTGTTTTTATTTTTTATTTTTTTTATAAAAAAAGAAAACAAATAGATCAAATAGAATTAGAATAGCGAGTGCTAGAGTTAGAGGCTCAAATAAAGATGGAAGAGATGTGTTTTTAGCCGTTTCTTGAAGATGGCTAAGGACTCAGCTTTTGAGACCATCCATTGTGTTTAAAGCAGCTTTTGTCCTCGGTGCATTTGCGCGTAGTTTTTCAGGAAGATTTGCAGGGAGGTTTCTTGAAGCGTCTTGGAGACACAGTTCTTCTGGATTTAGTCTGTCTCTGTTTCTTCATGTCATTGCAGACAGACTGATGATGATCAGATCAGATCTCTGTGTGGAGCAAACTAAAATCTCACTGGATTATTACAATCAATGGCAAAATGAATGTTTGGAAATGTAAACTGATATTTCCTACCGACAGTCGACAGTTACCGTATGTAGTTACCACTTGTAGTACACTTGAACCATCTTTCATACACTTGTACACGCAAGTGTACTACAACTAAATACATTTTTTAAATACAGAGATAGTATGTTAAAAGTGTATTTTAGTTCATATTCACGGTGTCCCAAAATAGCACAGTTGAGTAGTACTTCTTAAGATCAACTAAGTGTAAAGAATTTTTAGTATATTAAGTACAAAATTAGTGCGCAAAAATAGAGCACTTTAAGTACATTATAAAAGTGTACTTTTTTTTTTTACCTGGGAAACCAAAAAAACCCACGTGCTATTTATCACTCAGCTTCGATTAGGATGTGCTGTGTCGTTTGTTGCTGGACAGCAAAAAAAAATGTAAGAAAAGCAAAAAGAAATAACTGTCGTGACAAAAATTCAACTACTGAGTTTTCCGTACGCAGATTAAGAGAGACCGTTTTTAGCTTTGTGCTCCTTTTCATCGTTCCCGTTGCGTTCATGTACAGTGTTTTAAAGCACATATGAATCCTATGAGCTTCTGATATCATGCCAAAATGTCCAAAGTAACCAGTATTAGATGCTATGTTATATTGTTAGTGCCTCTCGAGTATTTAGATATTTTTATGCAGTGTTGAGTCACAGATTTTACAGTCGTTGAGTTGCAGGTTCTCTCAGGTGAGTCTCTGATCCTGTACGAGGGGAAAATCATCGCATGTCAAAATGTAAGAGGAATGCAAGTGATGAACGCGTAAAGGCAGGGTTGGATCGGTTCTTTTACTGTAGATTGACGATTATTGTCTTAGTATGTCACAAGTTACTTCGTTTAGGCGCAGCTGATGTGCAGGGTTTGTCTTAAATCACGCAGTTGCTGGAATTCGAAGGTGCAAAAGTGGGATTTAAGAATGGTTTCGATTTTATCATGGATCTTTATCTGCACTGAAAAAAATGGTAACCTTTTAATGGTTTTGTTCAAATCACAAAATAGTGTTTAGTGTCACTGAATCAACCTAAATACATGCATTTATACCAACAAAAGTCAAGGTAACAATTTCTGATTACCACTTTTTACAGTGTGGGTGAATGTCATGAAAAATATTTCCAGGTCACATTTCACACCAAAATAAAAAGCAAAAAAAAAAAGAAAGAAAGATTTTTTCTATTATGACATTATTTTCATGTCAGTTAAGAGCATTAAAGCCCAAAATTCTCATTACCATATTGCATCAAGAATAATTTTTTGTAATTACCATTATTCTCAATAGTTTTTTTTTTTTTTTTTTTATTAGATTATCAGTATCGTAATACAATATTTTTAGTGAATGTATAATGTATAAATCCCACATACTTCTCAAACTTGCATCATTATGATATTTTATTAGCAACATTTCGTAATGATTAAAGTTGGGGTAGTGTACGGGATTTATACATTTTTTTGAGTTTATGTTGGACTTTTATCCAACACTTAGAAATGATGAGACTATAATAAATTTAAGAAATATTTATGCAATTAGAAATAAAAAAAAAAGGTAATTGCAAGTCTTTATCTTAAAATTTGGACTCTGGAAAAAAATAATAATAATAAAAAAACTAATTGCGAATTGTGAAATTCAGAGTTTCGAAAACTTTTTTTCTCAGAATTCAGATTTTTTGTTTCCGTATTTGCAACTTTTTATCTTACTATTCCCACTTTTTTTCTTTGAATTGCGATATATCTCACAACTCCAACTTTATATCTCACAAGTTTCTGCGATTCTGACTTTATACTGACTATAAAGATAGAATTGCGAAATATGAAATCAGAACTGTGAGTTAAAAACTTGCAGTTTTTTTTATTTTTTATCTTGTGGCAGAAACAAGCTTCCATAAATATATAATACAATATTTATATCTGCATATATTGAAGGAAGTACAACAAATATTACTATGATGTATAAATACTAAATAGAATTTTTTTTAATTATCATTTTAACATTAAAATAATGTTTTTGTGTTTTTTTATTTATTTTTTTTAATTTTTTTGCATTACAGTAATGAGAATAAAGGGAGCTTCCTAAATGCTAAATGTCTGAAAGATAGACTTCTTTTTCACTGAGTATTTTTTTTCTTCTGATGCAGGCATGTCCTTGATGGGTTTCATGAGATCAGGTTTGTTTATTGTAAAGGTTGAACCTCTAAATGCAAAGTCAGGTCAGTTCTCGTCATGTTTTCTGTATTCCGCAGCTGTACTGTACGTATGTTGATATTCATCTTGTTTCCTTTGCATTTCATCATCAAACATATTGCAACTGCAGGGCAGTTCACAGCATTTAATTTATTATCCCCACGCCTAAAGGAAGGTACTTGAATATGACAAGGTGTCCTCTGTTACAAACAGGACACTGTGCATGAAACTAAAAAACACTAAAATAAAAAAAAAAATCACTTAGCCTCAGATAACAGCCAGTGCCTTCTGTGTGTCTTGTTTTTTTTTTTATTTGTTTTTTTTTTTTTTATACGTCATTCAAGTATGATACAGTAGCACTGTTTATGCTTTCGTTGTATTAAAGAAAGATTGGTGCATGAATTTTGTTTTCCCGTTCTCCCCATTCTGTCATGAAAGTCAAATAGTGCTCTGCTGTGAACAAGCAAAAACTTTCATCTCACCCAGTTATTAAAATGAGGTATAATATGGACCAAACCAAAGCTATTGATGGCGACAGCTGCAGAACGATGATATAGGTTTGTGCTTTTGTTTGGATTTGTGTTGTTTTATTTGCTTGTGGCAAACATTGTGATCTGTACTATTCCACAAAAAAAGTTGATACCAGAATTATAAAATCACAATTATATTGTGTTATGATGTAGTAAGTGTATTAACAACAATACTGATGCATCTATTGAAAGGCTCATAAAGTTTACTTTTTTCACAGTATTAATAAAGGTCGACTTTCAAGCTTTTACTGCATTTGTCTGGTTATTAGAATGCCTTTGTGTCAAAAGAAGTGTAACCGCTCACAAGACTAAGTTATTAGGATTGAATTAAGCACCTAAAGCTGCTTTTGTGGCCTTTGGAAATTGTTTGTTTTGTTTAGGATGGATTTTGTAATGCAAATCTTGTATTGCAAGACAATGCATGTAAATATACACCATAAAATCTGAGATTGATGGGAGCTTCACCTCTTACTGACCCTCAGAGCAGGTTCATAGTCCACTAAATCTACTAAATCTACCTCTGAATCTTCTCTGCAAGGACGGTACAAATCCTGTTCTCATATCATGTTCTTTTAGACAATAATCCAAGGGAAATTAAAAGTGGGTTAAAGGGTAGATATTGATAAAACAAGGTTTTTGTTTTTTTTTTTTTTCTTAAATGGAAACATTGAATATGATGGAAGAATGAGGATATGGAGTTGGTTATATGAAGTAACCATATATATATATATATATATATATATATATATATGTGTGTGTGTGTGAAAAATTTGGGTACGTTTTTTATGGTGGGGGTCAAATTGATGGGATTTAATGGGAATTAATGGGATTCAATACAATTCACTGAAAATCACACTAAAAACAAACAAACAAATAAAAAGGTTAGTTAGAATTTCTGACAATTCAAAAGTCAAAATGGGTCAAAAACAAGGTTAAAATAAAAGTCTTATAATGCAAAGACATTCATGTAATTTTAAATGTGACCAGAGTTATTTTTGTATCATTGATATACTATTGTAGTTTTTGCTAATATTTTGAATTAGTTTTTATTTTTATGTTTTAGTTAAACTCGAAGTAATTTTGTGAGTTTTAATAATTTTTTAATATGTCTATATTGTTTTTAAATCAATTTTAGTTTTAGTTAATTTAGTTCTAGTTAGTTTTTTTAATACTTCAACTTAAAATAAATGAAATGTTGAAACTACCTGAAATATTGTTTAAAATTTTATTTCTGATAATTTAAGATTTTTCAAGTAATTAATTTTTTTATGGTTTCAGTTTTAGTTAACAGTAACAATCCTGAAGGTGACTAAAAAGATATTTTGTGCAGCAACTATATAAATATATATGGCAGTTGGTGGAGGCATCAATCTGCTTCATGGGAAGAACAGCCTGCTGTAGGAAGAGGGTGAACAATGGGAGGTGTGTTCCGCTGTGGAATTCTGGGAACACTAGGAATGAGGCGGGCTGAATCACATGTGCTGTGTGGGCAGATGATAAACTCAGACAGCAGCACAGGTGTGAGAGCAGCCGCATTCAGAGAGCAAAAACAATGACTATTCACACAAAACATGCACTTACTGTCAGGAGAATATTTTCTACAGAAGTCTGCTAGTAGTCTTTGCAGATGTATTTAGACACACACACACACACACACACACACACACACATGCATACATATACACATTCATACATACACGTATATATATATATATATATATATATATATATATATATATATATATATATATATTTATATATTTTTTTGGGGGGGGGGGGGTTGGACCACATGACTTTGATTTGGCAGACAAAATTGTTCTGTCAAATATAATGATAATGATAATAATAATTATTATTATTATTATAATTATTATTATCTTTATTTGTTATTTTTATTTTTCACTCAACTGACTAATGCAACTTACTAAATTTTTAAAAAATTACAAATAAAAAAACAGTTGATTTTTTTTATTATGCATTCAACTTCTATGACCTTGTAGTCTGTAAAATACATTTTAAATAAATTTATGTAAATAAATAAATTATGTAAATAAATAAATAAAGACAGAGAGAAAGAGTGCTGTTTAAGTTACATGTAAGTGCTGTACATCTCTATTTCACCTCCCATATAAGGCTGAATAAGACGAGATGTGGGAAAGTCTGTTTATTCTGTGTGTCTGATAAGGGCTTTGGGGTTTGGCATCACAACAAATTTCAAGTCTGCCTTATAAACACACAAAAACACTCTCATATTTCTGAAAATCCTAATGGTGCGTCATACAAAGTCCTAACAGCCCGTGATTTATAAGCTCTGTATGTTACACAGAAGCTCTGCCCTTGACGCAAAACTGGAAACCATTAAACAGAGATCGTCTTACTATAGGGAGATGAGAGGGTCTGTATTACTTATATTGGAGAAAGCGTAAAGGCTAACTTGGATCACATGTACTGCCAAAGGGTTAGCGTTAGCCGTTACACTTTTTCAACAAAAGGTTGCAGGCTTGCCTTCTATAGTGGCTTTGCCATTAAACAACCACTATTTGAAAACTAAACTATGTTCCAAAGGAGAGCAAATGGGGAATTTAGGCTTTAAAATGTGACCCTAGACCACAAACCAACTCATAAGGGTCAATTTTTTTTTAAAAAAGAAAATCTGAATCTAAATCTAAATCTAAATTTTTTTTTTAGAAAATCTGGAATCTGAGGGTGCAAAAAAAAAAAATTCTAAATATTGAGAAAATCGCCTTTAAAGTTGTCCAAATGAAGTCCTTAGCAATGCACATTACTAATCAAAATTAAGTTTTGATATATTAACAGAAGAAAATTTACAAAATATTTCATGGAACATGAACAAGAAAAATGGATAATTTTGACCCATACATTGTATTGTTGGCTATTGATACAAATATACCTGTGCTACTTAAGACTATGCTACTTTTGTGCTCCAGGGTCACAAATGACAAATGAAGAAAGCTTCCTAGTAATTTAGCTTCTCAAATGTCAGACACGATAGCAGGCCATTATTTTTTCCGGTCTCTTGCGCTATTCCTCCTCCTCTGTGGTCATGCGCAGCAGGCCGAGCTGTAAATCCCCCCTCGTCTCTGTTTATGCACGGCCTGACCGCGTCCACCGACACTCGCTGATATTTTTCTGCTCAAAAACCCCGGGCCAAGGGAATGTGCTGATTGTCAGGCTTTTCGTAGCCGTTCTCACATTGCAACCCCATCTGAACTTCTCCTGCGCTCCTTTGGCCTGCTGTTTGGATGCCCTTGTCTCCAAGGTAACACACAAAGACACAGATGTTTCTCGGTTAGCCAAAGCAATTTGTGAGGACAGACAGAGCGCAGAAGACAAGTATAGAGAGTGCAGTCTGACGAGACATTTTGGAGTGAAAACACTGTAATCAAGACATGACATGAACCCAGCACAAAGCCTTTACCAGGAGTGTGAGTGTTTTCATCAAGACATTTGCATAATGTCTGGCTTGTCTGGGGTCTATATATGAAATTACTTTGATACAAGTCTCAGCTTTTCCTGTGAATAATTACTCTTGTGCTTAATAACAGCAAGTCTGAGTGAGTTTTAACTTTCTACCTTCTCAGCATTGGAAAGGTGTCTTCAGGTATCTTCTCTGAAAATCCAAACCCCATGCCGTTTACAGACATGAACTGAGTGTGTTATTTATTGGCATCACTAAAACTCATGGTGCTAATGAAAAAAAAAATGCTAAGATAAAGAAAAGGACAAATCTTTTAAAAATCTGGTTTATCATAAATTATTAATTTATAAAGTTTTGCAAAGTTGCACCACATGACATTTTCTCAAATAACCTTGTCTTAAAAAGGGCAAATTAAATGATAAAACCTTGTTAAAATGGGTCGTCTGTATGACGTCATTTCCTGTTTTATCATTTAAATTTAATGAACAAAAAAATTACATGTGGCCATCAAATATGTACACATTTTAATATTTTCATAAAAGTTATATATATATATATATATATATATATATATATATATATATATATATATATGACATAAGTGCTGTCAAACGATTAATTAAATCCAAAATAAAAGTTTTTGTTTACATAATATATGTGTGTATACTGTGTATATTTATTATGTATATATAAATACAAACACATGCATATATATATATATATATATTGAAGAAAAACATGTTATGTTTATATATAAAATATATTTATATATAATATAAAATATAAGAATATATATTTTGAAAATATTTACGTATATACATTTATATACTGTATGTGTATTTACATATACATAATAAATATATACAGTATGCATACATATATTTTGTAAACAAAAACTTTTATTTTGGATGCGATTAATCGCGATTAATCATTTGACATGTATATATAAATTATTAATTCAGAAATAGTCGCACCACATAACATTTTTTACAACTAGCCTTGCCTTCTCATAAAAACGTCAAATTATTTAATAAAATGTTGACATCTCTATGATGTCATTTCCTGTTTTATGTCTTTTTTTCTGCATGTTTCTGCATGTTGGTTTCATATGTGTTGAAAATATTTATACTTAATATATTTATTTTTCAATGAAGGTTTAAATTTAATGACTGTAAAAATGTAATGTGTCACAATATTTTCATAAAGTTTTTTAAACATATTCAAATGTAAAATAAAAAATATAAATTATTAATTCATAAATATTTTTGCAGCACATGAGACTAATCTTGGCTTTTCATGATAAAGTCAAATCATCTGATAAAACCTTGACTAAAGGGGTCTCTATGAAGTCGTTTCTTGTTTTTTTCCCTGCAAATTTCTCTGTGTTGGGTTTGCATGTTTTTGAAAAACTTTTATGTAACTTTCAATGAACGTTTAAATTAATGACTGTAAAAACCATCAAATATGTACACATTGTAATCAATATTTTCATAAATGTTTAAAAACTATTCATAGGTTATATTAATAAATATAAACTTTTTTTCATTTTACAACCCAAATAGGACGTTTTTTTTTTTTTACTTTGAATAAAATGAAAACTAAAAGACATTCAAATCACATGAGCCAATATTTTATTCACAATAGAACATAGAGAACATAACAAATGTTTAAACTGAGAAATTTTACACTTTTATCCACTAAATGAGCACGTTTCAAATTTGATGCCTGCTACAGGTCTCAAAAAAGTTGGCACGGGGGCAACAAAGGGCTGAAAAAGCAAGAAATTTTGAAAAGATTCTGCTGGGAGAACATCTAGCAACTAATTAAGTTAATTGACATCAGGTCTGTAACATGATTAGCTATAAAAGGGATGTCTTAGAGAGGCAGAGTCTCTCAGAAGTAAAGATGGGTAGAGGCTCTCCAATCTGTGAAAGAGTGCGTAAAAAGATTGTGGAATACTTTAAAAACAATGTTCCTCAGTGTCAAATTGCAAAGGCTTTGCAAATCTCATCATCTACAGTGCATAACATCATCAAAAGATTCAGAGAAACTGGAGAAATCTCTGTGTGTAAGGGACAAGGCCGAAGACCTTTGTTAGATGCCCGTGGTCTTCGGGCCCTCAGATAACACTGCATCACTCATACTAAACTTACTAAATTTTTAAAAAATTACAAATAAAAAAACAGTTGATTTTTTTTATTATGCATTCAACTTCTATGACCTTGTAGTCTGTAAAATACATTTTAAATAAATTTATGTAAATAAATAAATTATGTAAATAAATAAATAAAGACAGAGAGAAAGAGTGCTGTTTAAGTTACATGTAAGTGCTGTACATCTCTATTTCACCTCCCATATAAGGCTGAATAAGACGAGATGTGGGAAAGTCTGTTCATTCTGTGTGTCTGATATCGGCATGATTCTGTCATTGACATTACTAAATGGGCCCAGGAATACTTCCAGAAACCACTGTCGGTAAACACAATCCGCCGTGCCATCTTTAGATGCCAACTAAAGCTCTATCATGCAAAAAGGAAGCCATATGTGAACATGGTCCAGAAGCGCCGTCGTGTCCTGTGAGCCAAGACTCATTCAAAATGGACTGTTTCAGTGGAAAAGTGTTCTATGGTCAGACGAGTCCAAATTTGACATTCTTGTTGGAAATCACAGACGCCGTGTCCTCCGGGCTAAAAAGGAGGGAGACCTTCCAGCGTGTTATCAGCGTTCAGTTCAAAAGCCAGCATCTCTGATGGTATGGGGGTGCATAAGTGCAAACGGTATGGCCAGCTTGCATGTTTTGGAAGGCACTATGAATGCTGAAAGGTATATAAAGGTTTTAGAGCAACATATGCTCCCCTCCAGATGACGTCTATTTCAGCAGGACAATGCAAAACCACATACTGCAGCTATTACAACAGCATGGCTTTCTAGTAGAAGAGTCCGGGTGCTGAATTGGTCTGCCTACAGTCCAGATCTTTCACCTATAGAAAACATTTGGTGCATCATTAAACCAAAAATATGTTAAAGACAACCACGAACTCTTCAGCAGCTGGAAACCTATATCAGGCAAGAATGGGACCAAATTCCAACACCAAAACTCCAGACACTCATAACCTCGATGCCCAGACCTCTTCAAACTGTTTTGAAAAGAAGAGGAGATGCTACATCATGGTAAACATGCCCCCGTCCCAACTATTTTGAGACCTATAGCAGGAATCACATTTAAAATGAGCTCATTTTGTGCATAAAATTGTACAATTTCTCAGTTCAATCATTTGTCATGTTATCTATGTTCTATTGTGAATAAAATATTGGCATCATGTGATTTCAAATTCTTTTAGTTTTCATTTTATTCAAATTTAAAAAAAACATCCCAACATTTCCGGAATTCAGCTTGTACTAACATCAATTATTATTATTATTTTTATTTTATTTTTATTTATTTATTTTTTTTTGCAGAGTTGCACGTGACAACTTAAATCTGATATTTTAAGAGACTTATCCACAAAACAGGTCATATATATGATGTAATATTTTTATTTATTTATTTTTTTTTTGCATATTTTTCCATGTTGGTTGGACCACATGATTTTAATATTATTTTTATATATATATATATATATATATATATATATATATATATATATATATATATATATATATATATAATTATTTTTAATAATACATTAGTTAACTAAGAAAAAATAATAATTGCCACTTTTTTCTACTTAAACTTCTAAATATTATGTCATACTTATTCAATGTTTACAAGATTTTCATTATTTTAATAAAGCATTTTTCTTCATTATAACATCAAAACAGTTGCATCTGACATTTTTGATTTCATGCAAAAAAAAGTGTCAAAATGAATTTTAATTCAGAAATTATAAACATAGATTAAGTGAATTCAAGTGATTGTATTTATGGTCCTAAAAAAAATAAACTCCCTCAGATGTTTGCAAACAGAGCCTTTGGTGTTTGAGGGTCAGGTTTTTGTGTCTTTGTTCATGCTGAAACTGCTAAGCCATGCTGAGGAATGGGCCCTCATGCAAACGTGGCACCCTCCTCTCCTCCTCCTCCTCTCCTCCCCTTTACTGGCAGCAGCAGACCGCCGGGGCCCCAGGGCCCCACTCTCATGTCACCGGCTCTGGGAGATTACGCTGACTCCTGCTGGTCAGAGCAGGCCAGCTGCTGCCCGCTCCAGATGTCAATCTCAACAGCAGTCTGAGGCCGGACTCAAGGTTTGGGGGTTTGATGAGAAAGAATGTTAAAAAAACAGCAGAGAAATCTGATCCCAGATCTGCTGTGTGAACTGAATGCACTACAAAGGACATATAAACCAGGGGGAAAAGATGACAGAAACAAAAGAACTGCATGAGAAATGAATCATACAATTTGCTTTCTGTCATCTGAACTGGATGAATTAGAAGATTTTAATTAGTATTTTTTTTTTTTATAATGAATTATTATTTACTTACTTACCTCCCTCCCTGCCTTACTTTACCTTACCTTACCTTACCTTACCTTACCTTACCTTACCTTACCTTACCTACCACCCATTAGAGGATTTTGGGGCTTAATTTTTTGATATTCATATTTTAAAAGAGAAATTTAAGATAATTTATTATATACTTATTTTTGACATTAATTAAAGGTTTTTATAAGAAATTTTATTAGGTTTGTATAAAATGTTTAGTTTTTTTTTTTTTTTTTTTTGTTAGTCCTTTTGCAGGGTTTTTTTTTTTTTTTACACATTTTGGGGGTAATTTTTTTTAATTAAATAACTGAACTTTTTAATAAACTATAGAATTCATTTATCTGCAGGAAAACAACATTAAAACTATACACACATACACATGTATAATACAAAACAAAATATTTAAAAAAAATATTAATGTCACACGTTTGTGTGTGTGTGTGTGTGTGTGTGTGTGTGTGTGTGTGTGTGTGTGTGTGTGTGTGTGTGTGTGTGTGTGTGTGTGTGTGTGTGCGCGTGTGTGTATATACATATGTGTGTGTGTGTGTGAGTGTGTCTGTGAATGTTTATATTATATTTATATTTATTTAGATGAACTCACCATTCACTTTCATTATGGAAAATGGCAGCCTGGACATTCTGCTAAATATCTTCTTTTATGTTCCACACAAATCATACAGAATGAGGATGAGTAAATAATGACAACATATTCATATTCATTTTCAAAACAATGTTGCTGAATGGTATGTTTAGAGTGAAGATATACTGTTCATGTTATGCAACCATGTGCATTTCAGTATGTCAGCAGATTTATTTTGAGAGAATGAAAACAGCCCTTAATGCAGAACAGATGATGTTTCTAGTAATATAAACTATGCAGAAAGTGTCAGTCACATTCAGATGAAGAGTGCTGCTGCATTTAAAAATAAATAAATAAATAATATAACATAAAATAAATTAAAATAATGTATGGAAAGACTGGCTGGTTCTGTGTTTAGAGTACATCTCTAATCATCTTATTCCAGTGGAGTGACATGTCTGCACAGAGAGGAGTCTGGGATTACAGCGCTTTACAACACACAATTACTGCAGATTTGGCCTCTTGAAGCAGCATGAGGTGCTCACTTAAAATAATTAAAGCCATTAAAGTGTCTGACACGACACTGCACCGGTGTATTAGCATTAGCTCAGTCTCACTAAACTACTTTAACTAGTTCTGAAAGATGTGATGCTTGCAATGCAAAACTGGGACTGAGGTGAAAATCAAGTGTTTAAACACTGTTTGCATGTCTGTCTGGTGTTTTTAATATGCTTAAAGACAAACCTTATGCAAATTCATCAGTCAACACCATTGCTGAGCATTTTGTGCTTAAACTGCGGCAAACCAAAAACAGACTCAAAAACGTGCCTCTTTCTTACCGTCATACACATGCAACCAATCCCTTCAACCTTCAGATCCTGGCAAAGGTTTCTACTTACAGCATCTTTTTTACAGCGTTGAGCTATGTAGCCTGACTGAGCAATCGTTGTGCACTTTCTAGACATTTGAACACATTCACTCATGGATTCACTCTCTGAAAATCATTTATGCAGTATTGCCATTTGTCAATTGGGTAGCATTTACTACTTCAGTTAAAGCTAAGGTAGGCAGTTTTTGCACTTGGTAACACTTTAAAATAAGGTTCATTAGTTAACATTAGTTAACAAGATTAGTTAACGAGAACTAAGAATTAACAGTACTTCCACAGCATTTATTAATATTAGTTAATGTTAATTTCAGCATTTACTAATGCATTATTAAAATCTCAAGTTGTGTTTGTTAACATTAGTTAATGCACTATGAACTAACATGAACTAACAATGAACAACTGTATTTTTATTAACTAACGTTAACAAAGATGAATAAATAGTGTAATAAATGTATTGATCGTTGTTTGTTCATGTTAGTTAATACATTAACTAATGTTAACAAATGACACCTTATTGTAAAGTGTTACCCTGCACTTACAGTGTCACCTAGAAGAACTACAAATATAAAGCATATTTACAAAACAATTTTGCAAATGCCAACTCAAACATAGCTCTATAAAAGTTAAGGCACAACTCTCAGGTAAAAGTAGGTTATTTCCAATAAAAGGTCCAACATATTAGGAATAGTTTTAACTTCAAGTTTATCTTACCTGTCCAGAAGAAACTCTGCATGTTCGTCATATCGATTGAAACCCAACCACTCCATCAAATTCCTCCATTGTGTATAAAACACTGGTTAAACATATTTACCCTTGTTTTACCACGGTTTCTGTCTCTGTGTATTTTCCCAACTCTTTGAATTTTGGCTTGCACTTCTTCAGCTTCTTATTTATTTACTGCTGGATGGCAAACCAACTCCGCCACTGACTGGACTGGAGTGTGGATCAGGATATTTGCTCATACATGAGATGAAATAAAGCATAAAAACCAAGCAAAACAAATGAACAAACCAGCAAAATAAAATAAAACAAATAAACAACAACAACAAAAAAATTACAATTTAAAAGACTTAATTATTTTACTTAAAAAGGCAGGGCAGGTGGTTTGGTTGAACAAATGTTTTGTTATGCTGGTTGAAAGTCTCTTCACGTCCCAATAGCAATCACTAATTTAAGTGTCTAAATGTATTTTTATGCATTTATATTGTCTGTGGAAGGTGTATGACTATAAAATGTTTGTCCAATCGGATTCCTCGGTCCAAGCGCTATGATAGGCTGTCCTACTTGCCTGTCAACGTATGTATTTGCATATCTCCGGTTCGTATGTATTTGCATAACTCTGGTTTGCATATTCCCACCCTGTTTGCACACATGATACATGGACATCAGTAATCTAATTATTTACCTTATTCTGAATAAGACAACATTATGATTAAGATTTTGCATTTGAAATATTCCTTTCATGTTCCTGTTTAACATGTAATAGTACACAGATCGATTTCACATATAAACATATAGTTCGTTATCGTTATGATGCCATATACAGTTTTGGGTGTTTCATTTTTAATTTACTGAAAGCTTCAAGTGCAGTTAATTATTTGTCTTTCCAATTTTATATAATGTACTGTTAGACGAGTATGGCTTATTCTCAGCCGAGTTATGATATTTCCTTCCCCTGACTGTGTAAAGATATGCAAATACATATGTTGACAGGCAGGTAAGACATCCTATTATTGCATGGTCTACAACAGCAATGCAATAGCAACCAATAATTAAAGTGGGCTATTTAACCTACTCTACCTTTAACTGAGTGAAAGTAGAGCAGGTCTGAGCTGGTGTGATCCAGTGGAGGCGGAGACTAATTAGCATATTCATGAATCCGACTTTACTAAAGGAGGTGAAGGTGTAGAGTTACATTCAAGTCATTTTAAGACATTAGGAAATTATTTTCATGGGAAAAAGTGTGTTCTTGCTGCATGACTGAAGTGAGTTCATACTGAAAACAGAAAGAGAGTGAGAGATCAGATGGGTTCAGATGTTCTGTCTCTGCGGCCTCTCTCAAACCTCTCTAATCCAGATTAAACGCATCCAATGTACTGTACCCCACACGCTGGCACGCGTCCCTACTAAGCCTGATCCAGGACAAAATGTGTGTCACAGTCTGTGTGCCACATCACAGTAGCCAATCAAATTTACAGTTAAAATGTGTATTTGTTTTACAACCAAAAGTAAATCATTTGTTGGTTAATTTCCCATGTCTCTTTGCAGCAGTATAAAAAACACTGCACTGTTTCTTTAAGCATCCTGACCAGGCCAAGACAGTTACACTGAACAAATGGTGTGAGTTTGGGGAGGAACTTCCTTTTTTTCTGACCAATGGCTGACAGGGGGTGTGTTCAGGAAACCTGTTTGAAAGCAATCATTATTTATAATGACAGTCATGGAAATTATAAGTATTTTTTTAATTTTCCTTTATCATTAGCTAATGCTAATATATATATATATATATATATATATATATATATATATATATATATATACACACACACACACACACATATATATATATATATATATATATATATATATATATATATATATATATATTAATTTAATTTATTATAATATATAATTTATTTTTTAATAAATATATTAATAAAAATATTTTGTTAATATTTATTATACATAATTATTTATATAGTTTATATATATATATATATATATATATATATATATATATATATATATATAATATTTGTGTTTAATTAGGTAAATTATGTAATTATATATAAAATTAAATATATATTATATCTAATACAATCATTTAATTAATTATTATTTATTAACTAATTAATTATAATAGAAATTAAAATAATTGATACTTATTTCACTCTTTAGATTATTATATTTTCATTTTATTGACAGTCATGGAAATTTTAAACACTTTTTTGAATAAAATTAAATTAATTTTAATTTTGAAGTAAAATAATTGACTCCAAATGCTAATTTTCATATACTAAAATAGTTATCAATTATAGCTTGACTGGAAAAGTTATTTGGTTATTTTGGTTATAAAGTTTTTTGACTGGTAAATTATTTTTAGTTTTTTAAAGTTATGCTATATCTATATATATAATTAATTTAATTGCAAATTATTCGTTATAATAAAATAAATTATTGATACTTATTTCACTCTTTAAATTATTATATTTTCTTTTATATTTTTTTAATGGATTTGCATAGCTAAACTTTCAACATCTGGATCTGGAACATGGATAAATGAAAATCTACATAAAGGTATTTTGAAACTGAGAAATATATTTTAAAAAAAAAGGCATGCTAAATGAGACCTTCATGTGACAAAAATCAAAGTTGAAATCAGTTTGTTTTAATAAAAATCATCAGTTTTCTGAGGAGTCAGGCGAGTCAGGTGTCAATCTAAAGAAAACAAAAGATTACTCTGGCAGTCCTTCTCTCCTTCGTCACTCTTCCATTGAACCACACACCAACTGTTTTCTGTCTGTTCTGTTTGGATCTTTCTACAAAGGAGCGTTGAGTTCACCTGTGAGAGCTGCTGGAGGTTTCTTCTCAGTCTCTCAGTGCGTTCTGCTCAACAGCTGTGACCTTCAAAGCCTTACTTCTGTGCTGAATTCAGGAAGCTTTACCAGTCTCCCCAGAAACAGAGGAGAATAACACAACAGATCTGCTGTGCCATGACCTCACTGTTACTCTGTCCAGCTGGGGAAACTGAAAAAGACACTCTGATGCTGGAACTGAACAGAAATATGATCAATTCATCAAACCCTGGAGGGAAATCTTCCATGCATTTGGTCTTCTTCTAGTAGTTTGTGAAAGAAACTCGTCTCTGGAAGAAAACGGCATGAAAATGGCATTACTGCCAGCCTCACACAGATTCCAGCTGCAGTCGGCCCATTGGCTGGTGTTTTAGGCACATGTAGAGCGTTTAGAGAGTGTGGGTGGGAAGACGGTCATAATTTCCAAAGAGGAAACAGAATAGCTCAGTTACAGCAAACCGAGGCAGTTTGAGCCCGGCTGTCGTCCATTCCTGATCTGACAAAGCCTCTTCACTCACCATACACATTTCCTACACTTGCCAAAGACAAATTCCTGTACTTACTGTATTTATTTGACGTGTGTGTCAAGGATGAGAAAGAAGAAACATTTTCATTTCATGGCAGCTTTATCCCAGCTTGCTTCTGGCTGCACTTGAACTGCTCAGTTAGTGAATCTCGACTTCTTGTGAGATGTTTTCAGGACCCGGATTTTACGTTAATATCAGGATATAATATCATAATATAATAGATTAATATCAGGAGTGTTTGCTGGACTAAAGTACATTAAAAACAAACAGGGCTAATAACAAGCAATGAATCAAAACTGGAAAATGGGTGTTTTGCTTTAGCATTGTTTTTATATTGAGTGTTTGGTTTTTAAACATTAATAATTTCATTTCACACTCATAATTCACTGCAGAAAACACGTTCATTGTTAGTTTTTCCTTTCTTGTGAAGTTTAATGCAGCCGGATCTTATTTCCCGTCCATGTTGAAATCTGCCTAATAGGGCACACAAATGAGTTTGCACCAAAAAGAAACTTGAATGGCTTTGGCAATAGAAATCTTCAAAACAGTTTGTCTTTGTTTTGTATAATTAGCATATTTCAAATTTGGAACACAATCTGACATTTCATAAATTGTACTTCTTTAGCTCAGGATTTTTGCATTCATAAAATACCACGGCTCTTTTCACCATAATGAACGTTATGACTCTTTACATTCATTTTTATACAAGTGGGCATCTTCTCTCCTCAGTCTCTGATGTACAGACTTTGACGTCACTATGTGTTTTTATAATTAAAACCATGCTTATTTTGCTGTTCTATCTGTGCATGATTATACTGTAAGAAAATATCAGTAGAAAATAGGAATTTACTTAAAGCCTTTAAATATAATGCATTATAGAAGTAGTTTTAGTGCATTAATTATCCCTTATAATGCACCTTATAATGCATTGCATGATCTCATGAATAGTATAATATTTATCTTTTCACTGTTTGGAAAGTGTTATGCATTAAAACACATGACAAACAAACCTTCACATATTGCATTTTAATAGGTTACAATTATTGAAGAAAATACATTATGCATTTACAACCTTCATTATGAATACCTTTATAATGCATTATGTTACCAGACTTTTTTCTGCTTTATGGACATTTCCTTTAGTGCTGAAACAAAACACAATGTATTGCACAATTCAAAATATGTGTAAAACATATACAACATTTAGAGCTTATATTTATTATCTGAATTTAGCATTGTTTTATTCCCTATTGACCAGAACAGAAGGGACCACCAGTTGAGAACTGATGTTTTATGCAACTTCCAGCTGCCATGATTTCATCACAGATGTGCTTTGATGAGGCAAAAGGCAAAATCAACAATACTAAAGTGAAAACTGAATCGGTCCAGTTCACAGCCAACATCTGGCTGAACAGAGTTGACAAAAAGCCCCTAAGAATCAAAAGGCTGACTTTCCATGAAGTTTAAAAGCACTGAATGAGCTCGCCTGACACTGAGAATGTACGAAAGACTTCATATAAAGCACAAATCTGGTGATTTAGACCTTCGTCTACAGTAGAGCCGATAGAGACGGGAAACTCTTATGAGCAGCAAACACAAGAACACATGGCTCCTTGTGAGTTGACATCAATGGAGGCTTTTTCCCAGGCCTGCAGCGCCATGAATGTGTGTTTGCTCATGCGTAGGAGAGCGTGGCGGGTGGATGAATGTGTCATTGAGACGCAGCACACTTCCTCATCTCTTCCAGCTATCAACGCTTTGCTTCTAGCTGAGGTTTTTATCTCATTACTCATCATTCCCACCATCTTAGGGACTTTTTTTGGGCCGCAGCTGTTGTGTTTTACTGCCTAGCAAGCAGATTTTAATCCTAACCTAACCTAAACAGGGCTGGAGTTATGTAAGGAACCACACCGTGGTGAAAGGGTTATTTTCAGTGAACCTGATCCAGAGACATTTTAGTGGTTTTTTTAAACTCTATGTAGGGTTTATCACCTAAAGAAACACCCAAACATGTGTATGGGTTAACGACATGATGCTTATGTAATGTCTAGATTAATTAATTCACTTAAAAAAAAAGCAGTAACGAAGATTTGTAATTTGTCCATTAATATTTAAAAAAATTTTGTGCACCGAGTCAAAGTCAAGTGATGCAACCAAAAAAAAAAAAAAAAAGGAACGGATTTCAGATAATTTTACAATGCAAGATTAGTTTATATTGCTAAATACTATGACCCTGGACCACAAAACCAGTCATAAGGGTACATGTTTTGAAACTGAGTAATAAATGAGCTTTTCATTGATGTGTGGTTTGTTAGGATAGGACAATATTTGGCTGAGATACAACTATTTGAAAATCTGGAATCTGAGGGAGCAAAAAACTCTAAATATTGAGAAAATCACCTTTAAAGTTGTTCAAATGAAGTTCTTAGCAATGCATATTACTAATCAAAAATTAAGTTTTGATATATTTACGGTAGGAAATTTACTAAATATCTTCATGGAACATTATCTTTACTTAATATCCTAATGATTTTTGGCATAAAAGAAAAATGGATAATTTTGATCCATACAATGTATTGTAGGCTATTGCTACAAATATACCTGTGCTACTTATGACTGCTTTTGTGCTCCAGGGTCACATATGATATTTATGAATTAATAATTCATAATATTTGTAAAAAAAAAAAAATAAATAAATAAAAATAAACACACACAATAAAACTAATTAATTAAAAAATAAATTAAAAAAACACTTTACTGTTCCATTTGGTAACATTAAATACATTAGTTAAATATAAAAATACTTTTAAAATGTTTAATAATCTTAATGTTAATTTCAACATTTATTAATATTCATAATTAAAATCAAAAGTTGTATTTGTTAATAGTACTTAACATTATTTAAACCTGAGCAAACATGAACTAACAAAATAACAATATAAAACAAAATATCAGTTACTAACGTTAACAAAGATCAATAAATAGGCTGTACTAAATGTATTGCTCATTGTTAGTTTATGCATCAACTAAGGTTAACTAATTGGACCTTACTGTAGTGTTACCAAAAATAAATAAACAAACTTTTTTTTTTTTTAAATAGTTAAAAGCTTTAGACAATAATGATTAAGATGTGTACACTCGCACGCAATTGTATAATGTAAAACAAAATGTAAATGTAAAACAAAAAATAAGATTTTAATACTAGGAAATCAACATGAAAACTTTTTAATTTAACTTGTTTTTAAAACTAAAGAGTTTTTTTTCCCATAAAGTCAATGATCCTCATAAATATCAGTATGCAAGTATATAAGTAAGGTTGATCAGCTCAAAACGACCACATGCAGAAAAATCCCTGAGCCTTTTCTGTTTATTTAATGATCTATACATTTCAGATCAAGAAAACATCCAGATTTCTAGGCCTGAGTTTGAAGGTCACATCCTCAAACATCATCATCATAAAAAAACATCTGGAAATATCAATAAACTACCTGTACAAAAAACATTGCAGGAGACTCAGGTCTGGAGATCAACAGGAGAGATACTTTCAGAACAGAAGACACATTTTCTCTGTGTGTGTGTGTGATGCCAATACATGGATGAAATGTAAAAATATTTCTAATCGTTTTTTTGTTTGTTTGTTTTTGTTGTTGTTTTTTAACATCTTTTTAACATTCCGCTTTATTGAAGCCAGAACAAAATCAATACACTTCAAAAGTATTTCTTTGCAAATACCGCCATCGTGTGGCTGCTAATGACACGTGTGCGGCTCAAAGCGCGCCAGATTTTCCCGCGTGGGCGGGAAGAAGGTCAAAGCGCGCGAACGCTTCTCAGTCAGGCCTCGCAGATCGAGAGTCAGGAACAAAACAAGGAAGATTAAACGCCGAATCAGCAGATTTAACAGGGTGAGACAGCTCTCTACAGGGACTCCAGCAACACCTCGTTTGTTCCAGACTTCCAGCAGCACATTACTGGAGCCATTAACACGACAACATTGTGAGCACAACACAACTTATTCCGATATTATAGAGCTTAGAGTAGCCGCCATCTTGAATTTTACGCGGATTAAAACGAGGCTGAGATGAGAGATTGACTTGCCGTGTTTGTATTCACTTTTTATAGACTTTTTGTCATTGAAAGTCTTTTAGAAATAGGCCTATGTTTTGTCAGCTAAACAATCGAAATGTTGTTTAAACTACTTCTGTCCCCAACGGTCTCGCTTTCATTCCCATCAAAAATTAAATATGGCGCTATCCTGGTAATAGATTTAGTTTCTCAAATATCACTAGTTATGGAAATATTGGACCTTCATTTACTTGTATCAGTTATCATATTTTTAAATATTTTAATATCTAATCATTATTATTTAATATTTAACTTGTTAGATATCATATTTGTAAATAATAAAAAATTGAAACATAATATTTTCTTCAAAATAGTAAAACATGAGACATGAAAGAATACATTTCCAAGAACTATATCAGATACAGTATGGTTACTAATAAATGCTAGAAGGTCCAGAGCTAACTATAACTACAACAATACATACTATAATACTCATTCTAATTGTGAATTGTGAAGTTCATACTATAGCTATAACAACACATTCACAACCAATCAGAATTCAGTTTTCAGCGTCATGTATCAGCACATCATGTGTTATTAAAAAAAATCATAATCTACACATGGGCTTAAACCTAATTTTGCCTGAATGGAAGAAAACATGGCGGCTTTAACCACATCAACATTCCCGCCCGCAGACTGAGGTGGTTAACTTCAAAATTACATAAACCTTTGTTTTATCAGTTAAGGTCAAACCTTGTCCTAGACACACAAAGCACTTCTTGTTGAACTCTAGCTGATGAACACTAGCTGATCTGAGAACATGTTGAAATAATTAAGAGTTTACTGACAAACATCTGTTTGCTTTCCCAGCTGTAAAACATCTGAAAAACAAATTACCTTGTAAATGTACATAACTTTTGTAAAATAGGCCGTAAGCAAATTTAGGCAAGAATTTCACACACATTTTAACTCTTAATATACAGATATTCATCTATGAAGAAATTCATGTGAATTCCTTCTAAGGGTTTATGAAAAGTTCATGTGTTTTGTGGGTGGGATATTTCTGCCATGCGAGAACAAAAATCATGCTTTGGTAAACTATAATGAGAAGATAAGTCATAATTATGAGATGTAAAGGCAGTTATTACAAAAAGTTGAAATTTTGATGAAAACAATTGACAAACATTCAAATTTATGACAGTCAAAATTATGAAATACGTCAATTAAGACTAAAAATTATGAGATAAAAACTCAATTATAAGATAGTCATGACTACGACAGTCGAAATAAAAAAGTCAAAATTCTGAAATACAAAGTCATAATTACACCAGTCGAAACAGACAAAAATCGAAATTAAATTATTATGAAATTATAATTACAGTCAATCATGACAATTACAACTTTTTGTTGTAATCACTTATCTAATGTTTTTCACTTCGTAATCTCAATTTTGACACTATCTCAAAGATTTGCGTCACAATTATGATTCAGTAAAACGAGTATTTTCTTATGTGGCAGAAACAGGCTTCCTTACACACAGGCTTGAGTAAAGAGTAATGGCTTCTTATATTCTGGGATTTGAAAGAAAAATGTCCAAAGTGAGTCTCCTGAAATTGTCCCAAGACAGTGGGGCGAAAAAGATCCACATGTATGGCTTTCAAGCAGCTTCCTCAGTCAAATCTGAAAATTTCATGTCATGAGACACACCTAAATCCACATCATACATTATCAGACATACATTCAAACAGAGATAACAAACAATTCATAAAGAAAACATTGAATGCAGAAGAATTGTCGTATTGAACCATGCACCTAGAATGACAGCAAAAATAACAGCAAGGTTTCTCTTCGCTGTCTCAAATCTAAAACCATTATAATCACAATCAGCACACGTTCGTAAAACATGTGGATGAACACAAAATACAGACCTATACCTGTATTGCCACCATAACCCTTTTAATTATCTTCTGACATTTTCCACTCATTTTTATTATTACTAACAGAAGTGTAGCAATTTGTTTTTTTTTGTTTTTTTCTTCTCGCATGTCAAAAAGACAAAGCGGATGCCGATGAGAGAATAACTATCAAGGTTTGCTGTTTTGGCTCTATCATTAGCGAATCTATTTGGGTTGTTGTCACAGCATTAGGGTTTCATATCGTGCTAACTAAGGACAGGTTTATGGAGACAGCCGGAGGCAGTGGCGGCTCCAGGATTTTTTTGTTGGGGGTGCTAAGGTGGGGCTTAACAGTTCAGAGGGGGTGCTAAAAAACTAATTAAATTGAGAGAAAGTAATGAACGCCTAACTTTAGCTTGGTTTTTTTATATACAGCTGCTTCGAAAAAGGCATATTTAACTTTTTTTCTGGTATTAAACTTCTCATATGCCACTGTTATTAGTAATATAACTTCTAATGCCAACTGCCAAATTTGACACTTACAAAGTAATATAATTTATGAATGAATATAGAAATGAAAGAAAGTTGGGATTTTTTCTTTTTTCATTGTTCTATTTTATTTAAGTTAGCCTATCTTTTTTTTTTTTTTTACACATCTAGTAATTTTTTTCTGACCAAGTGTCAGTCACTCAATGCCAACTGTTAGGCAAACATGGTAAATTCTAACCATTTACAATAGATAGTGCCGACAATTCATAAAACTAATTCCACACGGGCACACATTGCGGGTGATAACCTCCCCGTGCTGATTTGCATCATATCATGTCACATGATATTGTCTCCTCGACTGATGACGGTGCCTCTTTTTTTATTTTATTTTATTTTTTGATGCTTTTGACAATAGCCTGTCTGGCTATATATCAAAAGCATCAAAAATTGGCAATATTAAGAGGATTTAGCATTTCCAATTAATGTAGGCCTGTTACATTCTTCTTTTTATTAGGCCTATTATTATTATTATTAGATTACTTTTATTATTAAATTACATGAAATTATTGCCCCGTAATAATTTCATAGCGCATCACCGCATGATGCACTGTGAGGATAATAAAATAGGCTAGCTTACTCATCATTGAAAATGTTTTTAAAAAAGGTTTAAAAAAAAACAAAAAAACAGGTCTATTAATTTATACAATGAATTATACTTATATACTTATATACCTATACTTATTAACACTCCAGTCATCAATGAAAATTCAGAGCAACTTTATTTCATGCACCGATTTTCAAAAACAACCTGTTTAACGCGAAATACTGTATGTTTATTCTCATGTTTTTCACTATACGAGCCACAAGAGAAATATTAAGGGAATAATTTAAGACGTTATCAGCATATGTTAAAGTAGATTCGTCTCTCGTTGTCTCAGAGAGAATATGCGCCGTTAATACAGCATTAGCCGTCAGTTTTTTACTTTCACTCTCTCTGTAGTGAATTGACTGACGTTCACCGTCTTGTGCAAAGTTTGCGCGTTGCTTGCTTGAGTTGCTTGACCCCTCCCCCATATTACCAATTGTTTATAGGCCACATATGTTTTAGGTTTTTAATGTTTATTTTTTAATGTTAATGAGAGTGACACCGAGAGTTAAAAAAACAGGAAAATCATTTGAAAATCTTTGGGGGGGCTGTGCCGGGGCTAAGCAAGTTTCTGATGGGGCTATAGCCCCGTCAAGCCCCGCCCTAGCGCCGCCACTGGCCGGAGGTCACACCGCTCCCAACCTGGGAAAAAGGCAGCAAAGAACGCAGGATTTGAGGAGTACACAACGTTACTGTGTACTGTTTCTTCCTTATCAAAGTGTATAATTCATGATGCACATAAACAGTTAAAGGAACTGAGTGAATTTTTGGACTAAATGTTGGTAGGTTTTTTTGCCGATACGATGCTGCGTTGTTTCCACAGGGCATGTGCTTTAGAATGTGCAGGACTGAGAATGTCCCACGTTAAAGGGACAGTTCACCCAAAAATGAAAATTGTCATTATTCACTCACCCTCATGTTCCAAACCCGTGTGACTTACTATCTTCTGCAAAGCACAAAAGATATAGAAATGTTTCTACTGTTGTTTTTGTACATGAAATGACAGCCTGTGGAGTCCAAAACAACACTGGACCACACTAGCTTTTACTATGAAATAAAAATGAGAAAATTTTGACAAGAAGTCAAAAGTATGAGAAAAAAGCAACATTATGAAAAATTCTCAATTTCAGTTAATCGTAATTCTGACATATTTAAACTTACGAAAAAGTCAAAATATGCATAAGCCAAAATTGAGATGTGATGTTACTATTTTGTCAGAATTATGTCTTATCTAAATTTTGACTTAATTTTGAGATAGTATCATAATCATTATAGTAGTCATATTTTTGATTTGTCAAGTTGAAATTGTCAGAATTATGATCTCAACTCTGACTTTTTTCATAATTTTGCTTTTTATCTCAATTGCAAAATATCTATTATTACTTTTTATCTCATAATCCCTTATTTCATAAACGTGACCTTTTATATCATAAAAAGTTGAAATTGTCAAACAAAATAAAATTGGACCACAATGACACAATGAAAAAAAGAAAAGAGACACATTTTCAGATTTTAGGATGAGTGTGACTAAATGATGACAGAATTTTCATTTTCTGTTAAATAATCCCTTGAATCTATTGCATACTGTCAATTACTAAAGTAAATGCCACGTGGACTTACATTGCAAGTGCATAAATGTTAAAATGATGGAGTTCAATGTTTTTCTGTGGTAGCTGACTATACAATACAGAGGATTCAGAATAGCTTAACTTGTATTTAACCTGGAATATTCCTTGAATGCAAAATGATGCAATTTGCATGCCCAATGAAACTTTTGCAGTTTGCAATGATAAATTAACGTGATTTCTCTCATCCATAAATCTTCACGTATCTTTTAATAAAAAAAATATGCTTAAAAGCAACAGAGGAAAGAAGTAACCCAAAGTAGAAGGAATGGCGTGATACTAGACTCGAGCTAATGAGGAACAGTTGCCGTTGAGGTAATGAGCTGTTTCTAACCGGTGTGGTGTGCGCTGAGAGTCACGCGGCGATATAATCAGAAGCAGAAAACCCTTTAGTAAAATAAACAACATTAAAATGAACAGACATTGAGGACCAAACGTCGCAGGCCTGATACAGATACAGATGCAACAATGCATTCTCAAAATATAACAGCCTCGTAATGCCACTGATAAAGGTTTAAGAATCATTAAAAAGTCTTAGTCTAAGTGATTACAAAAAGCAGGGTAAAGATTGGAATAGTACAGAATATAATCTCTCAAAATAGTAGCAATATCAACTGATTGCAGCCTGAGCGCTTACAGCATAACAGCACTATAAAAGAGAAAGTCTGATAGCGCGTCCAATCTTCCTTTAGGAGGCAGCAATACGGTTTCATCTACAAGATGATCTGTAATCTACAGCGCACAGAGGCTGATGAAGATGTGAAGCATCGTCTCTGCACACTCCATTTACACAGTGAGCCTTTTAGCAGTGCCTTCGTCAGCGAACGTGTCCGAATTGTAGATTAGCTACATCGGATAAACGACATCAGCGTCTTTTTCCGGTGTTAGGATTGCATAGAAAGTACAGTTGTGCTCAAAGTCCTAAAATACAAAGCGTGTGAAAGTGACTGAACGTGCCTCATAAGTGAAATAAAACATTTGCTCTTCTTTCAAGGCACAACTATTCTAAGATACTCAAGTGTGCAAAATGAAGCTCAAGTTCGATTATCTTAAAACGGGAGAGATCGCTTTCAGAGGACCGTTTTGCAGGATATGCATAGTCAAGAGACTCAGATCAGTGTGCTTCGCTACCAAAATTCACGTTGGTGCTTCTGCTCAAGTCAGTGCAGATGCGATCCGCTGCGTCTGGTTTATTTGTTTCTCCAGATGTTCGGCTTGACACATGCTGTGAATCACAGATATTTTCCTCCAGAACAGCAGGATCAAGTTGCTCGATGGTCTTGATTCATTTTTGTGCAAAACGTTTTGTGGTTCAATGTTCTTTCAGCTGCTGTGGTTTGGTCCTTTATCTCTTTGTAGTCCATCCTAGTGGTTCGGTGTGGGCTGCTGGTTCACGATGACCTGGATGACAAAGTCCTTCTGGATCTTGGTGTCTTGCAGGCGGGTCTTGTCTGTGAGGAGCTTCCCAGAGAAGAACCAGCGCTGGTGGGCCAGGTCAATGTCCTCCTGAGCTTGCAGCTGTTTTTTGAGCAGGCCGATGGTGTCGGTCATGCTGGCGTTCAGACGCACATCTTTGCCGGTGGAGAGCCGTACTTTCAGCTGGAACTCTTTCTTCTGTGTGGTTGGAGGCTCGGGGTTGTCAGACAGGTCTTCTTCGCTTCGTTCGCTGATCAGATTGACCGGCGGGGCCAGACAGTAAACCGGTAGCTGGTAACGGTTGCCGAGTTCGTCATAACACTCGGTCAGGGATCCTGGAGTGATTAAAAGTACAAACAACCATCAGTGATGGGGAAATAAAGTGCGACAGATAAAACAACGAGGGTTAGTGTGTGTCATTATTTCTTTTGTTTTTGTGTTATTAAATATTTCTTCATTATGCTAAAAACTTCCCCTCTAGACCAATAAAGAAAATAAGGGTTGGGTTATGAAAACAACAGGGTATTTAAAAGGATGAATGTTTATTCTAATACAAAACAAAAATTTGAAAATAGTCAAAGATATGTGACCCTGGACCACAAAACCAGTCATAAGGGTCAATTATCTGAAAGTTGGAAAAAAAAAAAAAAAAAAAAAACATCTTTCCACTGATGTATGGTTTGTTAGGATAGGACAATATCTGGCTGAGATACAACTATTTGAAAATCTATAATCTGAGGGAATTTTTCTGCAAAAAAAAAAAAAAAAATCTAAATATTGAGGAAATCACCTTTAAAGTTGTCCAAATGAAATTCTTGGCAATGCATATATTACTATTTAAAAATGAAGTTTTTAGATATTTACGGTAGAAAATTTACAAAATATCTTAATGGAACATGATCTTTACTTAATATCCTAATGATTTTTGGCATAAACGAAAAATTGATAATTTTGACCCATACAATGTATTGTTGGCTATTGCTACAAATATACCTGTGCTACTTATGACTGCTTTTGTGCTCCAGGGTCACATATTTGAAAATAATCAAACATTTCAATCTTGTGTCAATTGACCAATCATAACATAGCAAGTTTAAAAATCCAACGTAAATTTAAGTTGACTGATTTTATCATCTTTAGCAAGCTGCAATTATTCCAAATTATTCCAAAGTGCCTTGTGCATGTAAAAGTTGTTGATTTATGTGGATACTGAAACATGAGTGAACGACAAAGCCTTGTTTACATAATAAAGTGTGAAAAGGTATGAAATTTGATTTACGTAATTTCCATGAATTGCAAAAATACATTTTATATAATCGTGATGCATCGTGATATCGAATTGAATCGAATCATTGACTTGATAATCGTAATCGAATTGAATCGTGAAACCAGTGCCGACTCACACCACTATTGAATATGGTCTGAAAACCTATTGAGAGGTTTGGAAATTTGAGTCTGGAAAAGTATGGAATTTTGAAATGGAAGATATGTAGGAAACCTGGAATGTGGAAACAATTGGATTTGTAACAAATGAGAGGAATGCATATAAATCTGGATTAGGCCATATGTTGGCTTCATATTTAACCTTTATTTTGTGGGCTGCTCACCTAATTTTCCACAATTTTACCAGTATCCTATGAGATTCTCCACTGGACAACAGATGGACTCTTGTTTCTCTTCTCAAATCCTCACTCATGTCTCCCACTCTGTGTTTTTGAATGTAAATCATGATAAATATTGATCAATGCATCATGAATAGGAAATGACTGGTTTGTGCTTTAGTATAGAAATGTTTTATTTCTTGGGTTTCGGTTTTTAATCTCTCCTCACATTCAGCTTGAGCCTGATAGGCAATGGTAAGGCAAATCAGGTTTATTTGTTTAGCACATTTCCCACATGCCAGTAATGCAGTTTCGCTTTAAATTCATTTGGGCTTGGTGTTTATAATAAATATTGTTTATAGTGAATGCAACTATAATTTATGCATTTTATATTCATTATTCTTGTTCTGTATTTCTTTATATTTGAAAGATTTTCCTGGAATGAGGGGAACTAAATACATGTTTACAGTGTTTGTAAAATTTCCTGATATTTCTTAATCAAATGTGAAGTAAGCACTAATGCAATGCAATTGCATTGCATTTACAACAATGCAATTTTGGTCACACTTTATTTTAAGGAGTCCTTATACAATTAAATACTGAGTAATACTAATTAAAAACTTGCACTTTAGGTTAAGAGAGTTAGGATTAGGGTTTTCCTTACGGTAAATTGCATGTAATTATGCATAATTTACAGTTATCACTATAGCAGGTACATGCTAGGGGTGTTGACATTAATCGTTGCATCGTGATGCGGTTGCGGATGATTCTATCGATGCAATAATAGACCATAATCGATTACAGCCTACTGACGTCATTCGCATACGCGAGAATTAAAAATGCACTCTATTTTTAAACCTGAGCTTGGCTTTTTCCCGCAAATGGCACGTGTGTGAGCTAGAGACAACTGCAGCGGGCTTCATTGAATATGCGCTGAGAGACACGTGTGCATTGCTCGACTGTGCTTCCAATAGCTGTTATTTTAGTCTTTTACTTTACTGTAGATATGCTTTCATTTCTGCTGTTTGGAATGCAGTACATATTTGATGCACGAAACTCATGAAATGACAGACTTTCACCTGCGCTTTGTGTTTGTTTGTCCTGAAGCTCGATCGCGGCTGCGGTTAAATGCACTTGCATCTCCGAATACTTTTATGATTCAAAATTAATGTGTAAACAGTCAGTTATGTTTTTAGAACAGGACAAAAGATCTGATATGTGGAAACAGATCTGTGAATTAGTGTGAATGCAGCCTGTTAAATCTGCCACTGTCGATGATCTCATCAGTAATAATCAAACAGCAATAATGCTGAGGAAAAAAGAAAAACCCATAACTATGTTTGTCTGTAAACTTTCAGATACTTAAAGTACTCTTAGGTACTGAAAGTGCTTTTTATTTATCACTTGTAATTGTCTTTTTCCCCTTTTATTACTTTATATTTGCTTGTATGTTGTTTTGACTTTGTTTAATTCTTAACAATAATTAATTCATTAAAAATAAATTTTATATAATCATGATACATCATGATATCGAACTGAATCGAATCATTGACATTAGGGCTGCTTGATTATGGCAAAAATCATAATCACGATTATTTTGGTCAATATTGTAATCACAATTATTTAATACGATTATGAGTGGGCCATATGACAAACTTTGAATGATTTATTTAAAGATAGCGATCGATATATATGAATAATCTAATTTAAAATAAAACAACACTCTTCACTGTAAGAATTCATTTGTTACTTAAAGCTGCAAAAGGTCCTTCAGTCAGCACACAGTCGCAGCAGAAATATTAGACTGCTGTCACTTTTCCAATTTCAGGGCTCTAGGCTCATTCTTCTTACTGGTCACTCTTTTGCGACTAACTTTCTCAGTTGGTCGCAATTTTTTTTTCCTACAACATGGGATTAATCAATGCATGCTGATAAACTTTTATCACAGTTTATAGTTATATGGTAACGAAAGTGTTCAACATTCAACGCGTTCTTTTTCATCATCATTATTTGTGATTTCGAATTCGCGATCTTGGTGTCACGTTTTACAAGAAAAGATAATTGTCTGTTTTGCTTATCTATACCTTTCACTTTTTAAGACTAAAGCAAAAGATGGATTCATTGTTACTCTTAATTAAAAAGCACAACAACAATAAAACAGTAGGTTACAATGACAAACTAGCTTGCATAACGTTTATTTACAAAACGAATAACGTGCTGTATTATATACTGACTAATACATTACAGAATGTTTAGCAAACACTGAGGAATCAAATAAATAAAAAAAATTAAAAAAAACAACAACAACAAAGAAAGCCTCCATAGGTAACGTGAGGTAAACAGCAAAGATAAAAGACTTTTCAAAATGAAAACAAAAAGTAAAACTAAACTGGATGTTGCTGACAGGTTTTAAATGTTTGTTTTTTTCCCACAAGAATGCCAACATGTTCACTTTCTCTGGTTTAAGAAGCGGTCTTTTACTTTAGCTTGAAAACCTAATCCTCTGTTGTGCTCAGTCCGCGGCGTGCACCTTCGCGCTCGTGCTGACGCAGCGAGTATAAACCAGGCTCTACACCTAAAGTGCTCGCGCTGAAAGCACCTCTCTTCACGTGATCGGTGAAATCTGACTCCTGCTACAATGTGCTGCGACTCTGCAGCGCGCGCTGCGTGGAGCAGATGCTTTGGAGCAGCGCAGACCATGCACTCGCACAAATGTGACCACGTCAAATTTCAACTCGCACATTCTCAAAAAACGGTCGCAGTCTAGAGCCCTGAATTTACTGTTACACACATATTTTCATTCTCAACTCTTTAAGTTTATTTTTTACACAACTGAGAGGGTTTATGTGAATAATCACTCAGCGCCTCATTTTGACACATTTAATCAACTTAAATCAAGCACGTCCCATTTTTGCAAAAGTCAAGTTACATGACTTTAGCCGTCGTGAAAGTCGTCGTCGTGACGTATTGTCAAGTATGGTGACCCATACTCGAAATTGGTGCTCTGCATTTAACCCATCCAAGTGCACACACACAGCAGTGAATAGTGAACAAACACGCGCACACACATACCGTGAACACACACCCGGAGCAGTGGGCAGCCATTGCTCCAGCGCCCGGGGAGCAATTGGGGGTTCGGTGCCTTGCTCAAGGGCACCTCAGTCATGGTATCGAAGGCAGAGAGAGTGCTGTTCATTCACAATCCCCACCTTCAATTCCTGCCGGTGCGAGAATCGACCTTCAGGTTACAAGCCCAACTCCCTAACCATTAGGCCATGACTTCCCACGACTTCCCTTTACTGATTTGCACATGAAATTGGGCTTTTATCGAGGAGCGAAAGCACACCGCTGGAAAGAGAGCGAAATGGGGCGCAATAATCGTTCTCTCGATTACTGTATTTTCATAATCGTTGGAGGCAGAAATCTAAACTGTATTTCGATTAACTGCACAGACCTAGTTGACATGATAATCGTAATCAAATCGTGAAACCAGTGCCGATTCACACCCCTAGTACATCCAACACTAACTTAAAGTGTTTTGACCAAATTCTAACCACATTTTCCAGAAAAAAATGGTAACTTCAGTTTTGCACAATAAATTTTTCCAATTCCGCAAGTCAGACACACAAAGCTGGTTTGGTCACAGCCGATCAGAGATTCTCACCGTGTGGTAACGTGATGTTGGCTCCGTCCACGATCGCCTGAGCCAGTTCATGATCGTTACACTCCAGAGCCACAGCGGCGGCCTTCAGGGCATCCCAGATCTCCTTCCGGCCCTCGAACGCCGGAGCCGTGTCCCAGAACTCATCTCTCTTACTGCGAAGCTGGCCCTCCGTCATGGGGTAATCGCTCTTCCACTTGGGCTTGTCTTTCTTCAGCGGCTCATTACGACCTGCAGACCAAACGAGGTGAGAATTAACACTAATTTGTGAGAAACGCAGCCCATCCAGCATTTCCTGAAATAACGGCTTTGATCATTCATGAGGATCAAAGTGAAGAAGAGCACATTATTTTTGACCATTATGATAAATTAAGTTAGAGATAAATTAATGGTCAATTAGTATGCATATAAAACATGTTTTTCTTAGTACAGTAAACTCAATCTCAATCAAAGCAGAAGTGAACTTCGCTTACTCATATTCCCATGACTGAGCAAAGGTTGTGTATTTATGACTGTTTGTCTGTAAATACTGCCCTCCCCAATGACTGATCACTTCAGGCAAAAAACAACAGCCTCCATCCATCCAGCTCACATCCATCAACAGCCCTGAAGGCAGCAGCAAACCCCAAACAGCTCATCCTGACCCTGAGGATATCTGCTCAAACAGAGCCGCTGTCTTCAATCAACAATGATAGGCTGAGCCCAACACACGGCGATCAGGACATGACCCACATTACTGGATAATGTTTAAGATTACAACACACACTCTGTGTGTTTGCAACTTTGCATTAGGCCTGAAGTAAATAGTGCAACATTATCAACATTTATCTACAATTATTATTGTTAAATAGTCATTTAGTTCAGTTCAAGGTGTTGATGTTGCACACTTAATACATTTACAGTTCATCAAAACAAATGATTCAGTTATAAAGCATCTCTACTGAAGACAACAGCATCTTCATCATCATCATCATCCAGCTCAATTCTGTTCACGTTCTGTTCTCATCCGATGTCAGTGCAGTCAAATCAGCAATACTTCTGATTGTCAATGGGTTTTAAGCTCCAATAACGAGTGAATCTTAAGTTATAAAATTTGATGGGGTTAAAATAAATAAGAAGCACTGTGAAAACAATAGCATCGGACATTCCTATCTGGATGGGATTAGATTTCTCAGAGGAACCAGAAGAGAGTCAACTGTTTAGTAAATTTGCAAACTGTGAGAAAAACAGCCGAAATGACATTAAAACGGCTCAGGACTCTCCAGTCGCTCCAGCTATTCCAGAGTTATGGTTATAATAAATAAAGACAATGTGTGCGCTCTATCAGAAAAATAAAAATAATAATAATTAATGTAAATTTTTATTTTATAATGATCTGTGAGGTCCACTTATTATTGCTGGTAAGATTTTTAAATTAATAAATATTTTATATTCAGAAACAAATTTAAGATAACAAATGCTGAAGAATTTCTGCAATTAAATTTATAGCCATTTAGTCATTTACTAAAATAATTCAAAATGAATCAATTTGAAAACGATATGAACTTGACAAATAATCCTATTACAATATCTTTTATTTTATATTTAATCAGAGGCTTAAAGAGGGTAAAATATGCAATTTCATGCAGATACTGATATTTATATGGCCAAACAGTAACTCTGAAAGAGAGTAATATAATAACAGTATAACAGTGTGTTCAAACTTGTTTAAATGACAGAAATGCATCTCTGTTGATTGCAATAGTTTGCCTTTCTATTCTAAACACAACTGAAGACTGCAGATGCAAAATCCTCAAAGTCCGTCCAAAGAGATTTTCCTTTCAACTGAGCTTTTTAACAGGCTCCTATGAAAATATCATTGGACATTTTTAAAAAATAAAGCATTCAATAATTGACTGATATTAATATTTTCGTTGCCATTAAGGCGATATTACTGAACCTGACCATAGGAGCCTAATAAAAATGCTCATTTAAAAGAACAAATTTAAGAAAGATCTCAGACAGACATAAAAGCTTTTGCATCTGAAGACTTCAACTGTTGAACAAACACAAACTAATGAAGACAAGAGAATGAGCGTGCTTATTGGCCAAATATCGTCCGATATATCGGCCGTTGTGATACGTCACTCAACCACTACACAGTATAATGTCGGTCTCATATTATTTACACACAAAGCTTCCAGAAAACAACCAAGAAACTGTACACGTAAAGCTACAGATGCTGCGAGAATGCAAATGTCCAATAAGTAATGTTTAGAAGATTTAGCAACAATTTGATCAATCCACACGTTTAGAAACTTCTCATGACCCTTAGTGTGAACAGTAATAGTGATGCTTGCCTAAGCAATCAGCTCTAGTAATAAACCTGCTACAGAAACAAGGAAGTTCACACTGATGGAGAGATAGTAGATGACTCAGTGCTTTCCCATCCTGGCGAGAGCTTTCATCCAAACACATTATTTATAGCATAAAGGTGTAATAAGTTATCATCAGGACACATTGTTTGATTTACAGCGCTGTTCCACCCAGAACGCTTCACTCCTGACAGTACAATGATGGAGGAGTATCATCAACACAGTGAAGAAATAATATAAATAGAAGAGTTTAAAATAAAGCCTGCATATGTGTTTTGTGTCATATTTGATGCTTTTATGGCTCATATAGTCTGATACAGTGAGAATATGAAAGAAAAAACAGCTGTTTTATTCAGAGCAAAAATATACATTATATTTTTATAATGTTTTTATAATTATATTCGAATTTAAAAGACAATTTCAGTTAGAGGAAAAAAAAGCTTTTGGCTTTCTCTCCTGAGGCCACAAGAGGGCGCATCGAGCAAAATATTACTAATCCACAGTTCTTCAAAGCAATAACACAACTATCTTTGAAAAAAAAAAGTGCATAATGTTTAAAATAATGTTCAAGCATATATAATTAAGTTGCTTAAACAATTAGAAACAAAACAGCATCATATATACACAGTTTAATACAAAGCACGGAAAACCAATCACAAAGAGTAACGTTACTTTTTTCATTTAAAAACATGAGATGCAGTGGAACGGGGAGAAACCCGTCCCGCCATAAATTTTTGAGACATGTTTTTCCAAAGTTGAACTTACAATACTTTTAAATGTCTTTCTAAATATCCAATTCTCTTTTGTGAGACGCGAGTGTAACGGTGATAGATGTCCCTCTAGAAAATGCGCAAAATATGCGTTCAGCGTGAACGGCTTGGTTTCAGTTTTGACGTAAACAACAACATCTCCGCATTGATGTTCTCTTTTTCCGCAGTATTTTGAATGAACAACGTATCCAGTGAGTTCAACTGGATAGGTTAAAAAAAAGCATTAAAACCACTGATAAGGCTGCCTGACGCACACCTAAAATTCGAATGTAACGTTTTGCATTCGAATGTGGATTTTTATTTTAAATTCGACGAATATTCGAAATTCGATTTTTTTTTTGACAGCCCTAATTGAGAGCAGGCTCGGATTGGCCAATTCCCTTCACCGTCTGCTTTTTGATTTTGCCAAATCAATTTGGGTGAATGCAAACAACTTATTAATCATGAGCCCAACATCCAAGGCATAAAAACATTCAGTCCACCTGAGGGAAGACGTCTTTCACTATTGTAATTTAATGCTGTTAAATAGGGGGGGGGGGGGGCCTCATTATGTCTACTTTCATCTACTATGGAAGTAGAAATCCAAGCACCAGATGCAGCCCACACTCTCTAAGTTTTCTTTAGTTGAAAAATATGCATTCATAAGCTATATGGTTGCAATAATAGCCTATTTTTGTTAAAAAAAATTAAGTGCTATTGTTTAAAAAAAATATTATTGACTGACGTTTCATAGATGTTCAGTTGTTATGCTTTCAGATTTCTTGCCATTTTTATGTATGTAATTTCACAGTATTTTCACCTCCTAAATTACTACACTACTTGTGCAGTCACAACTCTATAATGGTACAATTTACTCAGGCCGATGACTTTTTTTTCTGTATGACATTAAAATAATTTTTAGAATAATTGTACATAAATAGGTTAAGCAAAACAAATGTGATTATTTCTGAGAACTTTTTAACTGCAGGTAGATATTGGTACAGTACAAATATTTTGTTGGAGATATGCGAGCAAAAAATAATAGATTAAAAAATGGATAATAGAAAGCGTAAAGACGGCACTGAAAAGGCCAGTTTAAAAAAAAAAAAAAAAACAAAGCTGTAGAAAAATACAAAGAATTACAAGGCTGTAGAGAACAGTGCACTATTGCAGACTTATATACTGAGGTTTTAATTACATTATTTTAATATAGTCAATCGTGAACTAAAGTGGGCCAGTCTAAGGCATGAAACTCCAGGGCTGAAAATGAGTCTCACTCCGGCCCTGATTAAGAGATGAAGAAATAAACGCTCCTCAGAAGATGTGAGATGAAGATCATTCCTCCGCTGAGGAACAGTGAAAGTAAAGCTTCTGGAAACAAACGCTCCTCAAAACATCCTGATGATCAGATTTGAGATTAAAACATGATTGATGGAGAATCAAGTAAAACTGAGCTGCTTCAGTCCAGTAAGTGTTCATCTGGAAATATTACTACAGTTTTTCTGACGTTTACTTGAGAAAAATCAGTCAAGATTCAACAGCAGAAAGACACGAGAAGCACCAGCTGAAGCTGGACGTTTCTACAATTACACTGAAAGAGCTTTTACTGGATAAAACACTTTAAACTATCAATCAGACGACAGAAAACATGCAGTAGGTTGTGGTTTTTAAGCAAGGTTTTGATCATGTTGATCATTTAGAGGACTTAGAATGTATGCAATATGATACTGTAGGATTTATAGGGTTAATCCAAAAAAGGGCTTTCATAGTGACAGGCAGAGAAATGTAGACAAATGGCTGTTTACAATCCAGTGCTTCGGTCAAATAAAAGAGACCCCTGACAATGTGAAGAACTCCAAAAGGGACTCTAAACATTCCCAGAAGCCAAGTGCTTGATGCCAGTTTCTTTGAGATTTTTTTTGCAATTTCATTGGCTGTCGCAACACGTGGCTAGATGGAAGGAGCACTTGTGATTTAAATCATCTAAGGTTAAAGAGCTTATTTCACTTTATGCATATTTATAACTTAAGCCACAACAACAAGAGACAACGCAGAATGTGACTGTCAAATTCCAGCACCTCGTACAATCTCCAGTCAAACGATATGTAAACGCTCTCTCGTTGTCTTGAGGCCAGGAGCTCTAAGGTGCCGAATAAAGTTGCATTCTTCTCCTGTAATTCTCTCGTTACACGCACACAAGCCACGACAGATCTGCGTTACTGCTTCCTTCATCACTGAATGATGTGCAGCTCTTCTTCACAACTGCTCACTCTGTTATTGTGCAAGTGCCGTAAAAAGCATTTTTATGACGTTTGGTTCTGTAACCGTTCAAGCGTTGTGAACATGCATTCAAACTAAAAGCAATGTGAGAGAGAAAGTATGTGCCACAAAGTACAAGACAATAAAAAGAGCACCAAAAATGCATGAGTGTCCTCACTGTGACTGACCACAACAACAAACACACAGCACAGTCTGATTCACAACAAACGACTCTTACGAACAGATTCATTTCAGTCAAAAACACTCACAAATCAGTCTTACTGATATTTTACATCATTAAGCAAAGTTTAGGTACAAAATAGAAATAACAATAATTTAAATAATTCTTTAAAAAGCTTTTATAGTAATACTACTAATAATAATTAGATTCACAAACAATTGACTCTTGTGAACAAAATCATTTGAGTCAAAAACACTCACAAATCAGTCTAATATAGGAATTATGAATATTATTAAGCAAAGTTTGAGAAGTACAAAACTTCCTAAATAAAAAATAATAATTAAAATAAAAATTCTTTAAAAATATAATAATTAACAATAATTTATAATATTGCTGTTTTTGTTATTTATGCAAAGTTCATTTGTGTGCTAAATGTGTGTGTTCTCATTTATTTTTATTATTATTTAGGGCTGATATTTCACATAAGAACAAAATAATAAACCTCCCAAACTTTGTTCTGCTGCAAAGACAGACTGGACTGGAGAGATGCATTGTCTTCTAGGAACGGTCACATAATACACATTAGGGATGCGCGGTATACCGGTACTGGAAAAATACCGGTATATATTATATTTCAAATGGTACGATATAATTTTGCTCAATTCGGTATTTCATACGCTGCTGTTGCGAAGTGTACCTGTAGGTGGTAGTGCTTCCCAAATTGTTGCGCAACTGGTAAATGTGAAAACAGAACAACGTGATGGATCAAACAGATGAAACTATCAACGCACCCGAAATTAATAAATAAAGAGAACAGTAGAAGTGAAATATGGCATTACTTTGCATACAAAACAGATGACAAATGTGAACAAACTGACCTTACTGCACCTGTATGCAAGTGTTGCTATAAATCATGTTGCCACAGGAGGCAACACATCAAACCTTTTAAAGCATTTGTCGCTTGCTCATCCTGATATTTTCAGAGAATTAAGAGATCTACTGGTGAGTGCATCATTCATAAATTCAGATTTAATTTGAACTTTTATTTACAACTGATCAACGCACATACAGATGTGATACAGTAAGCTCAAATGTGCGTATGTGACACGCTAGAACCAGTGAAGTTTTGGTCCCGTAATATACTTGCATTTCATACAGTCGAATATTAATTGAATTTGAATTAAGCAAGAGTTTTGCTATATTAATTTTAGTATCAATGATATGAAATGAATGTTTCTGCCGCGCTGCCGACCGCTAATATGAAGCAGCTGAAAGAGCGAGAGAGTGAGATTTATATCTGAGAGAGAAATAATTACATGATTTTGAATATTACTTTGATTGTTAGAATAACACTTTCAATAAAGCAACATTTGTTGCATTAATTGTGTTACTTCAGTTGTATTTCTTTTCTCTTCAAACTCAGTCAAAATGTAACCTATGTTCTCGGTAGGTTTTTTTTGTTACATTTTGAGATTTTGTTTGCACTATGTGTTTGCACTGAAAAGATAAGAAGATTTTAATATATTTTCATTGTATTAATTCAGTTATATATATTATTTCTCCAACATCATAATGTAAGCTACATTCCCTTTAAGTTTTTTGTTAGTTTGATACAATGCTATTAAGATATTTATTATTATTATTATTACTATTTTAATAAAATTGTTTTCAATTCACTTATCTTTTTAGGCTGGTTATTTGTCACCTATGGTATCGATTTAGTATCGATACCGAGGTATTACATTCTGGTATTGTACCGAAGCCAAAATTATGGTATCGAGCCATCCCTAATACACATCCCATGTGTCAATGAAAAGCTTATCTCCTGTTCAGGACACACACAACAACCACAGATAACCCTCCAATACACTGATAGACGTCTGTGGCCGCAAGACTTTCACTGATGCACGTCAAACACGTTACTGCTATAATGCAGTGGTTTCCCTCAGTGGAATTAACTGCTTGGGCTTTCTATCCCAATTATTTTTCACTATACAGCTGATGGAAAAACGCAGAAAAACAACAGGCACGATGGTCACATGGAGCAAACATGCAGGGACATGCCCTGAGACGGGACAGACTGCCAGCTCCAGCATGCATACAGGAGAAGAAAAACAGATCATGCTCAAAACTCAGGCCCCTATTGTCATATCTACAAAAAGACAGCAAGTGCTAGTAAACACATCTTATTTAACATTTAAAGCATGACTGTTGGAGACCCGTGGCAGTAAAGGGAAGAGGAACTTCAAGCAAAAGCAGAAGTGTTGCACATAAAATGTTTTTAAGGAAAACATGGCTTCAAAATTAGTACTTTGGTAGATGGTAATACCATGGCATTTTGATTAATATGCTAGGCATTTCTGTGGAATTTCAAGGTATTATTATAACTAGTGTACAAAAAACACAGCAATACCATGGGATCATGTGATGAAACATGGTAACACTATAGTACTTTTTGGTGGTGCTCTCAAAAATTTTATTTCCCACCAGAAATGTGAATATTTAAGTATGCAAAGGTAATACAAAAACCAAATGGTAATACAACTGCACTTTGATATGTAAACTGTGGTATATGTCTATTACACAGTCGATGTATTTCAAAGAATACCATAGTACACGCGAATAACCATGCTGCTTTTTTGTTGGTGGTGGATTGTGCGTTTCAATACATCTGAAATATGCACATTTTAAGTACAGCCACAATAAATAATTGCATATGAAAACAAAAATGTATTAGAAATATGTACTGTAGTGATACAATGGTACAGTTATTGTAAGCTTATGGTACTTTGATACATACTGTAGTAATATAGGTTAACTAAATAAGGTAAGTTCATGTATTTATGTGTCATGATATTTATAATATCTAGGAAACATGTCCAAAAACACGCTGATGGTCTTGTCTGGTGCCCCCAAATTTGATAAACTTTCCTATTTTTGAGTAAGGTAGTAAAAAAAACTAAGATTTTGTACTAAAAGTACATTCCTAAAACATGGCATTTACATGGTAATCAACACATTTCACCATAGAAAACCATAATACAAGCATAAAAATAATGTGCGTGTGTGTGCAAAACCATGGCACTTCTTAGTTTTGGTATATTGTGGGATTCAACACATCTGAAATATGCATGTATTTAATAATGGCAAATTAATCATTCGTTTAGAATCAAAAGTACAGTCTCAATAAATCCTTGCATTAGAAAACAAACATTGATGGCAAGCTTATGGTAGTTTGATGCATATATCAAAATACATTTGTAAGTTCACAAATAATACCTTGTAACATGGTAATATCGTGGTGCTTTTTGTTTATGTGTTGTGTCTGTTGTTTCCACGTCAGGTTTAGTCAACGCACATGATATTTGCATGTTTTGAAGAAAGCCACACAGGGAAACAAACACGCAAAGCAGCATCGCAGATGCAGAAGTCTCACCTCCGCGCTTCCTCGAGCCGTGTCCACGTGACTCCGCGCGCTCGCGCCCCACGCAGCTTCCCATGACTGTCAATCAAACACGGGCCACATCTCAAGACGACTCCAAGATTCACTCCTGCTTTGTGATCGTTTGATTTCCCAAACGGAAACAGTACTACAGTTCAAGAGAGTACTGTATACAGGACTATATGTTAGGTGATCTATCAACAGCACGCGCATTTAAGGGAATCCTCCTACAAACAAAAACAACCAAAACTCAAGACTGAGGATGTCTGGGATGATCTATCGGTTAAGTTATCTGGCCAGAGAATCGCGTTTAGTTGTTTATGGCTTTATCCGACGAGCTAACGTTAACTTACAGCGGCTAGCCAGAGAACTAGCTTTATCCCGAACTCTTAAATCCGGTCTGAAAGGAAAAAATCATCATTAGCGAGACTAGTATTTGAGCTTTATAGATTACTCCGTGCTCGCTTTGTTGTATATCAAAACACACACACGCGTCGCAAACCTGCCTCGGCTCTTCATCTCTCGCTAGTTTCCCCTCACTGATGTTTCCAACTAGTTCACGTTACTGACGCACACCGCGCATGCGCGCTCTGACCACGTGACTGCGCCAGAGCCCCTCCTCCAGAGGGAGCCTTCAAGCTCCGCTCAAAAATCGTGGACCGTTTGTAATGAACAGACTGCGTGTCCTCTGATTTTCAGCATGCTTTGCACGACGTTTTGGAGTGAGCTATATTTGCAGTTTGCATTACAGTGCAATAAAGCGATTTAACGTTTAAAAATGCCATTATCGTGCCAGTACCTCTGACAAGACAAGCATGCTCTTCGCAATTCAAATAGATTTATTGTCACGACGAAAGTACATTTGCCAAAACAGCAAAACAACATAGAAATACAGGTGCGTCTCAATAAATTAGAATGTCATGGAAAAGTTCATTTATTTCAGTAATTCAACTCAAATTGTGAAACTCGTGTATTAAATAAATTCAGCGCACACAGACTGAAGTAGTTTAAGTCTTTGCTTCTTTTAATTGTGATGATTTTGGCTCACATTTAACAAAAACCCACCAATTCACTATCTCAACAAATTAGAATACTTCATAAGACCAATAAAATAAATAAATAAATAAATAAATACAAAAAAAAAAAAAAAACATTTTTAGTGAATTGTTGGCCTTCTGGAAAGTATGTTCATTTACTGTATATGTACTCAATACTTGGTAGGGGCTCCTTTTGCTTTAATTACTGCATCAATTCGGCGTGGCATGGAGGTGATCAGTTTGTGGCACTGCTGAGGTGGTATGGAAGCCCAGGTTTCTTTGACAGTGGCCTTCAGCTCTGCAGTTTTTGGTCTCTTGTTTCTCATTTTCCTCTTGACAATACCCCATAGATTCTCTATGGGGTTCAGGTCTGGTGAGTTTGCTGGCCAGTCAAGCACACCAACACCATGGTCATTTAACCAACTTTTGGTGCTTTTGGCAGTGTGGGCAGGTGCCAAATCCTGCTGGAAAATGAAATCAGCATCTTTAAAAAGCTGGTCAGCAGAAGGAAGCATGAAGTGCTCCAAAATTTCTTGGTAAACGGGTGCAGTGACTTTGGTTTTCAAAAAACACAATGGACCAACACCAGCAGATGACATTGCACCCCAAATCATCACAGACTGTGGAAACTTAACACTGGACTTCAAGCAACTTGGGCTATGAGCTTCTCCACCCTTCCTCCAGACTCTAGGACCTTGGTTTCCAAATGAAATACAAAACTTGCTCTCATCTGAAAAGAGGACTTTGGACCACTGGGCAACAGTCCAGTTCTTCTTCTCCTTAGCCCAGGTAAGACGTCTCTGACGTTGTCTGTGGTTCAGGAGTGGCTTAACAAGAGGAATACGACAACTGTAGCCAAATTTCTTGACACGTCTGTGTGTGGTGGCTCTTGATGCCTTGACCCCAGCCTCAGTCCATTCCTTGTAAAGTTCACCCAAATTCTTGAATCGATTTTGCTTGACAATCCTCATAAGACTGCAGTTCTCTCGGTTGGTTGTGCATCTTTTTCTTCCACACTTTTTCCTTCCATTCAACTTTCTGTTAACATGCTTGGATACAGCACTCTGTGAACAGCCAGCTTCTTTGGCAATGAATGTTTGTGGCTTACCCTCCTTGTGAAGCGTGTCAATGATTGTCTTCTGGACAACTGTCAGATCAGCAGTCTTCCCCATGATTGTGTAGCCTAGTGAACCAAACTGAGAGACCATTTTGAAGGCTCAGGAAACCTTTGCAGGTGTTTTGAATCAATTAGCTGATTGGCATGTCACCATATTCTAATTTGTTGAGATAGTGAATTGGTGGGTTTTTGTTAAATGTGAGCCAAAATCATCACAATTAAAAGAACCAAAGACTTAAACTACTTCAGTCTGTGTGCATTGAATTTATTTAATACACAAGTTTCACAATTTGAGTTGAATTACTGAAATAAATTAACTTTTCCACAACATTCTAATTTATTGAGATGCACCTGTATATCAACAGAAGTCAGAAAGAGCTTTATTGCCAAGTATGTTTGCACAATGCATATACAAGTAACTTGTTTTGGTGTCACAAGCTTTCAGAACACAGAGACAACATCAACAACACACAGATAATAAAAAATAAGATGTGAATAAAATACACATATGTATGTAAAAATAAACCAAAAAAATAAATTGAAAAATAAAATAAAATAAATAAATTGTAAGTGCATTAAAGGAAAATAACCAACAATAAAACAACAAGAAAAGCAAGTGTAAAACCTAAAAACTCAAAAAAAAAAAAAAAAAAGATTACTATGTAGAATACTATGAATACTAACTAGGCTACATAGAAAATAGTTAGAACAACTGAACAAATAAATAATTTTTTTTTTCCCACAATGTTTACTGGTGTTCGTAGCAGCAGGAAAAATAGTTCCTATCTTACGCAACGTTTTGTTAAATAGAATAATAAAAATAAAATATTTCTGAGGGAGGGGCTTCATAAAAGCAGGAAATGACCAGCGCATTCATAAGAGAAGGGACAGAGCAGTGTAGAATAAAGGTAAATTATATGAAAAATAATGTTTTTTTTTTTTTTTAAACGAAGCATTAACACATATTGGACTGCACCCCATAAACACAATCAAGCCTAGAAAAAAAACAGTCAACCACCCCTTTAAGCGCTATATATATGCCAGATCGTATAACTTTAGAATTGTAAAGTAGGCTATTGATATTTCTTCAGGGTTTACCTAAGCTGAGTTACTGACTGCACTGAATACCTTTCTCATGCAATATTCTAAAACACCTAAAACGGTTAACAACACTATATCAGCATAAAAATTATTTTAAGTTGTGTGTAACGTGGAAGTTATTAAGTTTGATCCTCCTTAATTGTTGTTATCCTTACTATTAATCCTGACTTTTTTTTTTCTTTAATTGTTTTCACCTTGAAGCCAATATATTTTATAGGTTATTAACCACCTCTCCCTTTACATTTGGATAAAGCTAAAGAAAGCTATTCTTTTGTTTTTTTGTTTAAAAGTCTTATGTGTATTTGGTGTAATGCAATGTGTTTACGTGGTTTAAAGTAAAAAAAATAAATAAAAAAAAACACATTATTTTCCACATATTTTATATTATTTTATCCCCTCTAAGCCCCGCCTTTCTGAAACGGGTCGATTTGTACAAAGCTCATCAATGTAAAACATCGAGGGTGTGCTCTGATTGGCCAGCGATTCAGTGCGTTGTGATTGCATCAGTCAGGGGTATATGACTGCTACTATGAAACAGGGAGTCATCTCTCTTATACCTAAACCAGACAAGGATCCTTTAGTAATCGATAATTGGCAACCTATTTCTTTGTCAGCATTAGATTATAAAATATTAGCCTCTGTATATGCTAATGGATTAAGTTATGATTAGGCAATATTATTTCAGAATCTCAATCTGGTTTCATGAAAGGCCGTCACATTTCTAATAGCATAAGATTAGTACTGGACTTGCTGGATTATTCAGATCTAATTCATTCAGATGGTCTCATACTCTTTCTTGACTTTCATAAAGCTTTCGTCTCCATAGAACACAAATTTCTTTTTCATACTCCAGAATTATTTACATTCACATTTATGCATTTAGCAAATGCTTTTATCCAAAGCGACTTACAATTGAGGAATACAATAAGCGAGTCATTATAAAGAGGCAAATAGACACAGGAAGTGCTTGCAACACAAAGTTTCAGGCATTGTTCAAAGTAAATAGTAGCTAGACAGGGAAAGGTTAAGGAAAGGTTTTTTTTTTTTTTTTTTTTTTTTTTTTTTTTTTTTTAGGAAGAGGTCATGTGATGTCAGAAGAGATGAGTTTTCAGGTGTCGCTTGAAAATTGTCAGGGATTCAACATTCCGGATTGAAGTGGGAAGTTCATTCCACCAGCCAGGAACGGTGAATGAAAACGTTTTGGAGAGTGATTTGGAGCCTCTCTGTGATGGTACCACGAGGCGTCGCTCACTCGCAGATCTCAGACTTCTGGAGGGGATGTAGATTCTTAAAAGTGAGTGGAAGTAGGCGGGTGCTGAGCCTGTGGCTGTTCTATATGCAAGCATCAATGTCTTGAACTTGATGCAAGCTGTAACCGGGAGCCAGTGCAGGGAGATAAAGAAAGGTGTAACATGGGCTCTTTTGGGCTCGTTGAAGACCAGTCATGCCGCTGCATTCTGAATCATTTGTAGAGGTTTGATTGTGTTTGATGGAAGTCCAGCCAGAAGAGCATTGCAGTAGTCCAGTCTAGAGATGACAAGGGCCTGGACAAGAAGTTGTGCCGCATGCTCTGTTAGAAAGGGCCTGATCTTTCTGATGTTGTGCAATGCAAACCTGCAAGATCGAGCAGTTTTTGATTACACAAAGATTTCTGACTGAACTTGGTGAGGTAATTGTTGATGAACCTAACTGGATGGTAAAATCATGCTGTATAGTTGGCGTGGCAGGGAAGACAAGAAGCTCAGTCTTTGCCAGGTTGAGCTGTAGGTAATGTTCTTTCATCCATGCCGAGATGTCCGCCAGGCAGCCTGAGATCCGTGCAGCTCCCGTTGGATCATCTGGTTGAAAAGAGAGATAGAGCTGTGTGTCATCAGCGTAGCGATGTTAAGAGAAGCCATGTGCCTGTATGATGGGACCCAGTGATGTAGTGTATGTGGAAAAGAGGAGGGGTCCAAGAACTGATCCCTGAGGAACATCAGTGACCAGTTGATGTGCTGTGGATACCTCCCCTCCCCAGGCCACCCTGAAAGATCTACCAGTGAGATGAGGATTCAAACCAGCGAAGTGGAATCCCAGTGATGCCCAGTGATGAGAGGGTGGACAGGAGTATCTGATAATTAACAGTGTCAAAAGCAGCAGATAGATCCAACAGAATGAGAACTGATGATTTGGAATCAGTTTTTGCAATCCGCAAGGCTTCAGTGACTGAGAGTAGCGTAGTCTCCGTTGAATGTCCACGTATGAATCCTGATTGGTTAGCATCCAGTAGGTTATTCTGTGAAAGAAATGAGGATACCTGTTTGAAAACAACTCTTTCAAGTGTTTTTGCTATGAATGCAAGGAGAGAGACAGGTCTGTAGTTTTCTATAAGAGAAGTGTTTAATGTAGGTTTTTTGAGCAGTGGGGTTACCCGAGCCTGCTTGAATGCAGTGGGGAAGGTGCCTGTGAGGAGGGATGTGTTGATGATGTGTGTGAGTGCTGGTAAGAGTGTAGGGGAGATTGCTTGGAGAAGGTGTGAGGGGATTGGGTCTAGAGGACATGTTGTAGGATGTTTAGATACTTCTGCCTCAGTGAGGGGACAGAAGGAGAAGAGGGGAGTTTCAGCAGTAGACATGGTTAGAATGAGTTCCTGTGTGTGGGGGGCAGAGAACTGGCTGCTGATTGATCTAGTTTTGTTTGTGAAGAATGTGGCAAAGTCATCGGCTGTTAAGGAGGTGGTGGGGGGTGGTGCAGGTGGACAGTGGAGAGAGTTGAATGTTTTGAAGAAACTGCATGTGTCAGTTGCGCTGTTGATGTTGTCGTGGAAGTATGAAGACTTGGCAGTATGGACTTCAGCAGAGAAAGAAGAAAGCAAAGACTGATACATACTCAGGTCTGATGGATCTTTTGTTTTGCGCCATTTTCTCTCTGCTGCCCTGAGTTTGGTCCGATGCTCATGAAGAACATCTGATAACCAGGGGTTAGAAGGGGCAGCACGTGCTGGCCTGGAGGAGAGAGGACATATATTGTCTAGACAAGTTGTTAAAGTGGAGCACAAAGTGTCAGTAGCTGCGTCACATCCAGAGATGAGATATGAGTGGGTGAGGGAAGAGAGAAGGACACTACAGAGGAAAGATGAGAGGGTGAAAGGAACGAAGGTTTCATCTAAAGGTAACAGGTAGAGGTATTGGTGGCTCACAAGTAGCAAGATGTAGATTAAATGTTATGAAGTAGTGGTCAGAGGTGTGTAGGGGTTTTACCAAAATGTTGTCTGTAACACAATTGCGTGTGTAAATTAAGTCCAGTTGGTTGCCAGATTTGTGATTGCTTGTGGTGTTAAGGCGTTTGAAGTCAAATGATGCTAGGAGTGAATGGAAATCTGCAGCATAAGGCTTATTCAAATGAATATTGAAGTCACCAAAGACTATAAGTGGATTTGAATTTGGTAAAGCATTTATAGAGACTGTGACCATGTTTTATAGAGGTATTAACAGCTCAGTGATTGTGAACCTTGACACTTGAGGTTTAACATATATCGTAGAGTCAGAAAGGGCTGTCCAATCTCCCCATTTTTATTTCTTTTAGCCACAGAGTTACTCTAAGAATTAACCAAGATGAGAATTTGTAAGGAATTTCAGCATTTGACAGGGAGATCAAAATTGTGCAGCTAGCTGATGACACTACACTGTTTTTGGAGGACAAAAATCTGTTACCAAAAGCTCTGGAATTGGTTGAATAATTTTCATGTGCCTCAGGTCTAAAACTTAATACTTCGAAATGTGAAATTATGTCAATTCATGATATGGATGATATATTCTTAGGAGGTATCCCAGTTTAAAAAAAGTGTAAAATATTTAGGAATTCATATCACTAAAAATTCAATCAGTAGACATAATTTAATCTTTTCTGATAAAATGATAAATACAAAACATATCTTTAATATCTGGCTTCAGAGAGATCTTTCTTTATACGGTCGAGTTCTTTTATCTAAAGTTGAAGGGCTCTCTCACTTTGTATATTCTGCTCTTTCTTTGTTTGTCAACGATAAAGCTATAAAGGAAATTAATAAGAAATTTTTGGATTTTATCTGGAAAAATAGACCTTACAAATTAAAAAGAGAAGTACTTGCTAATTCCAGAGGCGAAGGTGGCCTTGATTTTTTGGACTTCGCAGATACTATAAACACCTTTAAAGTAAATCGGTTGAGAAGATGCCTTAAGAATCCAATGTCAATGTGTTTTTTTTAAATTCCAAATAAGATATTTGACCAACTTGGCCTGTCTTTCTTACTAAAGTGTAATTTCTTGCCTGGCAAGCTACCTATCTCCTTATCTAACTTCCATCAGCAATGTTTTCTTTCGTGGAAGTTGTTTTGTCCATGGTTTCTCCCTCCACAAAGCTCTCCTTTGGAATAATGCTGATATAACTGTTAGAAATAAGTCTCTTTTTATTTCCCTAGATGGTTTAATAATAACATTATTGGTGTTAATTGTATTTTACAGTTTTACGGTTTCATGGTTTAATTGTATTTTATCTGTGTTTGATGCTTTTGGTAATATTTTAACTTACAAACAATTTATGAATCTCCATAATTTTCCAGTCCCACCAAAAGAATATAATACTTTGATGAGAGCCATTCCAGCAGGCTTAACCCAGTTAATTAAAAATTCAGTAAAGGCAACAGTGTTTATTTGGCTTTGTGTATGGGTGGTATTGATATTTTAGATCAGAAATGCAATAACAGATATATTCACAAAATATTTCAGACAAAGAGAAAGATTACTCCAAGAGGGAAATTCTACTGGGGTTCCTTTATAACAAATATAACTTGGAGAAAGGCCTGGCATTTGCCAAGTAAATTTTGCATATCTAACTAAGTTAAGGAGATTCATTATAAAATCCTTCATAAAATTTATCCCGTTAATTTGTCTATTTCTAAATATTCTGATGTTGATGAGTCTTGCTCTTTTTGTGGTTTTGTTGAGGAAACAGCTGCCCTTTTGTTTTTTGATTGTAGTATCACCAACAAATTATGGGTTGACTTAAGCACCTGTTTCTAACCTTATAAATGTGACCCATACCTTTGTCCTCAATGATGCTATTTTTTATTATGAAAATCCAAAGCTATTATCTGCTGAATATGTTGTTAATTTTCTTATATTGAATGCAAAATTCTTCATTCATAAGCAAAAATGGCTTAAATCTCCTTTGTCTTTCCCCCTTTTTCTTTCTGAATTTGATTCTTGTTTCATCTCTTAGACTTACAAATAACAAAAAGAGTACCAAATTTTTGATGCACTGACAACTTTTCTAGAATGATGTAATTTTATTTTTGAACTTTTCTGTATAGATAATACCATAATTTGATGTACGCAAATCCAGAATATTCTTTTTCTGTCCTTATTTTACATTACATTTACATTTATGCATTTAGCAGACGCTTTTATCCAAAGCGACTTACATAGGATTCAAGTTACAGTTTTTACATTTTATCAGCTCTTTATTATTAAAAATAATCATATTATTTTTATGATTGTTCTTTTTATGATTGTTCTTTGTAAGAATATATTCATGTCTCATTTCCCTGTTCTTGTATGTTTCGACAAGTTTTGCAATTAAAAAAGAAAAAGAAAAAAAATTTCTTCAGGGTAAATCTGCTAGACTCAGAGTTTGACATCTCCACCCATTTAGGAAATCTCTGAATGCACTTAGAAAAGTCTCACATCTGTGTGTTTGAGTATATTATTCTCGTGATATAAGCAAATGCATCATACGAATCAGATAATTGAAAAACAAATATTCATTGACCTTCACTGCAAATCTTTATATATATATAGAGAGAGAGAGAGAGAGAGAGAGAGAGAGAGAGAGAGAGAGAGAGATAGATAAACCTTTCCATTCAGACTAATAATAAACATTTTTATTGCCATTTTTTGTCATTTTGGAATAATTTTAAAATAGACATGGCATTATTTTTTAATAAATAAAAAAAACTTTAAATGTAGAACCTTACGACATTTTACTATACTAACTAAATGAATAAGTAAAAAGTAAATAAATAGACATAGCAGATTGAAAAAAAAAATGTAGGCCTAGAACCTTACAATATTTTACTTTGTGTACAAAACCCACACTTTTATGAAAAAAAGTAATTAATATTTTAATTGTATTAACAAAATTCACAAGTCAACCTTAAGACGTACTTTGAAACTCATTCAATGATAACACTAACTAACTAACTAAATAAATCAAAATAAATAAACATGGCAGATTTAAAAAAAAAATTAATGTAGAACCTCTATATATATATATATATATATATATATATATATATATATATATTAGTGCTGTCAAACAATTAATCGCGATAAATCGCATCCAAAATAAAAGTTTTTGTTTACACAATATATGAGTGTTTACTGTGTTTATTTATTGTATATATAAATAGAAACACATGCATGTATATATGTAAGAAAAATGCTATGTTTATATAATTCATTTATCTATATATAATATAAAATATTATATAAATTTATAAAAATATTAACATGTAAATATTTCCAAAATATATACTGTATGTGTGTGTATTTATATATACATAATAAATAAACACGGTACACATACATATCTTATGTAAACAAAAACTTTTATTTTGGATGCGATTAATCGAGATTAGGGGTGTGCGATATGACAATTTTTGATCGTGGACGATAAAAAAGTCTCCACGATCTGCTTTTGAAGAAATATCGTAGTATCGTGCTACAGAGCACATTCTGTCAGCTGCAGCTCTGGCGCCGCCGTATCAATATACTGTACAACACGACATACAGCAGTAGAGTTACTCTGACAGGACACTGCACTTATTCGCGATCGCAAAAGTACATTATCTGCACACAAGTCTTGCCGGTTAAATGTTTCATTCGTGCGCTGGTCTGACGTGCGCCTTTTCTGAGCGCATACACCAGAAGCGAGCGCACTAAAACCCTGTCAAACAGCGCCTGATTACTGAACTAAGTTATCTTTTGCGCTAATACTGTCCAAAACACACAAGGTTTATATATAGACTCAGTTGGTTATGTCTAAAGTGAAAGTAAACAGTTGAGAGAAAAATGGATACGTGCCTGTGAATTAGATGCGTGCAGGTCTTAAAGGGACAGAACTAAACATGCTGCCGACTGACATTAAAAGGATAGTTCACCCTAAACTTAAATTCTGTCATTATTTACTCACTCACATGTTGTCCCAAACCTGTATTAATTTCTTTCTTGTGCTGAGCACAAAAGAAGATATTTTGAAGAACGAGGAAAACCAAACAGTTGCTGGTCCACATTGAATAGGAAAAAATCATAGGGAAGACACTGTGGACCAGCAACTGTTTGCTTTTCCTTGTTCTTCAAAATAGCATTTATGTTCAGCAGAAGAAAGAAACTCACTCAGGTTTAAAACAACTTGAGAGTGAGTAAATGATGGTATAAAAATACTATGACAGAATTGACAGACAGATGACAGAATTTTTAGCTTTTACCTATAACTAATTAACCTTACCAAAACAACAAAACGTAAAGAGAAAAATCACTCACTATTCTTGACTGAAGAACTTTAATACAGTTGTCAGTTGTTTAAGGAATCAGTCTATATAGTTTTTTATTTTTATATCTGCTGCTAAATACATCTATTGTACCTGAAAATAAAGCACTGTTATCTGTATATTATGTGTATTTGTAATGTATATCTTTGTTCTTATTCTTTTAATAAGAAAGATAAAATAATGACAAAGATTTTTATCTTTGCCCACTTTAGCCTAAATATCTGCCATTCTTTTTTTATGTTTTATTTTTTGTTACCTTGAAAGGCTTTGTCTTTGTAATAGGGAAATTAGTTTGGCTGTATGCTCAGACAACTTGCAAAATAGTAAAACCAACATGACAAAGAATCCTGATAAAATCGTGAATCGTGATATTTCAAAAAAAAAAAAAAAAAAAAATCGTGATATGATATTTTTCCCATATCGCCCACCCCTAATCGAGATTAATCATTTGACAGCACTAATATACACAAACACACACACACGTTTTGAAAACAATAACAATTCTGAAGTTTTTCAAAAATGTTTTTAAATGTATTATCATTGTTGTTTTTGTTCTTCTTCTTTTTTTTTTTTTTAATCGCAAACGATCTCTACACACAGAAGTCCCTCGCGGTCGCCGCTGCTGTTGTGCGCATGCGCGGCGGAGCGTGACGCTGGCTGCTGCTCTTCAGGATGGCCGCGGATCACGGCGTGCTGCTGGCTTTAGTGGAAGAATTCGTGTCTGGACAGGTTGATAGCAAGGCCGCAGAAACCGCTACAGGTATCTCATTCATTGGTGTCTCTCGTCTTTGCCGTTTCTTGCCGGTTTGAGCGCTGACTCTTAATAATAAAAGCTGTCAGAAAAGCCGCGAGAGATGCTAACCGCCACATCCTGTATCTCGCGCGCGCTGCGGCTGCTAACAGAGCTAAACACACAAATAAAACCTTCCTTACTCTCACTTTGTGTTTGTGCTTCACAAAACACCCAAACCAGGAGCTGCCATAGCGTCGTTTTCTTTATTAAAGTCGTGTGTTATTGTTTTGCTAAGCTGCTAGTTGTGGACTCAAGACTGCGCTTTAACCCTAGAAAGTCCACACAATCATACTTCAATATTTTAATGCTTCTAAAATCTCTTCTGTCGAGTGATTGATACTTCATACTTGTTTAGCAAGTAAACACACGTTTAGTATAATTGTACAAACCTCTGCCTTCAGCTTTTGGTCCAATAACCACATGCTGTGAAATCTTTAGTAAGATAAACATGAGAATAACTTTTGTATTGAAGCAACTTAGGTTTACTTCATTATCCAAGCATCACTTTTTAGAGTCTCAAATATGATCTCTTGTTTGTTCATCATTGCATTATGTTTTCATCATGAAATTAAGCATTTAAATATCTTCTTACAAACGGAAATTATTGAGTGACAGCTAATATTTATATCATTTTATGTTAGTAGTAGGCCTACTGTTATAAAAAGAGCTTGCTGAGTTACAATCTGTTTTACTTTCTGGCCATATTAATATCAGCAAATGCACCAAATTGCATATTTTTGCTCATTTTGGGCCTAAAATTAAGCTGTTTTATGAGCTCCATACCCTAGTTAGAAATAAATATTCTAAAATGTATTTGAAATCCATTTATTTCATGCTAAGTATACTACAAATACATTTACATATGTATGTACTTAACAAAAGTAGTACCCTGCAGTTGTACTTTTAGTATACTAAACTGGTATACTTAAAGTCTGCTAATTAAAACTAATTTTGAACTTAATGCACTTTAATTGTGATGAAGTAGTGCTGAAGTCCAAATAAAAATATACTGAATTATATTTGATTGTGAAATAGTGAAACTATTGCTAGTATACTTCAGGTACACTTTAAATATCTTGCATTTAAAGACTGATATTATTCGAAGAAAATACAATCGTCATCAGTAATGATTTTAAAACACATTTTAGGCTTAAAATTAAGAAATGTGCACTGTGCACAAGTAGTAATCCAAATGAAGTTTAATTATAATTATTATTTTAGAAAGTCTTGAGCTATAATCCAGTAAATATGTTAAAAGATTTGAACTATACTTAGTATGAAATAAATGTATTTTAAATATATTACTTTTTCACTAGGGTATTCTCACTATATCTAACAATATGAACCATAAAAGCGTGACGTATCAGATATGATATGAAATATAAAGCATATGCAAGGTTGCAGTCTTTTTATTTTTTTTAATATTTTGTCTAAAGTTTCAATAAATTGTGCCTTTAATTTTTTGTTCTGACTAGTTTTTCATATGTCAGGCTTTACAGGGTTAAACATGAGTTTGTGTCTCTTTTAAGGTGTCAAGACTGGACAATTTACAGTTCTCCAGCTGGTCGAAGCACTGGGGTAAAGCTTTCTATATTATTCAGTTTGAGCTGAGTTTGTTGTGTCACTTTCCTCCTGCTTGTCTCTAGCATTCAAACGTATCATAAAAGTACAAATACATTAGTAGACATAGTAATATAAGTGATAGTGCTGTCAAACGGTTAATCGCATACAAAATTAAAGTTTTTGTTTACATAATATATATATGTGTACCGTGTTTGTTTATTATGTATATATAAATACACACATACAGTATATATTTTGAAAATATTTTCATGTTAATATTTTTATAAATTTATATTATATTTTATATTATAATATATTAACTATATAAACATAACATATTTTTCTTAAATATATACATGCATGTGTTTGTATTTATATATACATAATAAATAAACACAGTAAACACTCATATATTGTGTAAACAAACTTTTATTTTGGATGCGATTAATCGCGATTAATTGTTTGACAGCACTAATAAGTAATGTGCTACATGTAGGGCTGGGCAAAAAAAAAAAAAAATTCCGCTTAATCGTGTTTTTTAAATTACGTCAATTCAATATCGATTCTCAAAAGCCGCAAATCGATTTTCCGGTATTTATTAAATACACAATGTAACAATACTACTACTACTAAATATTAATAAAACTTTATTTTTAAAAGAATCTTTTTAATTTTAACAGTAAACCTCTGTTGTGCAGCACTTTGTTCATCAAAAATTAGTTTAATTTTCTTTTGATTAGGATAAATTAAATTAATGTTTAATGCTTTCATTTGATTACCAGAAAAAATAAAAACATTTTATAGGGCCCTATTATTGTTTTAAAAATAGTACCCTATACAAAAAATAAAAAATAGGTTTAAAATACAGGTCTGTGGCTCTTAATTTGTTTTTATTAATTCAGCATTTGTAAACTGATAATTTTTTAGAAATATCAATAGCATTTGTATTAAAACTATATTCACTTAATGTAATCAAAAAATTGAAAATGGAATCAAGAATCATGAGCTTGCGAATCAGAATCGAATTGAATCGGGACATCAGAACCGATACCCAGCCCTAGCTGTATGTTTTAGACAGCTGTCAGTCTGAAAAGTCCATTTTGAACCTTGTTTATTTTGTGTCCTCCATGCAGGTTGAGTCTGACCAGCTCTCAGCCTCAGACTCGTGGCCGAGGAGTCCAGCTCCTGTCTCTGGTCCTGCAGGAATGCTATAGCAGTCTATCTGAGAGAGAAGGTGAGAAGCTCCTGCTCTGTTCCTGGCGAAGACCTTTAGTTGTTTTGAGTAGTTTTTCTTTGAATTAAAGCCATCAGTGGATTCAGCGATGTACTGATAGATAGATAGATAGATAGATAGATAGATAGATGGAGGTCTGAATGACATTCTGTGATTGTATTGCAAAGACTCATGCAAGTTTGTTTTGTTTCCAGTGGAGGTTCTGATAGCTTTCTATGAGAACAGACTGAAGGATCACTATGTGATCACACCACATGTTCTTCAGGGGCTCAAGGCTTTGGTAAGTCTGAGCACTTTTGCGTTTAAATGAGGCTGATCTGTTATTGTCATGGTCACCTTGATAGTACTTATTTTTTGTCTTTGTCTTTGGTTTCTTTCAGACAAAATGCTCAGTTCTGCCTCCTGGTTCAGCTGTGTCCATTTTGAGATCCATCTTCCAGGATGTTCATGTTCAGGTGAATGCTTTTATTTAGCAAGTATGCATTAAATTGGTCAGAAATTACAGTAAAGACATAGTTACAAAAGATTTTTTATTTCAGATAAATTGTTCTTTTGAACTTTCTATTCATCTGTGAATACTGAAAAATAATATGTATCTCAGTTTCCGCAAAAATATAAAGCAGCAAAAACTATTTTCAACATTGCTAATAATCAGAAATGTTTCTTGAGCAGCAAATCAGCATATTAGAATGATTTCTGAAGGATCATGTGACACTGAAGACTGGAGTAATGATGCTGATAATTCAGCTGCGCATCACAGAAATAAATTACATTATAACAGATTTACATAGAAAAGAGTTATTTTAGATTGTAGTAATATTTTACAATATTACTGTTTTTTTTTCATGGATTTTGAGCCAACAAATTCAGCCTTTTTGAGCACAATTAGCTAATTAAATAGTGTTACATTAGTTAGATAGTGTACTTGAATCATACAGTTTGACATGTCCGGTACATATTCATGTTCAAACCATTTTTATTTCTCACTTATTTCTCTGCAACAGTCCTTGATGCTGGCGGAGCGATCATGTGTTTACAGCATCCTTATCAGTCTAATGGAGTCCAGAGAAGAGGGTAAGGAACGTTGGCAATCTTTTTTTTTCTCACCTTTATATTAATGCCCTTGCATTCGTGAAACACACCAGTGTAAATGATCTCTTGATCCACAGAGCTCAAGGGTTTGGGTGCAGACTTCGTATTTGGATTTGTGCAGTCAGTAGATGGAGAACGAGATCCACGCAACCTCTTGCTGGCGTTCCAGGTGGCCAGGAACATCATTCACCGGGGTTATGATCTCGGTTAGTGTTGATATTGCAAATGCATATAATGTGTAGTAAAATGTTGGTCTAATGAAGTATTTAAATTTTAAATATATATATATATCTATCAGAATGAGCTTTATTGGCCAGTAGTGTTGTCACGGTACCAAAATTTCAGTATTCGGTACCGATACCAGTGAAAATCCACGGTTCTCGGTACCAATTTCGGTACCACATGCTAATTAAAAAACACACTATTTTTAATAATAAAGTCAAAAATAAAATGTACAAAAATCAATGCCATTCTTTATACTTAATTAAATTGTGTTTCAAGTTTTTACGCAAGTAATAAAAGTATGAAAAACAGTAAACAAGTTTCACCCAAATTTAATTTGTCTTTTAATTAATGAAATTTAAACACATTTTATTTTATTTATTTTTTTGGTAAATAAAGGGGATTTACTATTAAAATTAAAATATGGAAGAAATAGTGTGTGATTATTTTTTAAAATAAATATTTATAATTTTTTTTCAACAGTAGTAATAATATCACATACATTCTCCTAAATAATAGTAATATATTTCTGGTACAATGTCTTTAAAATAAACTTTTATTTTGACGGGTTGCCGTGAATACCTTTAAATTTCTTTGCATAGCCATATGATATGACGCTGGTTTAACTCAAATGAAACGGTAAAATGCTCGTGAAGTGACTCTCAGAGCACTTCTGGAGACTTTGTTTATGTATTTATGTCCTCATTTAGATGATGAAATCACCGCAAGCTTCACACACGCTTCAGTGTATGTAAAGTTAGTAAAAAAAAAACAAAAAAAAAACAAAAACGTGCGTCTCTGCCATTCATTCATTCACACAGAGACTCGCAGATTCATATTTGAATCGACTTTTGCGGTTTAATATTTACAGATACTAGTCCATGTCGCGATTTGATTTAAGTGTAATGACCTACTTTTGATTAATTCATCCAAACTTTGACAAATTCCGTGACATTCCGTGACATTCCGTGCTAAACTGTAAATTTCGTTTTTATAACTGATTTCCGAGATTCCGTCCGTGTTTTCTGCATCGCGGAAATCATAGGGCCATACGCGTCAAGAACCGGGTTGACCGGGTACTCGGTACCACCGGCACTTAAAAAAAACTGGTACCGTGACGTTTTCATTTTTTTAGTACCGACTTGGTACCGAAGTACCGGGTCTTTTGACAACACTATTGACCAGGTATGCTTACACATATGAGGAATTTGTTTTAGTGACAGAAGCTCTACAGTGCAACGGACAGACAGCAACAGGACACAGATAATAAAAGAAAAATATACAAATATACAAATAGGCAATGTACAAATAGCAAAAACACAATATATAATATAGACAATTATGGTGTACAGGTTTAATATGTGCAAATTTGAAATGAAAAAAGTATGTGTGGTGAATAAATAATTTATAATAGTGTTGTGTGTTCCACGTTTAATGTCAAGTGTTTATGAGATGGATTGCCTGAGGGAAGAAACTGTTCCTGTGCTGGTCGTTCTGGTGCTCAGAGCTCTGTAGCGTCGACCAGACGGTAACAGTTCAAAGAGGGAGTGTGCTGGATGTGAGGGGTCCAGAGTGATTTTTTCCAGCCCTTTTGCTCACTCTGGATAAGTACAGTTCTTGGAGAGTGCACTTCAATCCTCTGCACTTCAATTCAAAAAAGCGGAGCTGAAGTCTACGAACAGGATCCTCACATAAGTCCCTGGTCTGTCCAGATGCTGCAGGATGAAGTGCAGTCCCATGTTGACTGCATCATCCACAGACCTGTTTGCTCTGTAGGCAAACTGCAGGGGGTCCAGTAAGGGTCCAGTGGAGGACTTCAGATAAGCCAAAACCAGTCTTTCAAATGATTTCATGACCACAGACGTTAGAGCCACAGGTCTGTAGTAGGGATGTGACGAGATCTCGTGGCACTAGGTCTCGCGAGATCAGATGTGTCTCGCGAGATCCGACTGGTTTCGCGAGAACGTGACAATGTCTCGCAAAACATTTTGCAGTGTTTACATTAGAGTTGCATTAAAAAATTGCGATCTTGATTTAAACACCCACGCGATCTTATTCCTGAATGACAACGATTCAGTTATGTCTACGACTGTTTAACATCGCGAGTGTCAGTGAATCGTGAAGCACGTTTTGTCGCTGCACATGTTAATGAATCAGAGGGTCGGCCATCATCACGCTTCCCATGTGAATGCTGTCATTCACTGATATGTGTGGCAACAAAACACGCACTGCTCACACTAACAACTCCACTAACACCTGTTTCACATCGTAAGCGTCTTAAAGACATTCAGATCTGCAGCTGCTGCTGATCCAGAAAGAGCAACACAAACAGTCTTTTCAACCACACATCATTATTTCTGTGTTACAGACATTTAAATAACAGAAGTAGACCTACTGGGATAAAAGTTTATAGTTTGGGTATAAACACTGTTTGTCTACAGTAGCAATCAAAACAAAAGTATCTTAACACTTGTATTGTAACACTTATCTTCCGCCAGGAGGTGGCCCTTTAAAAAATGTATTTGACATTGAATCATTCATTCAGGAGATTCCAATAGTGAAACAAGTCTTTATGAACTCAGACACTGGCTCCTTCATTGATTTTTTATTTTTTATTTTTATTTTGTTCAAATGAATGTATATTTTTAAAAGACTTAAGCAATGAACATTTTGTCAGAACCACTAGTAAATTACGTTATTTTGTTTAGTTTTCTAATATATATTTTTTTGTTTGCAGAATCGTGAGAGAATCGTGATCTGCAATTTATTTAAAAAAATTAGGATTCTCAATTTATACAGAATCGTGCAGCTCTAGTTTATATGTTTATTACTGCATGTAATTCAGTAAAATAGAAGTTTAATTTCGTAAAGTACAAGTTGATTTCAAAATGCACCTACATTTTTTGCATTTTGTGTTTATCAGTTGAATAAAAGACTATTTTTCCCTATATATATTTCATCACTGAGGATTTTTTTTTTTTTTAGTCAAAAAATCTCGTCTCGTCTCGTTCTCGTGAACCCAGTTTCGTGTCTCGTCTCGTGGGATAAGTGTCTCGCCACACCCCTAGTCTGTAGTCATTAAGTCCAGTAATTTTGGGTTTCTTTGGGACGGGGATGATGGTGGAGCGTTTGAAGCATGAGGGGACTTCGCACAGCTCCAGTGATCTGTTGAAGATCTGTGTGAAGATGGGGGCCAGCTGGTCAGCACAGATTTTTAGGCAGGCTGGTGACACACCGTCTGGGCCTGGTGCTTTCCTTCTTTTGTTCTTCCTGAAGACCTGGCGCACCTCATCTTCGCTGATCTGAATTGCAGGTGTGGGGGAGACGGGGGTTGCTGGAGGTGTGAATGGTTGTGTGGAGAGGTGTTCAGGGCGGGTGTGGGGTGTTTTTTCAAACCTGCATTAGAAGTCATTCAGATCGTCTGCCAGGTGTTGATTCTCCAGAGTGCTGGGGGATGGTGTCTTGGAACTGGTGATATCTTTCATACCTTTCCACACTGAAGCAGAATCACTGGAAGAGAATTTTTTCCTTAGCTTGCCAGAATAATTCCTCTTTGCCACTCTGATCTCCTTTTCCAGTGTGTATTTGGCCTGTTTGTACAAGACTTTATCCCCCTTTCTGTAAGCATCTTCTTTGGCCTGACGGAGCTGTTTGAGTTTTGCAGTGAACCATGGTTTGTCGTTGTTGTAAGTTAGATGAGTCTTGGTAGGAATGCACATATCCTCACAGAAACTGATATAAGATGTTACAGTCTCTGTGAGCTCATCCAGATCATTGGCAGCAGATTCAAAAACACTCCAATCAGTGAGAGAGAAACAGGCTTGTAAAACCCACTCTGTTTCATTAGTCCATCTTTTAACAGTTCTTAATACAGGTTTTCCAGATTTGAGTTTCTGCCTGTAGGTCGGTATAAGATGAACCAAACAGTGATCAGAGAGTCCTAAAGCTGCTCGTGGGACAGAGTGATATGCGTCCTTTATCGCTGTGTAACAGTGATCCAATATATTACTGTCTCTGGTGGGACATGTGATGTGCTGTCTGTATTTTGGCAGTTTGCGAGAGAGATTTGCTTTTATTAAAGTCCCCCGAGAATGATTAAAACAGAGTCCGGGTGTTGTTGTTCTGTCTCTGTGATTTGATCAGCTAGTTTCTGTAAAGCTGAGCTCACGTGCGCTTGCGGTGGAATGTAAACAATCACGAGAATGAACGAGCAAAACTCCCGCGGTGAGTAGAAAGGCTTGCAGTTAATGAAGAGCGTTTCTAGATCAGAACAGCACATCTTCTTTAACACAGTGACATCTGTACACCACCTCTCATTGATGTAAAAGCACGTCCCACCGCCGCACGATTTCCCCGTTGATTCTGCGTCGCGATCTGCTCTGATCAGCTGGAAGTTAGGCAGATGAAGCGCGCTGTCCGGTATGGCGTCATTCAGCCAGGTTTCCGTGAAACACAGAGCAGCAGAGTTTGAAAAATCCTTGTTTTTCCGGGAGAGCAGAAGGAGTTCGTCCGTTTTGTTGGGTAGAGAGCGGAGATTCGCCAGATGGATGCTAGGCAACGCCGTTCTAAATCCGCGCCGTCTGAGCTTCACGAGCGCACCGGCTCGCTTCCCCCGTCTGCGTGTCCTGAAGCGTTTGACCAGAGCTACGGCTCCGCCAACTACAATGTCCAGCAAAACGTCCGAATAATCAAAAACCGGTAAAAGATTTTGTGGTTTGTTCTGCCGAATGTTCAGCAGGTCATCCCTGGTAAAACTGATGGTGTTTGAGAAACAAAAAACAGGAAAAACAAACAAAAACAGTACAAACACTGAAGAGCAAAGCACAGTAGCTGCCATCTGCGGCGCCATTTTAGTTTTAATATGTGTATATATATGTAAATATTACTTAATTTATTAATTAATTTTATTTTTTACAAAGAAAGTTATGATGTTTATTTGACGTTGTGAACTGGAAGTTGTTTGGTCAATGATGTGATTGATTTGGTCAAGTGTCTCCATTTTTCTTTTCAGGTAAATTTGTAGAGGAGCTTTTTGAAGTGACGTCCTGTTATTTCCCCATAGACTTTAGCCCTGTAAGTACTTCTATCTAACATGTTTGTATTTGAGCAGAGGCTTTCCTCATTGTACCCCAAAATTCATGAAGTATGATTACTGTTGAAATTTCATACCATTCAGATGTTGGGGTCAGTAAGATTTTTGAAAGAAGCCTCTTCTGCTCATCAGAGATTTATTTGATCAAAAATACAGTAAATATTATGAAATATTATTACAATTTTAAACAGCTGTTTTCTATGTGAATAACTGTTAAACTGTAATTTATTTATGTGATCAAAGCTGAATTTTCAGCATCATTACTCCAGTCTTCAGTGTCACATGATCCTTCAGAAATCATTCTAATATGCTGATTTGCTGCTCAAGAAACATTTCTGATTATTATCAATGTTGAAAACTGTTGTGCTGCCCAATATTTTTGTGGAAACCATGATATATTTTGTTCAGGATTCACAGATGAATAGAAAGTTAAAAAGTACAGCATTTATTTGAAATGGATCCTTTTGGAACATTATAAATGTCTTGATTGTCACTTTTCATCAATTTAATGCATTCTTACTAAATAAAAGGGATAATATTAAAAAAAAAAAAAATACTGACCCTAAAAATTCGAACAGTAGTGCTATCCATACTACATACTTGATAGACATGGGCTCCTATTTTTGTTTCTCTGTGTGTGCTCAGCCACCCAATGATCCTCATGGGATCACACAAGAAGAGCTTGTTCTTTCTCTGCGGGCTGCTCTTACAGGGACGTCTCAGTTTGCTGAGGTAGGACCCTCTGGGTGACCTGAACCTAATTCAGTCTCTTAAAGACCTAAACTCAATAAGACTGTGTATGGCATTATACTGTGTATCAATAGACTGAAAATTCTAGAAATAGTTCAGTGAATGAACCTTTGGTTTACTGTGTTTTGTATTCTTTCCTTTGACAGTTTCTGCTACCATTAATCATTGAGAAGCTGGACTCAGATGTTCAGAGCGCCAAAGTGGATTCGCTTCAGACACTGGTACAGCTGCAGTGCAGATTCTAGTCTTACTAGATCAGTGCTTCTCCACTAATTCTGCTTCAGGATTCAGGTTTTACACTGGTCATCAAGTAAACACCCAGCACAGTGACAAAAAAAATAGCAACATAGTCAGACGTTGAAATTGATATTATCATTAACTTGTGACCCAACCTTTCCATATTTCCTTTCCATCTTGCTCATTTGACTGGCTTGAATTTGTGCCAACCAGAGTTATTATAGGCAACTCAAACAAAAACCATAAAGTTATTTGAATGACTTGAAATAAAATGAACATTAAACTATTTTATTGCAGCTAGTTGCCAAGGCAAAATTTCTTATTTTCATTTAGTTTACTAAAATAAGTAAAACTGAAATAAAAAATGAATTAAAACTGTATAGGCATTTAAAAAAAAAATACCTAGTAAAAATTACAAAACACATCAAAATAACTAAAACCTTAAACTTATGAAAACAGAAAATGTAAGAATAAAAAATTAATTTAACATTTGTAATAGCATCTCAGTGATAGTAAATTAGTGCTTTTTATGTATAGGCATGGGAAGCTTTTTCTCCTTCCATTTTTCTATTTTGTTTATTTAAATAAAAAATGTAAATCTATTACAGCAGCACTATGAATAATTATATAGTTTTATTATTTGCGTTAAGCATTATTTTTCATCCCTGGTGAGAGCAGACCTCTGAGAACCACTAATATAGTTTTATATTTGCATTTATGCATTTGGCAGATGCTTTTATCCAAAGCAGTTTACACCGCATTCAAGCTACGCATTTTATTCATTCATGCATAGCCTGGGAATCAAACCCATGACTGTGCTTTTTGCCATGCTTTGCTGTTTCTCTGGCTGAAAATTTCTTCTAAAAAACCCCAAAAACAAACATGGCTTAGTGTGCTAAAAAATAAACCCCAAATGTTCTTCTGTGTTGTAGGCCGCCTGCGGTCTGACATATAGCCATAAAGAGCTGGCAGAGTTCCTTCCAGGCCTTTGGAGCTCAATACGGAGAGAGGTAAGAGAGATCGGCATTAAACAATGGACTCAGGAACTCACAGGTGCTTTTCTCATATCGGTTTGCTCTGTGCTGCATTTTTCCCACCACTTAATGCCAAGATTTTGAGTTAACGATTCGAGTGTAAACCAGAAGAGTCATTTTAGATTGAGGGGCCAGATTGGACAAAACGCAGCTGTAAACCAGCTCTGTTAAAGACAGTAGTGTCATTATTCAGCTCAGCTCAATTCAGATGAATGTTGATTCAGTTCAGTTCAATTACAGTGTCACGTGTTGCAAAGTAAATCAATTATTAAACAAATCCAATTCAGATATAAAGCAGCTCTACAGTAGATAGTAGTTTAATGTTAATTAATTTAATTTTAATTAAGCTTAGTTTAGTTGAATGTTGATTCAGTTCAATTGAGTCCAAAATTTCATGAATTATGAAACAATTATTCAAAGGCAGCTCTACAAAAGACAACATTCAGTTCAACATTCAATTAAGTCAATTCAGCTGTTTTGTTCTCATCCGATAGTGCCAATGCAGACAAATCAATAATTGCTATAAATAATTATAAAAAGGTGCCTTAAAGCGATAGTTCACGCACAGATAGTTCACTCATCTACTCACCCTTCACAAACCTGTATGAGTTTCTATCCTCTGTCAAACACAAAAAATATTTTCTTTTGAAAAAGTTTGTTGGTAAACAGACAGTTGACGGTAGCCATTGACTTCCATTGTATTATTTTTCCAGTGGCTGCTTTCAGTTGTTTAGTTGAGGGTGAGTGAATGATGAAAGAATTTATTTTGGATAAACCCTGTGACTAGGGATGTAACGATTCACTCAACTCACGATTAAATTCGATTCACGATTTTGATTTCACGATTCAATTTTTTTTTTAACAAAATGAGATTGAAGACATTATACAGTAAATGAGGTGTCCTTTTATTAGGCTGTTGCTGCACGTTTCTTTGTGAAATTGAAATATAACAAAACTAAACTGAAATTTTAAAACAAACCCCAAATCAAATAAGTTACACAAATAAAAGAAATCTCTTTATATAAACAAACTAAGGCTTTGTCTGTGCTCTTTCCATTTAAAATTAGAGGCAACCAGTGCATTTTAATCATCATCCAAACAAAGATGCAGCATACATGCAGCATGAGCAGAAATTTGACTGTATAATTTCAAAATTTGAAGCAAAAACAGAATGATCTGACTTTAGTTTTGTGAAACTATACTACATAAAACATCTGAACGAAACGAGCTGAATGAGATGCAGGTTCACTCTCTGCCTGCAGGTGGTGCTTATGAACAGCAATGATGCAGTGTTTACCGCTGTAAACAAAGCAGAGCTGCGCTTATGAACTCTACTTTAATATTCATCGTTCAGAGGCAAGATGAAAAGAAACACCATGTAAACTCTAAAGACAGTCAGTTCCCCTCAGAGATACATTCATATAAACTCCTACTCCAACTGTATCACGATTTGTTTGGCATCTCAACTGATTTGAATCATCACATATTTGAACCGATTTTCAACCAGCTCGCGGTTCTTCTTTACATCCCTACCTGTGACTGTAAGGGGCTTCAAAGTTGCAAAAATACGCAAACTTGCTGGTTGCTGTAAAGACACAGATAGCAGCAGCTATATTAGGCTGCTGTCACTTTAAGAGTGCATGGATTCAATATTGATACACATCTAATTTTCTCCTGTTCTGTGTTTATGTAAATACTGTTCTGTGTTTATGTAAATACAATAAGATGGGCACTTTGACATAACTTTGTGTACATTTGACCATTCAAGCATGTGTGACAAGCAGCTTTTTGTGTGCGCACTTCAGTCAACATGCATTAAGTTTGTAGGCGTGATTTTTTTTATTTTTTATTTATTTTTTTTTAAGGCTCTTTTTAACATTTATTTTGTCATTATTGATGGTGTTCCAGGTGTTCCAGACGGCCAGTGAGAGGGTGGAATCAGCCGGTCTGTCGGCTCTCAGCGCACTGGTGTCCTGTCTTTCTCGTTCTGTGCTCAATTCAGACTCGGAGGATGTGCTGCAGGTGTTTCTAAACCTCGTCCTCAAAGGTATAGATGACTATAGGTGTCCTCTTAGTAGTTACATAGATTTAAAGTGATTGTTTACCCAAAAATGACAATTTGCTGTTAATTTACTCACCCTCAGGATACCCTAGATGTTGATGACTTTTTTTCTTCAGTAGAACAGTAGGACTGCGATGATAAAATGATGCAGATTCGATTCGTGGATCGATTCTGAGATCTTCAGGTGCATCGTGATTCTCTCTGGAATCGATTCTGAGCTCAGATTTTAACAGCAGATGACGCTCTACTCTAGTTTTTATCCGCACACTCAAATGCTCATGAAGAAGAGCGCTGAAGAGCGCTTGTGCGTTCAGTTACGTAATTTCACCTCGGCTCAGAATGCTTTTTTTGACGCGAGATTAATGAAAACAGCCCACTGTGAACACCCTTGTAATTCATTTCAACCTTTTTTAAATTTTATGAATGATTATTTTAGATTCAGTATGTGGAAGGATTTGGAAACAAGCAGAGTACGGCTGTTTCTAAAGCATGCAGCGCCATCTGCTGTTAAAAACTAAGCTCAGAATGGATTCGAGAAAGAATCGCGATGCATTCGGAAAAACACAGAATCGATGCTGAATCATTTCTTGATTTGCGATGCATCAACATATTGGTAGCACTTTATTTTACAGTCCTGTTACTCATGTACATATTATGTACTTCTTATAGTAATTACAATAACTAGGTACTAAACCTGAACCTACCCCTAAACTTAACCCTACCCTATGTAGTTACCTTATATTACCAGTACTTTCTTAGGTATGTATGCTGTAAGTACACTGTAAGTACATGTAAGTGTACGTACTATAAAATAGAGTGCAACCAACATATTTTCCCAGCCCTATAGGACAGTAAAGAAGATTTTGAACTGAAACCGTGCTACTTAGTGATTCATAAAATGCAAGTCAGCAGCTATAATCACTTTCAGAGTCAAAAAAAGCAACACAAGTGGAAAAAACAAAAAGGAATCCCCGTGGCTCCTGATGATATATTGAGGTCTTATGAAGAAAAACGATCACTCTGTGCAAGAAACTGAACATTGTTTACAACATTATTACCTGTAATCCAGAGCTTCAAGCAATTCCTTTCCGTGAACTGGTTCTTTTGGACAGTTTGTTTCAATGAACTGATTCAGATAACTGATTCACCAGTTTGTTTACTTAATGATGCCACTTATAAGCAATTATATTATTAAAGCACCCAATAATGATATGAAATGCGTATGTTTTACATGTTTAAAGCATGTAAAGTAAGTAAACTAGTCTTCATCAGCTCATATTTTTAGATAAACCATGAGAAACCATAAAACTTTCATTTGAACTGATTCATCTGATTCACTAAAAAGAACCGATTCAAAAGAATAATTAATTCACGAACCTGACATTACTCCGGACCGTTTAACTGAGGCTCTGGATTACAGGTGATATTGTTGTGAATAATCTTCAGTTTCTTGCACAGACTGATCGTTTCATAAGACCTCAATATATCGTCAGGAGCCACAGGGATTCATTTTGAAATACTTTTTTTTATTCTTAAAAATGTGTAGCTGCTGACTTGCATTTTATAAAACACCCAGGATCACGGTTTCGGGGGAAAAAAATCTTCTCTACGTTTCTACTAAAGAAAAAAGTAATCTACTTCTTGGATGGCTTGAGGGTGAGTAATTTAACAGCAAACATTTAATTTTGAGTGAACTATGCCTTTAAAGCAAGAATGGTACAGAAAGGGCTAAAACAGCTGATCGTGCAAAATAAATTATGACTGAGCACATCTTTTCATGATCATTCCTGGCTGCCTAGTTAATTATCCAGACAAAGGAAGACTGATCAGACTCATAACCCTGTCATGTCCTCACGCTCACACACAGTCATATATCGTGCCGCCCAGGCTTGTTCTGCCCATCACAGCTGGTGTGTGTCTCGTCCTTTCAGACTGTCAGCACCATCTCTGTGAGCCAGACCTCAAGCTGGTGTGGCCCAGCGCCAAACTCCTGCAGGCCGCCGCCGGAGCCTCGTACAGAGCGAGTCTGATGGTGTCAGCCGCCGTCATACCTGCCCTCCTGGAGCAGTATATTAACAGGACGCAGGTACGGTCTTGTCCATCTTAAACAATTACTCTCCGCACGCTAGGGCTGTCAGAATGGCTGAAAAACTACATTCGAATTTTGTACTTAAATATTATCAATATTTGAATTATATTCTAATTTAAAAGCCATAATTTCAGTTAGAGGGGAAAAAAAGCTTTTGGCTTCTCTCTTGAGGCCACAAGAGGGCGCATCGAGCAAAATATTACTAATGCACGTTTCTTCAAAGCAATAAAATAACACGACTATCTTTGAAAAAAATACATAATGTTTAAAATAATGTTCTGTGTGAACGGCTTGGTTTCAGTTTTGATGTAAACATCTCCGCATTGACGTTCTCTCTTTCCGCAATATTTTGAATGAACAACGTAGCAGCGCCGCATCTAGTGGCTTCAACTGGATAGACTAACAAAAGCATTAAAATGCAAAGACACCTACATCGTCATCACATCTTGTGTCCACTGATTAGGCTGTCTGACGCACACCTAAAATTCGAATGGAACGTTTTTGCATTCGAATATGGATTTTTATTTTAAATTCGAGGAATATTCGAAATTCTAATTTTTTTTGACAGCCCTACCACACATTTTTTCCTAAGGTGCACATGTTAAGTTGAAAAATGTGGAAGCACATAAAAAAACAGCTTTATGGTCACAATGAAAATGTATCAAATAAGTTTTTTTTTTTAAAATTTATTATTATTATTATTTTTTTTATATATAAATAAAGGGAAACAAGGAGACATTTACAAGCATATATAGCTGACATTTACATTTTTGTTTCATATTTATATCATACGATAAATGATATCACACGAGCAGGGAGAGCAGTATTACACGAGTGCTGTTTGTCCCGAATATCACGATTTTAAATGTGATTTTCAGTTTTTACTCTACACTACTGTTCCCAGAAGAAAATTTAATAAAGAGTTATTAACAAAAAAAGCAGTTCATTAAATAACTTGATATCGTGTTATATTTTAAACACAATATTATGTGTTTTTGCTCAATTTTGCCGAAAACATATTACCCAGGGTGGCCGCGGGTCCTTAAAAAGTCTTAAAATGTCTTAAATAAAAGTTTCCTAATAAAAGGCCTTAAAAAGTCTTAAAATGTCTTAAATAGTTTTGATCCCAATTCTGCAAAAATTTCTCCAGTCTGACGGACCTGTGATTGTTTACAATCATTGGACAGACAGATTTTTTTCCCGCTGTAGTTGCTGCATGCTACAGTTAGCTGACCAGCCTCCTAGATAGTTTAAAATGGGTTAAATGAAGTTTACTGAAAAATGGCTTGAGAATTTTACTTGCCCGACCGGACAAATAGCCTGTGTGACAAAAAAAATAACCAGTGAAGCATCGAAACGCAAGAATGATTCTTCTGATTTTATTACATTTAACGTAAACAGCGATTGATCATGGATAGTGTATTTCTGGTGTCAAGGTCGCGCTGTTCAGGCTCACGCTGCCTGTTTCTTTGTAAGAGACTTTTATGGAGAAATCAAATCAAATGACTATGAAATGAGCAAAAGAGCTGAACGGGACACATAAAGAAACTCACAGAAGAAACATACTGAGGTAAAATTTCATAATGTTGAGTTTTTTATTTATAACATGTAGTTAAGCAACATACCATGACAAGGGAGCTAATTGCCGAATATTCTCACGATTGCAAATGTTACATTGATTTTAGTTAAACAAGTAGTTAAGTAGTCACATAATTAAGTTACTTACATTTTAGACACAATATTGACTCTTTTGTTCTTTCACCAACTAAAATAGTTCCCAACAAAGATCACAGCAGAAGTATTGCGCAATCTCCAAGCAGCACACAGCAGTGTTTTTTACTGAATGATTCAGTGAACGGTTGAATGAATGACTCAATAATGACTCACTCATTAAGTGACTTACCGCCACCTACTGGCAGGGTTAGTATGTTTAAAACTATGTTTGTATGTATTTGTATATGAAAGTATGTATTTTCTATGTTGTTATGTGTTGCTATGTTGTTTCTATGTGTCTTTGCCGTATCATGATATGTAACTGCATTCATCTTGTTTCATTTTGTTTTTGGACTGGGCAAATGTCTATGGTCCAACTTAATTGATTATTTGTGCTGACTGTTTGTGACTATGTGAAATGACTATCCATTGTGTTCCTGCTTTGGTAAACCGTCCTTGAGCCTGGGAAAAGCGCTATATAAATTAAACTTATTATTATTATTATTATTATTATTATTATTATTATTATGCATCCCCCCCAACATTTCTTATTTGTATATTCAAATTTGCATTTAAAACATTAATCTCATAACATTATTTATTGCAGTTGTAATTGGGAAAAGCGCTATATAAATTAAACTTATTATTATTATTATTATTATTATGCATCCCCCCCAACATTTCTTATTTGTATATTCAAATTTGCATTTAAAACATTAATCTCATAACATTATTTATTGCAGTTGTAATTGTGCAATTAATTTGTTTGATAACAGCCTAGTGTAACAATTGATCAATAGATTAAAATTTATTGATCAATTGTAAGAATTTGACATGAAATATGATGCATACATTTAATAAGGTTTAAAAAATGGCCTAAATAACATCCTGAGGTTAATATAAAAAAAAAATATGCAGATAAATGTAAAAGCTAATAGAATTGAATTTATTGCTTCAGAATAAATTGTATACATTACTAGAAATCTCGGTCTTGTGGTGCTTTCGTGGAGATATTTTGTATGGGATATTGTCTGCTGATGTGAAAAGTTTGCTGTATATCATAATAATAAATAGCATTTTTGACAGCTCATATATATATTACATTACATTAAAAAATTAAATATTACAGTATACGTGTGTAAAATAATGAGTTGAGTTGAGTTGAGCTTTATTGTCATTCCGCTACATGCGGGGGCATACAGTGGAACGAAATGTCGTGCCTCACAGGACCACGGTGCTACATAAATACAGGCATACAGCAATGAAGTAAAACAATATAAACCTATACACAAACTATCCTACTGATAGATTTTGACTATAAATATACTATCTATATAAAAAATTTACCTACACATAAACTAAAAAATACAAACTATACAAACTATACGAATGCTTCAGATAAATACTGTACATGTGCAAAGAGAGACAATGTGAGTTCAAGCAGCTGGCTGGGGAACAGTGCAGGATGATTTGTAGTGCATGAGCATGTAAACATACATATATTACTGATATTACTGAGTCTTTTTGTGGGATTTGTGTGCACACAGCAGTGTGTGTGAAAAGTGACTAGTGCGCATAGAGGAAGAGAGTGTGCTACTAATGTGATTTCCATCAGAGGTTTGGTCTTAAATTTCATATAAGTTGGCATTAAAAAGGTCTTAAAAAGTCTTAAATTTAACTTGTTAATATCTGTAGACACCCTGATTACCTTTGCGATTTTCTAAGCCGATATGGCTAGGAACTATACTCTCATTCCAGCGTAATAATCAAGGAACTTTGCTGACTTACCATGGGTGCAGCAGGCGTAATGATATTACGCAGCGCCTGAAAGTAGTCCCCAGCTAGGTAACTAGTTAAGATATAGCTGGGGACTACTTTCAGGCGCTGCGTAATATCATTGCGCAGCGCCTAAATATCCCATAAACAACATATTAAACAACATAAAGACCAACATAATTAATTAAAGGGATAGTCCATTCAAAAAAATACCATTTTGTCAGTCTACTCACCCTCAAGTCATTTCAAACCTGCATGAGTTTCTTTCTTTCTTTTGTGTTTTTCAGTTAAACACAAAATAAATGTAGAAGAATGTGGGTAACCAGACAGTTGACGGTAGCCATTGACTTCCATAGTATTTTTTCCATACTATGGGAGTCAATGGCTACTGCCAACCATAATATGTTTTAGACTTTCTATGACCTTAAATTTGATAAAACTCGCACTGTCAAGCCCTGCTGCAGATTTATCCAGATGTAACCCAGGCATACTGTGCTGTATTTCATGCATTTGATCTTTATACAGTGTGCTCAGCGGCGCACCCTGCTGGAGGTTCTGCAGGGTTTTGTCCAGCCCACCGCGCTCAGCCGGCCTGCAGATGGAGGTACGTGATGAGAAAACACGATCAAACTCCTGCTCAAAACCGTATATGCACTTAGTTCTCATGCATAAGACTACTGTTTTCTTTAAGTGTGTATTTGTTACTACTGTTGCTACTAGAGTCTCAGCACGCACCAGTAATATAACACGTGTTAAATACTTGTCTAATGTGCAGTGTTGATGTATTTCTCTCTGTCTTCTGCATAAACACACAGAGGAGAGTGTGTTGGTTGCGTTTGAGCAGTCTTTGTGTAGCGTGGTTTTCTCTGCGCTGACGGAGTCTAGCGGCGGTCTACAGGTTACAGCCACACGAGTGCTCACTGCACTGGGTCAGCAGCCCGGTGAGTGCAGACACAACATCTGTGAAAGATCTTAATTCTGCTATTTAGCAAGGATGCATGAAAGTGACAGTACAGACATTTATAATGTTGCAAAAGATTTCTATTTCAAATAAATGCTGTTCTTTTGAACTTTCTATTCATCTGTGAATCTTGAAAAATAACATGCATGACAGTTTCCACAAAAATATTCAACTGTTTTCAACATTGATAATAATCAGAAATGTTTCTTAAGCAGCAAATCAGCATATTAGAATGATTTCTGAAGTATCGTGTGACACTGAAGACTGGAATAATGATGCTGAAAATTCAGATTTGATCACAGGAATAAATTATATTATAACATATATTAACAGAAAACATTTTAAATAAATCAAATAAATGCAGCTTTGGTGAGCATATTTTTAATTCATTTTATTTAATATATATTTCATTAATAGAAAATTAAATATGTATGAAATTTATTTATTTTAAAGCTCACCTGTTTATTTCTTGCACCAAATCTACTGTATTTTTAAAAAAATATATTTAGATCAATGACCTTACATATGATTGGGTAGCCATTTCTCTTGCAAGTAACAGTAGATAGATTTGTTCATTTGTTTTCAGTAAATAGTTTGCACTGCCCCATTGTCTTTTTTGCGAATTTTGCCTTGAATTGTGAAATATTCATAAAAATCTGCGCTGTTAAAGTCAGACTGAAATTGACTGAAATTATCTTTTGCAATCCTCCTTTTAATTATTCCATTTTAATTGAAAAACAGCTTTTAAATGAAAAACTAAAAGTAGAACTGTTGCCTTGGCCACAAACTAAAATTTGTTTTAAGCTGAAGCACTAAAATTACTAATCAGAAACAAATAAAAATGCAACTAAACTAAAATTTAAATAACAATGAATTCAACCTAAATGTTTAAAAAGAACAAAAACTAATAAAAATGATCCAAAATTAAACTAAAATGAAAATGAAATACAAAAAAAATATTTAATAGTATTATAGTTAAAACTATAATAGTAAAAACGGATAAATGTCATGGAAATAAGTTATTTGAAACAAATCCTAATGTAAGAATATTTTACTAATTTTAAATTAAGGTATGACCAAGTTGTTTTTACAAGGTGTTTTTTAGGTCATACAAGATTTACACATGGATATTTTATTAAAAGTTGAAGAATCACCATCATGCCTTACTTGCCAAACTAAAATGACTGTGAAACCTAGTTTATTGGATTGCACTGTTTTTAATGTAAATAGGCAATGGTTTTATTCAGAGGTGTGTCTAACTGATTTATTTAAAAATGTATCACCTGAATGTATTTTAGAATTTTTGTCTAGTGTACATCAGAAATGTCTTATATAACCTTTTGTTAATTGTTTACCTTGTATAATTTATTCAGAGATTGGCCTGAAAATAGCCTTGATTCTGGCATGGCGTTAAAAAGTGAATAAATGAAATGAAATAATAGTAACAACTATAACATTAAATAATACTAAAAATAAGTAGCACTGAGTAGGCATTGATTTGAGGCAAATGATAAGATGCTCATGGGATGCTTCTGCTTTGCTCCTCACAGGTTTGCTGGCTCAGATAGATGTAGAGAAAGCTGTTGATCATTTGACCAGACTCATCCTGGAGGAAGGCGATACTCAAGTGAGGTAGATGTGTTTGCATTTTTATGTGAATTATTCTTTTAGAGCTTTTCCCGAGCTGATATCTCTGTGTCTCAGTTCGGCTGTGGTGGAGTGTTTAGGCTCTCTGGCTCATGTGCATCCCAAAGCCTTCATCTCCAGGATGATTCCTCGGGTGAAGGAAGAGATCCTGTCAGGTGAGACCCAGAGTACATAACACACACAGACATAAATAATATCTATGGCAGGTTTTAGTGTGTAATCAGGGACTGTTTTTCTCCACAGATCAGTGTAACGCAGCTGTACGTCAGCGTTGCGTGACGGCGTTAGCGTCAGTGTCGTCTCAGCCCAGCGTGGTGCAGGAAAGCGCTCCCGTTCTTCTACAGATGCTCGCTTCGGCCCACACAGGTACACATGCGCTCCAGTGTTAATTTCATTGACGAATAACAGACATGTTCACAAGTCTCTGAGGTCCATGTCAAGTCTCAAGTCTTTGAGGTTGAGTCCAAGTCAAGTCTCAAGTCTTTAAAGTGGAGTCCAAGTCAAGTCTCAAGTCTTTGAGGTTGAGTCTAAGTCAAGTCTCAAGTCTTTAAAGGGGTCATATGATGCGATTTCAAGTTTTCCTTTCTCTTTGGAGTGTTACAAGCTGTTTGTGCATAGATAAGATCCCTGAAGTTGCAAAGACTAAAGTCTCAAAACCATTTATTCTTTATAAAAGTTAAGATTTGACCACACCCCCCTAAAACGGCTCATTCAAACATGCCCCCACATCTCTACGTCACTTTGTGGGGAGATTTGCAAAACACCGCCCAAACGTATACGCAGTGAAAGAGGGCAGGACTTTTATTCTTGCTGTAGTGTTGTTGCTGCCGCCATGTCTTGGAGACGCTGTGTTTCGTTGTTGAAAGCGAAACTACTTTGTTTGGGCTTCCAAAAGAGGACACAACTAGAAATCAGTTGTGTTGTGTTTACAACACTGTTCCAGAACAGTTCAACCCAAATATTCGAGTGTGTGCAGCACATTTTACGGAGGACTATTTCCTTAACCTGGCAGCAACAATAATGTACAGTATGTGGAAAATAATGTTTTTGAACCTTAAACCGCATAAACACATTGCATTACACCAAATACACAAAATAATGTTCTTTTTAGCAACGTCATATGACCCCTTTAAAGTGGAGTCCAAGTCAAGTCTTAAGTCTTTGAGGTCGAGTCCAAGTCAATTCTCAAGTCTTTAAAGTGGCGTCCAAGTCAAGGCTCAAGTCTTTGAGGTCGAGTCCAAGTCAAGGCTCCAGTCTTTGAGGTCGAGTCCAAGTCAAGGCTCCAGTTTTTGAGGTTGAGTCCAAGTCAAGTCTCAAATCTTTAAAGTGGAGTCCAAGTCAAGGCTCAAGTCTTTGAAGTCGAGTTCAAGTCAAGGCTCAAGTCTTTGAGGTCGAGTTCAAGTCAAGGCTCAAGTCTTTGAGGTCGAGTCCAAGTCAAGGCTCAAGTCTTTGAAGTCGAGTCCAAGTCAAGGCTCAAGTCTTTAAAGTGGAGTCCAAGTCAAGTCTCAAGTCTTTAAAGTGGAGTCCAAGTCAAGTCTCAAGTCTTTAAAGTGGAGTCCAAGTCAAGTCTCAAATCTTTAAAGTGGAGTTCAAGTCAAGGCTCAAGTCTTTGAGGTCGAGTCCAAGTCAAGGCTCAAGTCTTTGAGGTCGAGTCCAAGTCAAGGCTCAAGTCTTTGAGGTTGAGTCCAAGTCAAGGCTCAAATCTTTAAAGTGGAGTTCAAGTCAAGGCTCAAGTCTTTGAGGTCGAGTCCAAGTCAAGGCTCAGGTCTTTAAAGTGGAGTCCAAGTCAAGTTTCAAATCTTTAAAGTGGAGTTCAAGTCAAGGCTCAAGTCTTTGAGGTCGAGTCCAAGTCAAGGCTCAAGTCTTTGAGGTCGAGTCCAAGTCAAGACTCAAGTCTTTGAGGTCGAGTCCAAGTCAAGACTCAAGTCTTTGAGGTCGAGTCCAAGTCAAGGCTCAAGTCTTTGAGGTCGAGTCCAAGTCAAGGCTCAAGTCTTTGAGGTCGAGTCCAAGTCAAGGCTCAAGTCTTTAAAGTGGAGTCCAAGTCAAGTCTTTAAAGTGGAGTCCAAGTCAAGTCTCAAATCTTTAAAGTGGAGTCCAAGTCAAGTCTTTAAAGTGGAGTCCAAGTCAAGTCTTTAAAGTGGAGTCCAAGTCAAGTCTCAAATCTTTAAAGTGGAGTTCAAGTCAAGGCTAAAGTCTTTGAGGTCGAGTCCAAGTCAAGGCTCAAGTCTTTGAGGTCGGGTCCAAGTCAAGGCTCAAGTCTTTAAAGTGGAGTCCAAGTCAAGTCTTTAAAGTGGAGTCCAAGTCAAGTCTCAAATCTTTAAAGTGGAGTTCAAGTCAAGGCTCAAGTCTTTGAGGTCGAGTCCAAGTCAAGGCTCAAGTCTTTGAGGTCGAGTCCAAGTCAAGGCTCAAGTCTTTGAGGTCGAGTCCAAGTCAAGTCTCAAGTCTTTAAAGTGGAGTCGAAATCATGTCTTTAAAGTGGAGTCCAAGTCAAGTCTCAAGTCTTTAAAGTGGAGTCCAAGTCAAGTCTCAAATCTTTAAAGTGGAGTCCAAGTCAAGTCTCATGTCTTTAAAGTGGAGTTCAAGTCAAGCCTTTGAGGTCGAGTCCAAGTCTAGTCTCAAGTCTTTGTGGTCGAGTCCAAGTCAAGTCTCAAGTCTTTAAAGTGGAGTCCAAGTCAAGTCTCAAGTCTTTAAAGTGGAGTCCAAGCCAAGTCTCAAGTCTTTGAGGTCGAGTCCGAGTCAAGTCTCAAGTCTTTAAAGTGGAGTCCAAGTCAAGTCTCAAGTCTTTAAAGTGGAGTCCAAGTCAAGTCTCAAGTCTTTAAAGTGGAGTCCAAGCCAAGTCTCAAGTCTTTGAGGTCGAGTCCGAGTCAAGTCTCAAGTCTGTGAGGTCGAGTCGAAGTCAAGGCTCAAGTCTTTAAAGTGGAGTCCAAGTCAAGTCTTTAAAGTGGAGTCCAAGTCAAGTCTTTAAAGTGGAGTCCAAGTCAAGTCTCAAGTCTTTGAGGTCGAGTCGAAGTCAAGTCTCAAGTCTTTGAGGTCGAGTCCAAGTCAAGGCTCAAGTCTTTAAAGTGGAGTCCAAGTCAAGTCTTTAAAGTGGAGTCCAAGTCAAGTCTCAAGTCTTTGAGGTCGAGTCCAAGTCACGTCTTTGAGGTCGAGTCCAAGTCAAGTCTTTGAGGTCGAGTTCAAGTCAAGTCTCAAGTCTTTGAGGTCGAGTCCAAGTCAAGTCTCAAGTCTTTGAGGTCGAGTCCAAGTCAAGTCTCAAGACTTTGAGGTCGAGTTCAAGTCAAGGCTCAAGTCTTTAAAGTGGAGTCCAAGACAAGTCTTTAAAGTGGAGTCCAAGTCAAGTCTCAAGTCTTTGAGGTCAAGTCTCAAGTCTTTAAAGTGGAGTCCAAGTCAAGTCTTTAAAGTGGAGTCCAAGTCAAGGCTCAAGTCTTTAAAGTGGAGTCCAAGTCAAGTCTTAAGTCTTTGTTCTATTTATCAACAGTTTTTTCTAGGGCTGTGACGGTCGCCGTGACAGCCGCCTCACCATGGTTGTCTATTGCCATTGGTGGTAATGCACGTGACATCACACACTATAACAAGCATAATAGAAAGTTTTATATAGAAGTGTAATAATAGTAACAGTTGCAAATTGTTTTATTTAGACTATATGCTAATTCACAAATTACCTCAAACGCCATACACGGTGTTTCCTTTAGACAGGCAGCTTTGAGCGCAGGAAAACACAGTTTATTCTGCATTCAGCAAATTTATTTAGTGTTGAGCGATGGACCTTGTTGGGAAACCAAATACTACATCGCCGATCTGGAATCATTTCCATTCATGTCACTCATCCGCGTTTGTACAAGTGTCTTCAAGTTGATCGCAAACGCTGGGCTGGTCAGGGTTTTAATGGTGAGGCTTTCTCCAAACTGGCCAAATACAAACGAGACAGCGGTAAATGGAAGATGCTACCAAGAAATGTGGAAACATACGCTGCGATTCCTATTCCACACTCCGCTGAAAGCTCGTGCAGACAAGGAGTTAACGCGCCTGCTTGCTTGGTGGCGGAACAGTGAACCGTGTCTACCGGACACGACAGGTGTCACGCCGTGTCGCATCACAAGGGGTTGAGTCTGTCTTCAGGATAATTGAGCTTTGTGTCAGTTTGTCATAAATAGGACGAGGCAGTTTACTCTGGTTGATTTGTCGTGGCATGTTGCGCCGCATCCAGTGTAGACAGCATCACTGTTCTGTAGTATTTTGTCATGACTCGCCGCATCGCACCGCTCACGTCCAGTAGACAGGGTGAATTTAATTCAATTTAACTGTATTATTTCTTTGATATTTATTTTAGTGTTTTGCAGGCTGAGTGTTCACTGAGGGAAGTACTAAAATAAACATGCACGTTTGTTAATAGATGATCAAGCCTTATTTATTTATTTTTTGCGTTTCAAAATATTATATATGTATGCATGTGTGTGTGTGTGTGTGTGTGTGTGTGTATATATATATATATATATATATATATATATATATATATATATATATATATATATATATATATATATATAGCCTAATTAATATCACAACACCGTGCCACTGGCGGTAGTTGGTCCATTACCACCGCGTTAGTAAAAATCTGCCACCGTCATCGAGTTCTTTCAGCTAGTTATTGAGGCTAAACCGGTTTTGAAATACTGATTTCATATGATTTTCTCAAAAAAAATTAACAATTTAAGACAAATTAGAAATTAAAAGGTATCCATTTATTAACTGTCAGACAAAATGCTGCACATTTCTTTGTAAAATTGAAATATGTCAATTTTAAAACAAACCCCAATTAATTAAATGAATAACACAAATGAAAGAAATCTCATACAAACAAACTAAGGCTATGTCTGTGCTTTTTTAAATTTAAAATTAGAGGCAACCACAGTATTTTAAACACAACACAATCCAAACAAAGAGGCTGCATACATGCAACATGAAAAGTTTTTAATCTAAATCGGATTGTATAATTTCAAAATTTGAAGCAAAAACAAAATGGTCTGACTTTAGTTTTGTGAAACTATTCTACATAAAATATCTGCATGAAACAAAATAGCAGACAGGCTGAATTAGAACGCAGATTCACTCTCTGCCAGCAGGTGGCGCTTATGAACAGCAATTAAACATCGTTTCCTTGGTTGCTGCTGTAAACAAAGCAGTGCTGCGGTTATGAACACTCCTTTAATATGCATTTACAGAGGCAAGATAAAAAGAAAATACCATCTAAACTTTTCTCAAGACATCCAGTTCCCCTCAGATATACATTTATATAAACTCCCATACCAAATGACTTGCGTTTTTTATGAGTCTCACAAGCCACAAGTCCAAGTCTTTATTTATGCGACTTAAGTGCGGCTCGAGTCCAAGTCGCAGACTCCAGTTTCCATCTCTGACGAATAATTTTCGTCAACGACATTTTTTTTCACAGACGAAAATGAAAACTATGACGAAAATCTATAGACATTTTCGTCAACGAATAAAAACGAGAAGAAAATGTTAGGGAGGGACGATTTGGGAAGAGATTCATTCAGAATGAATCTGCTGCGTGATTCGGAGGTTAGGTGAAGTGAAATGAAGTGAAGTGATGAGTGGCCAAGTATGGTGACCCATACTCGGAATTAGTGCTCTGCATTTAACCCATCCAAGTGCACACACACAGCAGTGAACACATACACACACCATGAACACACACCCAGAGCAGTGGGCAGCCATTTTTTTGCTGCACGCCTGGAGAGCAGTTGGGGTTTCGGTGCCTTGCTCAAGGGCACCTCAGTCGTGGTATTGAAGGTGGAAGAGAGCGCTGTACATTCACTCCCCCCACCTACAGATGCGTACATATGAACCGGCGGGACATAAGCTAACTAGGGCCTTATGATTTCCACAATGCAGAGAACGGAATCACGGAATCCAGCCATAAAAACTGAATTTACTAAATAACGCAGAATGTCACGGAATTTGTCAAACTTTGGATGAATTAATCAAAAGTAGGTCAGTACACTTAAATCAAATCTTGATATGGACTAGTATCTTTAAATATTAAGCCGCAAAAAGACTATTTAAATAAGAATCCTGTATGTTCTGCATGTCTGTGTGAATGAATGGTGCAGACGCGCGGTTTTGTTTACTAGACATACTGAAGCGTGTGACGCTCACGGTGATTTTTAGAGTCTTCCGGCTCTCTAAATGAGGACGAAAATACACAACAACATCTCCAGAAATGCTCTGAGAGTCATTTAATGAGCATTTTACCCTTTCATTTGAGAAAAACTAGCATCATATCATATACACAGAAATGTAGAGGTATTCACAATAACCTGTCAAAATAAGTTCGATTTAACTTCAATTCATTGAGCCACAAATACTTTACTATTGTTCGATTGAATGTACATACTACTACTACTACTTCTAAAAAATTATTAAAACCTTTTTTAAGGAATAATTACACATTTCTTCCATGTTTTAATTTTAATGTTTGCCAAAAAAATTTTTTTCAATAATTAAAAAATTAATGGAATTGTTTTGTCTTCATTTGATAACCAGAATAAATTAAATACACAACACAGTATGTCTGAGGAAAAGAAAAAAACATTTCATAAGGCTATTGTAAGAATGAATTTGAATAAATTGTTGTTTTTATGCATTCAAATAGTTAGACATGCTAAAACACAGAATTTGGTAACAATAAAACATATGGTGAGAAAATAAAATAGGTCCCTAAACGTGTAATTTTTGTTAAACTTTTAATAAATTGATGTGAAATTATGTAAGTTAAAATCAAGATTTTAATTAATTATACATGTTTTTTAATTAATAAACTTAATTTAATTTAACCATTAAAAAGGAGTCCAGAAAAATAAAAATGGAAAATAATGGAATCCAGAAAAATAAAAACGGAAAAAACTAAACGGATTTCATAGGGCCCTAGCTAACATACACTTGCTGCACGTCTCATAAAACGTTAAAAAATGCCAATATGTGGGAATAAGAGAAGAGCAGACATAAGGATACATTTTGGCGATGCAAGAGAGAATGTCTATCAGTACATTGCATCTGTGCATTCAGTTTTAAAGGGATAGCAGCCTAATTTAGTTGCTATTGTCCGAGTCATTGATGTTAATCAAGCAAAAAAAAAAAAAGGAAAGACAGAAAATCATTCACTGCTCTTGACTGAATCACTTTAGTAGCCCTAAAGATTAATCTAAATTTCTGCTTAAAAGAATGAAGAATATGGTAAACAAGTTGTTATAAAGAATGCATAATTAGCCAGATATAACCATTGGTATTTCATCAAGAAGACCATGTTCTTGTCTTTATGAGAAGTGGTTTTATTTAATTTTAACATGAAGCAATGTTGTGTCACCGCAGTTAAATTTGTGTCTATCATGATAAAATCTTAAGATATCAAACCTATATAATGAGTTTAGAAATTTTAGAGAAATGCTTAATAAGTGCATTACTCTGTAACTAAACCAATTCGATTTTAGCAGACTAAATTTACTGTAATTAAACTAAAACTGAAAAACTAAAAAACAATTCAGATGACTAAAACTAAATAGCATTTTAGTCAAAAGACTAACTAAAACTACATCAAAATTTGCTGTAGAAAATTTAACACTGATTCGCTCACAGTACCATCTTAAAACAAGCTTTGCTTTCTGATGATCTTTTGTAGGGCTTTTGCTTCTGTCGGTGTTTGCCCACTGCAACATTAAAAATGAAAAATCTTACTGTTCAAAAACTTTTGACTGGTAGTGTAATTGTGAAATGTTGCCGTTAATATTAGGAATTTCACTGGTTCAGCTTTTTATAACAAATAATATATATTTCCTGTATATGATATAAGACATCAGGAATCTAGATGCAGTGAAATAAATCACTTGATGTTCTTTTGATTTGTGCTTATGTGAAAGTCCAATAATTCTGATGAAATGTAAAAAGGAACTTTTAAAATGACAGTAATGGTGATTATAATTTTTGAGCAAAATATTAATCATGATCATCAGTTTAACTATTGTTATCTAGCCCTAGCACTAAGTCGTATCACGATTTGGATTGTAGTTATCATTGACATACATAAGTGTTTGAGATCTTTTATGTTATTATGGTAAGTGTAAATATTTATAGTTTATGAAACTCTGGAAGGACAGATTAGACCACCAAAGTTTTGGCAATTAATGGTTGCTGATTGGTCTGTGAAATTCACAGATTAGCACATTCTCTTGTACCTTATGGCTTAATGATGTAATTCTGATATAATGCTGATATTTTTTTGTTCTTTCAGGTAGCTGTGGTTTTTCTGTGGAGGAAGTGAGCGCCGTATGCATCGGTTTGCGGAGGATAGCAGAGCACACTCGTGACTCTGAGGAGATCGGACGATTCTTCCATGACGTCATTATTCCACGACTTCTAGGACTCTGCTTACAGGCGGCGCTGGAGAGCAGAGACTCCGGTCAGGGTTTGCCCTGGTTTTCTGGTGTGTGTGTTTGCTTGTGCTGTTTGTGGATGTAACTGTGGGTTTGTTTATCAGGTCACTGCAGTCCGCTCACCGATGAGGCCGTTCTGTCTGCTGTAGTTCCTGTCATCAGCACCGCCTGCGCTGCGTTACCAACAGAGTGAGTCTAGCAGAAACAACACAGTTCTATATGACCCTGGAGCACAAAACCAGTCATAAGTAGCACGGGTATATTTGTAGCAATAGCCAACAATACACTACACTGTATGGGTCAAAATTATCTTTTATGCCAAAAATCTTATTAGTAAAATACATTGCTAAGGACTTCATTTGAACAACTTTAAATGCAATTTTCTCAATATTTTGATTTTTTTTTTTTTTTTTTTTTGCACACTCAGATTCCAGATTTTTTTAAATAGCTGTGTCTCAGACAAATATTGTCTTATCTTAACAAACCATACATCAATGGGAAGCTTATTTATTCAGATGTGTACATCTCAATTTCAGTAAATTGACCCTTATGACTGGTTTTGTGGTCCAGGGTCACAAATGTCATTTACGATGTGGCTGATTTGACTTTCAGATCTATCATAAAATTAGGGCTGGGTATTGACACAGGTTTCTTGAATCATTTTGATTCAAAATTGAGTCTTTATTCGATTCCAATATTGATTAGTTTGCATATTTGTGACCCTGGAGCACAAAAGCAGTCATAAGTAGCACAGGTATATTTGTAGCAATAGCCGACAATACATTGCATTGGTCAGAATTCCTGTTTTTTTCTTTTATGCCAAAAATCATTAGGATATTAAGTAAAGATCTTGTTGCATGAAGATATTTTGTAAATTTCCTACCGTAAATATATCAAACCTTCATTTTTGATTTGTATTGTGCATTGCTAAGAACTTCATTTGGACAACTTTAAAGACGATTTTCTCAATATTTTCATATAATTTTCAGATTCCAGATTTTCAAATAGTTTTATCTGAGCCAAATATTGTCCTATCCTAACAAACCATACATCAAAACCATACAAAGCTTATTTAGCTTTCAGATGATGTATAAATCTCAATTTAAAAAAAATGTAACCTTGCAATTGGTTTTTTGTGGTCCAAAAAATTTACTTATACTTTTTCTTTCAACACCTTCTGATGTTCGTTCATGTTTGGGGGAAGTCGTGGCCTAATGGTTAGAGAGTTGGGCTAGTAACCTGAAGGTTGCCGGTTCGATTTTCACACCGGCAGGAATTGAAGGTGGGGATTGTGAATGAATAGCACTCTCTCTGCCTTCGATACCATGACTGAGGTGCCCTTGAGCAAGGCGCCGAACCCCCAGTTGCTCCCCGGGCGCTGGAGCAATAGCTGCCCACTGCTCCGGGTGTGTGTTCACGGTGTGTGTGTGCGTTTGTTCACTATTCACTGCTGTGTGTGTGCACTTGGATGGGTTAAATGCAGAGCACCAATTTCGAGTATGGGTCACCATACTTGACAATACGTCACGACTTTCACTTTTTTCTTTATATGTGCTATAACTAGTAGTAAAGAGGAAGAGATTGATTCATCTGTCACGCCACATTAAAGACCGTCAAAACCACATTTGTTGTTTGAATTTAAAGTTGAGACTTTGTTTCATATCAAAACTAACAAAGCTTATTGCAAATATTGGATTTGCAGACACCCTGCAAAAAATGTTTACCAAAGTTTTGTTCATGTATCAGTGGACTAAAAGATCGATCTTGGGATTTAATTATCTATGTCAGTTCATTAAAATGAAGACTGAAAAACCCAGCCCTAATAAAAATATACACATTTTCAAATGCAAGCCTTATTGTTTTCTTACAGATCAGCATCCCGCATGGCCACCCGGGCTGTTTCTCTGTTCCTGGATGGAGACGTGTCCTTTCTGCCAGAGAATGCCTTCCCTTCCAAAATCCAGTTGCTCCAGGTGTGACGAGATCAATCACATTCAGTCGTCAGGTTTACATTCGCCAATCCAGATTAAATGAGCTTGACTCAGATGTCAGAGGCTTGAAGAGGTTTCTTCATCAGATTTCATTGCATCAGTGTCTCATCAATGGATGCTCTGCAGTGAATGAGAGTCCAAACAGCTGATAAAAACATCACAATAATCCACAAGTAATCCACACCACTCCAGTTCATCAGTTAACATCTGAAACAAATCCATAAAGATGTTTTTAACTTAAAAGAAACATTTTTATTTTTGGGTGAACTATTACTTCAGGAAATCACATCTTAAGTAAGTGAATGGTGGTTTCGCCTGTACCAATGTCTCTCAGATCATCAATATCTTCAATATCTTAAATTCTCCCTTGTTTCGGCGGTCTGTAGTGTCTGTAGATTAATGCAGTGTTGGTTTGTGTGTTGCTTTATTAATTGTCCCTGTTTTTCTCCAGAGTCAGGCTGAGTCTCGGGGTCCGTCTCAGTTGGTGTGTCTGCTGATGGCCTGCGTCTGCTCTCTTCCACGCAGCGTGAGTTAAATCTGCAATGTCTCATCAGAATATTTATATAGTATAGGGGTTTCAACTAGGGATGCACCGATACTGGTATTGGTATCGGGCCCGATACTGAGCTCCTGTACTCGTAGTCGTTAAAATGCCCGATGCCAAACGCCGATACCACACAGCATGTGATAAGTGCCATATTCAGACAAAGAAACACAGACAACAGAACAACAGACAGCAGAATGGAGTTATTAGAGATTAAGGATGTCTACGAAGTATATGTATGCAATTAATTGTTGCACCACAAGGTGGCGTCAAGGGACTGTCTTTGAGTGAGTCTTTAAACCGTTCATTCAACTACACGTTCAGAAATGCTGATTCATTCAAAGAGAGATGTAATGAAACACGCTGTTGAAATCATTTTAACTTTGAGCGCCACTTTTAAAGGCTCAGCTGACCAGCAGAGCGTCGATACTAAGACAGATTTCGCTTTCCTTGGACATGATAACCTGTTTTCACAAATATACAAGACTCAGCCTGAAGGACAGACGCAGGTAATCTCACGCGCTCAGTCTATCTCTCTCTCATTCGCTGTCTGTTTAGGCTTGTTAAGTGCAAATTTACTGTGCCTCTGTACAAATCAGCATGGTACACATTGTTATCATTACTAATATTCAGTACACAAGTGTAAAACGAGAAGGGCGTAACCTTACTAAAAAGAAAACACGCAAATATCGTGGTTGCTGCGGTTGTTGCATTCCTCTGCGGTTATACTCGTCAATACCGTGGTATTGCGGTTATCGCGACAGCCCTAATTCAGACCGAGTCTGGGAAAAAATTGAAGTCCAGGTTTGCATGAACCTGGTTGACAGCGTGACCAGGAGACTACAGGCTGTCATTAAGGCTAAGGGTGGTCCGACAAAGTATTGATAGTTGTGTAAATATTGTCATACTAACAGCTGTCTGAATAATTTTTGGTTGATTGTAATCCATTACATACCGTTCTATCAAAGTTATCTGACATTATCAAGCTGAATTTGTTCTGACATGGTTTAACTCTGAGTTCTTGTTATATTTTATTACCATAAACTATAGCGAATAAACTGTGATAATGTGAGAAATGTTGAAGGTGTCTGAATAAATTTTGGTTTGACTGTATCTATTTGATAAATGAAGTTAAGCAACTAACATTATACATACTCTTTTGGTTTCTGTACCCAATATTTTAAAAATTTACAAATGCACTGAAAATATCGGTATCGGTACTTGGTGTCAGCAAGCACCGAAAATAAAAGTATCGGTATCGGGCGAGTACTGGAAAAAGTGGTATCGGTGCATCCCTAGTTTCAACAGCCTTATATTGTAAGGCTGCACAATTTGGTAAAAAAAAAAAGGGTAATATTTTACAATAAGGTGTCATTTGTTAACATTAATGTATTAACTAACATGAACAAACAATGAACTGCATTTATTACACTATTTATTAATCTTTGTTAATGTAAATACAGTTGTTCATTGTTTATTCATGTTAGTTCACAGTGCATTAACTGTTAACAAACACAACTTGTGATTTTAATAATGCATTAGTAAATGCTGATATGAACATTAACTAAGATTAATAAATGCTGTAGAAGTATTGTTCATTCTTAGTTCATGTTTACTAATGTTGTTAACTAATGTTAACTAATGAACTTATTGTAAAGTGTTACCAAAAAATGTTGTGTATATAGCAGTATGATTGTAACAACAATAATTATTATCATTATTTTGTTTTACAGTGAAATATTACAATTAAAAATATAAATGACAAATTATTATTATTATTATTATAATTAGTTTTAGTTTTATTGTAATTTCACTGTATAATAAAATCTCTAGTATTTAAGAAACGTAATAATAATCAATTTAATTTACAGGACAACTGTAAAACTACAATACTAATATTAATGTCTGTTTTAGTTTCTAAGTATGACTATAATAATAATAGTTATTATTAGTAGTATATTTTTCTTTAATACTAGATTTTACTTTACAGTGAAATTACAATAAAGCCTAATTTAATAATAATAATAATAATAATAATATAATAAATATTTAATAATATTAAATAATATAATAATTATTATTATTTTATTGTAATATTTTACTGCAAAATGAAAAATCTTATATTTAAAAAGCATATAATAATTGTAATTAACATAATTTCTCTCTAAGCAACAGCTGGATTATAAGTTTGGGAGGATCTGGTTTCCTAAAACTTGTGCATAGCACTGCATATTGGCTGAACCAAAATACATATTTTCAACACTATTTAAGAGTAAGAAACAGCATTAATGGGAGAGTTCATGTAATTGATTTGACTAACGACAGGTGGAGATCCCAGAGATGGACAGGCTTCTGGTGCAGCTGGAGGATCTGAGCTGCTCGTGTCCTCACCTGTTCTCCTACACCTTTGCAGCCAAATGCTTCGCTGGTTTGGTCAACAAGAGGCCGGCAGGTACACAGGATTTATCTGCTTCCCAAATCACATGCCCTAAATCTTGTGCTACATGATCTAATGGAAGACTGGAATAATGGATGAGTTATCTGAGCTCTGGAGTTGATTTACTGATCATCATGCATGTTTTGTGTTCAGGTGAAGCTCTAGACGCGGTGCTGGAGAGGGTGATGAAGAGGATCGGCGTGGAGCTGGAGAACGTTTGCTCTGCTCAGCGAACACAAGCCTTCACGCTGCTGCTCTGGGTAAAGATGAACCACATCATCATTTCTGAACTGCCTTTCTTACACTGTTTTGATTTGCACATCAGTAACCAATGTTCACACGGCAGTTTGATCAAATTCAAGTTTGATCAAATTCACGGCAGTTTGATCAAATTCAAGGTCATAAAAATATCATAAATAGTACAACAAAAGTCTTAATTATCATTTCAGTAAGTAAAATTTAAACGGCAGTGCTGACTTGCAACACAATATAATATAAAATACATGATGTGCGGATGGCGGTTAAATCCGCGGGCGCTGCGGATAATCCGTGGGTCGGGTAAAACTTGCATTCTGATCATTTGCGGGTGGATAAGATAAATCATTAATGATGCAAATAATAACTACATTTTCTAAAATATGAACGTGTTAAATAGGCTACAGAAATTGAATAAACTGTAAATTAACATATTAAAGTTATTCAACAAAACATTATTTAGTCAAGAGCAGTGAGGGATTTTGTTGTTTGATTAACATTAATGAAAAACTGCACAACTTTATTATGCTGCTGTCACAAGACCTATTTCACGGATCCAATACTGATACACATGCGTTTTCATTCGCAGCTGTTTACATTAACTTAAGACAAAACCGACAGTGCTTATGAAAATACTCGCCAGGACGACCATTTTGACGTCATTTTGTGTGTATTTGGCCACTTAAGCGCAACAAGCGCGCGCTTTGGATGTGACTGTGAGCGCACAGAAAAGCGCCTCCGGAGCGCGCGAGTACCGAAAGGCTTAAAAAAAACCGTGCAAATGATAAATTGTGACAATGCAACAATGATCGATTAGGCAATTGACAATTCTGTCAATACCGAAATGTGAGCTAAAGTCTTGTATCGCAGCGTGCAGCTCTAGATGCGCCGATGTGAAGAGAAAGTCAGAGAAGACACGGTCACTCACGCTGTTTTCAAATGACTGATTTGATCTGATGGTTTGTGTGAATTTATTTACTCATCTAATCTACACGCTATATTGAATAAATGTTTTGCAGGAATTTCCCTCATTTTAAAGTCGAAAGCCGCGGGAATGAGTAATGCGATATATGCGCAATACCGCACTGAAATTCAGGACCTGATTAAACATAATTCTATTGTACAGAGAATTGTGAAACATGACTTTTCCAAAACTTTCTGGGTTTATTTTTTGCAAAACTTTCCAGGGCTGGAAATTGCTGTTTTAAAATTCCATGAGTTTTCCAGGTTTTTCATGACCGTATGAACCCTGAATGTGACGATCGGGTGCGGGTCGGGTGCGGTTATCTAAATCAGACAAAAACATAGGTGCGGGCGGTTAGCGGGTGGATAATTTATTTGAAGCTGCGGATTCGGGTGACGTTTTAGCTCATCCACGCATCACTAATGTGTATATATAAAAACAATCGTGAGCATAATATGAAAACATAAACATAAAAAATATTACATCAAAAACACCAAAGAATAAAGTCTAGATTTTAAAAAATTGTTTTTAATCTGTTTGGCTTTTTTAAACACATTATTACCACATCAGCCATAATCAGCAATTCATATGTATTGATTTATTAGTATGTAAACCAGTTTTAACACATGTATATATTGAGTAAAACATGTCTTGATTATTTTAAACTTGTATTCAGCATTATTTTATTATCATTGATACAGTTTTATAGATATTGTTTCGATTATTTATTTATTTATTTATTTATTTATATATATATATATATATATATATATATATATATATATATATATATATATATATATATGTATGTATATATATATATATGTATGTATATGTGTGTGTGTGTGTGTGTGTGTGTGTGTATGTGTATGTATGGACTGTATGTATATAGTTTGATTGCTGCTGATATCCCTTTAAATATACTGAACGCTTCTATGTGCTACACACTGGCCGTTCTCATAAAGAAATACATGTAGGATTCCTATCGGGATTTATTTCTTCATAGCTTGAAATAAATTAATAGAATCAAATAATATGTTTTGTAATAACTAAAGTTACTACAAGCTTGTTTATTCTTTTACTTTAGGTTGGAAAAAGTGTATTCTTCATCCGAACAGTATTTGTATTGATTTTGTATTTGTTGATTTTGATTGCTTCCATTGTCCTCATTTGTAAGTCGCTTTGGATAAAAACATCTGCTAAATGACTAAATGTAAATGTGTGTGTGTGTGTGTGTGTGTGTGTATATATATATATATATATATATAATGTATGTATGTATATATGTATATGTATATATGTATATATGTGTATTTAACAAATATTTAGATTAATATTATTAGTCATTTATTATTTTTATTTATTTGTTTTAGTTGTTTTACTGCTTTGACCTAAAAATGGGAAATGTTGCCTTAGCCTTTATTTTATTTTGTTTTATTTTATTACATTTAACCTTTTTTATTTGTTTCAAGTACTGATTTTTTTTTTTTTTTTTTTTTTTTAGTTAACAGTACGCTGTTTTGTAGTTGAATGTGTTCCCCAACCTAAGTAAAAAATAAATAAATAAATATTAAGGTTTAAGGATTAAGCCTTTTATTAAGGTTTTAAATCTGTACCACTCAAAGTAAAAATTCACCCACAAATAAATATTCTGGTGTAATTTTGTCACTCCAAACCTGTAAAACTGCTGTTTATCGCTGATACAAACAAAACTTTGATGCTTCAGATGGTCTGTAAGAAACAAAGAGACACGATCTCTTTATATTCAGAACAGATAAACATTGATCAACACAAGTTTCTTTTGTACAGGTGGCCAAAGCCCTGCTCTTACGGTACCATCCGCTATCCACAGCCCTGACTGACAAGGTAGTGTTTGTTTCTTCTTCCCGTCTCTCCAGTCCTGCTTCAGAGGCTCAGTGTTAGATTGCTCTCTGTATTTCAGCTTTTCTCTCTGTTGACGGACCCGGTGTTAGGATCTCAGGCGGCCGATGGCTTCTGTGTCCTCATGAGCGACTCTCCAGACGTGCTCAATCGCGATTTCCACGCAGACGTGCGCATCATGTACCGACAGCGCTTCTTCGCTGAAAACTCCACCAAACTGGTTCAAGGCTTCAACTCCGCAGAGCAGGGTACCTCGATCAGTAGTACTTTATTTATCCCCTTGGGGAAATTTTGTTTCAGTGGGTTTCACATAGTGCGGTCAAACAATTAATCGCGATTAATCGCATCCAGAATAAAAGTTATAAATGTTTACATAACATATGTGTGTGTACTGTGTATATTTATTATGTATATATAAATACACACACATGCATCTATATATTTAAGAAAAATGTTACATTTATATATTAAATATATTTGAAGAGTTAATTTGCAAAAACAGAATTTTCAATTTTCATGTATTTTTATTATGTTATCATGTTTTTTATTGCTGTTTTTTAAAGTTATTTTTTAACCTAGTCAAAATAACCCAACTGCAGCTGGATTGAGATTAATTGGAATGCACAATGAAAAAACATTATCATTAAACAGTTATCTGTTTTTGCAATTGAACTCTTCATCTATATATAATATAAATTATATGAATGTAAATACATACATGTAAATATTTTCAAAATATATACTGTATGTGTGTGTGTGTGTATATACATACATACATACATACATACATACATACATATATACACACACATATACACACACACATAATAAATATACACAGTACACACGCATATATTATGTAAACAAAAACTTTTATTTTGGATGCAATTAATCATTTGACAACACTAGTTTCACATAAACGATAAAAAGATATTGCAACATATTAACAAAGACAAAATATAAGTAAAATATATATAAAGTACAATTTAAAAAAAAAACAACACTATCTTTCATTTAAGCATTTCACTGCTTGTGGTTAAAAGGACTTTCCCCCGTTTTTAATAAAACATTGGCATTCTAAAGATTACCACTTTCTGTCTTAACCAGCGCTGTGACTGTTTGCTTTGCATCTAAATAGTTGTTTTTGTTCCACAGAGAAGAAGTCTTGTTATTTGAAGGCGCTGTCCCACATCGTCAGTAACCTTCCCAGGCAGCTCCAGCTCACAGAGCTCCCTGCAGTGAGTGGAGTTTGTGTTAATTAATGATCTCTGATGTGTTTTTGGTAGAGGTGTAACAGTACACTAACATGACGGTATGGACCTCGGTTTTGTCGTCACGGTTCGGTATGGTTTCGGTACAGCTGCAGGGAAAAAAACTAAACACAAATTGCTTTTATTTATTTATTTATTTATTTATTTATTTATTTATTAAAGTTGTGTTTTGGGCAATTATGCTTTGGCACAGAATCTGTCAAATGAACTAAAACCGAAAGCACAATATGGCCAATATGCTTCATATCTTCATCAAGTCTGTTTTCGTTGCGTGTTTCAAAGCAAAGCACACACTTGGTTCAGACGATCATCTGGTGATTCGGTGTTTTCCGCGTCTCAGAACAGCTCCGTTCACACTGAATAAATGCAGTGAACTCATTTATTGCATGTGCTGTGAGTTTAGCGCGCATTTGGGAACAACAGCCACCAGTTATGCTTTATTTTTGCAGCAGATGATTAAAGCATTTCACTAGATTTGTAGTGAGACCCATTTTTGTAAGCATGTTTTCACTGAAGCTGGAGTTTTCCTTCAAAATAAAAGCTCTGGTGCTGTTTCCGTCAAAATAAAGTGCAGTATAAATTGCTGACAGGTAGCGGTTTAAATGCAGTCCAAATTCAAAATATCTTTCAAGTGTAGAAATTAGGAAATAAGAATTGTAATTTCTCTACTGTAGTGTAAAGCAAATATAATATACCTATGAAATATGCATTTTCATTTATTTTACAGTATAATTGTTTTACAATATATGGCTATTACTCTCATATGAATAACAATAGTATAAAATTGTTGTTGTTATATTCTAATTTGTTTGGCTTCCTCAGTGTGAATGTAATTTAGACTGAGACAGTATATCAAAAAAAAAAAAAAAAGGGTTGAGTCTCCTTTAAAGTTCAGGTACAAGTCAATTCACTGACTTTTTTCTGACTTAAGTTTTCTTAGTTACTTAGAACAAGGGTTGCAGCTCTTAATTTTGAACTCTCAAAGTGCATTAGATAGCATAATTTAACTTTAAAACTACAAAAAAAAAATTCCAATTCTTCATTTGTTTTTGCTTTTTTAATATCGCAATAAATATTGTATCATGGACTTCATATCGTGATATTACCGTATTGTGAGATTTTGATATGGTTCCAGCCCTGGTCTTGGTCATGCGGTGTGTTAATGTGCTGTTGTGTGCAGCTGCTGCCGCTGCTGCTGGAGGCTCTGTTGTGTGCGGATCAGACGGTGCAGATCTCCACTCTCTGCTGTCTGACTCCGCTGCTGCTGGAGCCGCCGCCGGCCCTCAGGAACCAGCTGGAGGCGCTCTTCTCCCGCCTGCTGCTCCTCACCGCCAGCCCCACCATGGTACTCACTTCAGCAGTGTGTGTGATTTTACTCAGTCTGACAACACTCGCCTGATTCTGACTTTTTCACTCCGGCAGAAAGTGAGAATCGCGTCGCTCCAGTGTGTTCATGTGCTCTCTCGCCTGCCTGAACATATGGTAAGAGAATCAAACTCAAGATCACCGTCAATATATATGTATGTGACCATGGACCACAAAACCTGTCATAAGTGTCAATTTATTGAAATTGAAATGCACATATCTGAATAAATAATCTTTCCATTGATGTATGGTTTGTTAGGATAGGACAATATTTGGCTGAGACACAACTATTTGAAAATCTGGAATCTGAGGGTGCAAAAAAAATCAAAATATTGAGAAAATCACCTTTAAAGTTGTCCAATTGAAGTCCTTAGCAATGCATATTACTAATCAAAAATTAAGTTTTGATATATTTATGTTAGGAAATTTACAAAATATCTTCATGGAACATGATCTTTATTTAATATCCTAATGATTTTTGGCATAAAAGAAAAATCAAGAATTTTGACCCATACAATGTATTTTTGGCTATTGCTACAACTATACCTGTGCTGAAAAGGTGCTATATAAAGAGTTTATATATTATATAAACCAATGTTTCTCAACTGGTTTGGCCTTGGGACCCATGTTTTCCCATGGTCATCAAGCCGTGACCCACTTTATTTATATATATATATATATATATATATATATATATATATATACACATACACACACACACACACACACACACACCGTGTGCTGAATTATTAGGCAAGTTGATATTCTGGTCATATTTTGTTTTCCAAGAACATTTTACCAATTCCAAAGCACATCAATCTTAATAACTACTATGGACTTTGTATTTAATCATTTCTAAGTGATATATAATTGCCCATGAAGGCTGGAAGTCAAAAACTCCTCATATTCAGGTTTTCTTTTACAGATAAAATGAGCCAAAAAAAGAGATTTAACTCAGACTAAAAGTCAAAAATTATTAAATGCCCATGAGAAGGATACAATACTAATGCAATAATAGAATTTGAAAAGTTAGGGCATGACCATTGGGCAGTGAAATGCTCATTGGGTCAGCAGAGTCAGAAAAAAACAGGTGGAGAAGAAAAGACACTTGTTAACTGCAAAAGAATGAAGAATTAAGGTGAAGAATTAGGTGAGAAACCATCAGGAACCATTTAGTCTCCAGTGCCATCATTTTCCAGAACTGCAACCTTCCTGGAGTCTCCACAAGTGCAATGTGTCAGGCTCTCAGGGACTTTGCTTGGGTAAAAAATGATAAAAAAAAAATCACTATAGAATAATCCTAAAAAATGATAAAAAATCACTATAGAATAACATGCTGAAGTGTTGTGAAATGCATTAAGACAGATTTTTCATAGGCTTTATGGACAGATAAGTTTGGAGTGACTCTTGAAGGACCAGCAGCACATCCTCTTGTACCACTGTTTGAAGAATTGATCTTCCAGAATCTGGCAGTACATTTTAGGAGCTCAATTTTAGTCCATCTCCTATCCTGAAAGGTCTGTCTTGCAGAGATTGACTAATATAAGCATATAATGAATATCAGCAGGAACTTAAACATTAAAAAAATAATACATCAGGATAAAAGACCAAAGAATTTAAATACAAAACATATATAGAAAACTATCAAATTAATCATATAGACCACATTAAATGGTAAAAATGTTTAGAATGCATTTTATTGTAATACAATTCAAAGTAAAACTAATTAAATGCCAAAGTAAAAAAAACAGTGTAACATCACTATTACTCAATCACTTAATATTATCACTATTTTTAAATAATAGTATACAAATATTAATAAAAACTATCCATTAAGTAGAAAAAACATGTAAATTGTTAAACTGAATCAAAAAATAAATCAAAAATACAGTAAAAACAGTAAAAATTATGAAATATTATTACAATTTAAAACAGCTGTTTTCTATGTGAATATCTGTTAAACTGTAATTTATTTCTGTGATGCGCAGCTGAATTTTCAGCATCATTACTCCAGTCTTCAGTGTCACAAGATCCTTCAGAAATCATTCTAATATGCTGATTTGCTGCTCAACAAACATTTCTGATTATTATCAGTTGAAAACAGTTGTGCTGCCCAATATTTTTGTGGAAACTGATACTTTTTATTTTTCAGGATTCACAGATGAATAGAACGCTCAAAAGGACAGCATTTATTTGAAACCTTTTGTATCATTATAAATGTCTTTACTGTCATTTTGATCAGTTTAATGCGCAAAATTTTTACTGACCCCAAACTTCAAAATGCTTCTTCTGAAAGTGTTGTAAATATACCATACTGTTATATTGCATTTCTGCAGAGAATGTAAAATATAGCCTTTTAAATGTATGCATGTGTCCTCCTGAAAGGCCTCCTCCAGTTAATAGCTTTAGTGTCTGTGTCAGGTCCTGCCGTTCCGTGCCAGAGTCCTGAAAGCTCTGGCTGTTCCTCTGGATGACAGAAAGAGGCTGGTGAGGAAGGAGGCTGTGGCGGCTCGAGGAGAATGGTGAGTCTGACATATATTCACACATCTGAGGTTTCCGCTGACAGCATCTAACGAGGCGTTTCCCATCCGCAGGTTTTTAATAGGAAGCCCCGGTGGAAGATGAACAGAGCAGTGCAGCTGAATGACCCAGAACAGAGACGGATCACCGCTCACAGCCTTTAATTTTACTCTCTTACCCTGCTTTTTTATGATACGGCATGAGTTTGTCCTGCCTGGGCACAGAAATGCTAAACAAACTGCTGGAACATAAAACTCAGCGATGCACTGACACTCAATCCAGATCACAGGAGTGAATCAGAAACTCGTCTCATGTTTTAGGAATCTTAGAACAGATCGCTCTGGGATGTCCTGATGTCAGTATTTCTAAACTGATGTGTTTCATTAGCCACAGGGTTGGTGGTTGTTCATTTTCACAAGGTCAAACTGACAAAACTGATGCCAAGAATATTAATATTTAAGTGTCATAACCTGTCAATAAAACTTTTTTGTAAATGTGTAGATTGTGACACCGCTTTCTCTCTCTCTCTCTTTTTTTTACAGTTGCATAAACTAATCTCTCAGTGCTTCATTTTTTAAAAACTCTTCACACAGTGAGCACAACAGCAGTCTGTGAGACCGTTTAGCACTGATCTGGTTCAAAATACATTCAGTGATTGTATTCTTTTCTCAATTCAGACATAAACATCAAAACTCTGTACCTACAGGCCAATTTGTAATTGTTTATATATATATATATATATTTTTTTTTTTTCAAAACCGTTCAACTTGAGGTCACTAATTTTATTCTTTAAAACCTATCTTTAATAATCACGATGACATATTTAAGTGTTTTCCATGATGATAATTTCTTAAAATGGCTTGAATGTATTTATAGACGCGATTCATGAATATGCTAATTAGCCCCGCCTCCACTTAATAACAAGAGCTTAGTTAACTGAAGTAGCTAGAAAATGCAGAAAGTTCCTTTCTAGCCAGTGAAGCCCTACACTGCACAGTGAATCTACATCGTGTCTTATCTACACTTTGACTTTAAGAGGATTTGCGCAGAATTGAACATTGAACAAATTAATGTAAACGCCTCTGATTGGACAACGCGTTCACGAAATCAACAGGTATGTCTGTGATTGGCTACAAACTCAACGCTGCAAAAACGCGCTGTGAATAGGAACCTTGGTATTGGTTGAATATTTGTGACGTAGGAAATGGGGGCGGGCTTTTGCTGCACCGCGTTTTTGAAAAGAAAATGCTGATCAATGGTGCTCACTGATGAATTTGCACATTGTCTTTATAAACAAATTGAACTTTAAGTTAAAACTGAACTGTCTACAGTAATAGCACATTGAAATATATTACAAATTTATATATTAATAATACCTCTTGTCTTCAAAGCAAGAAGAATAGACAAACAAAAGAATAGTCAAACGTAATTTATGTTTAAAAAGTAAAGATACAAACTGTGGTTGTGTCCTCTGTCATAATTTCCCAGAACTGTTTTATTATGCTTAATATTTGATGTCACACTGGTTGATCTGTACAGTATGTGCTGGACTGGCCTTAATATGAACCTTTTGAAGTTATAAACATATTTCAGATAGTTAAACCACAAAATGATCTGCTTACTCAAAACACTGAAACAGCAACAATGTTTTCATCTTGCTTACATTTACAGGGAATCCAAAAAACAGAAAATATGGACACTTTAACTTCTTTTGTTAACATTAGTTAACATTTACTATTAGATTTTTTTTTTTAATCAGTAGTTGGATCTATTAACATTAAAATGCACGTTCAATGAACAATTGTATTTTCATTAACAGTAGCAAAGATTAATAAATGCATTGAAAATATATTGCTCAATGTTGGTGTGAGCTAATACATTAACTAATGATAACAAATGAGACAAATGTAAAGTGTCACCTAATATGATTTTTTTTTTTAAATTATTATTATTAAATATTATTGAATTTTTGTAGTTTAAGGATTTGGGGGGAAATCAAACAAATTTATGATATGAAAAAAAAAATATTCTTTAACACACATAACAGTCTGTAATAAATCTAGGTCAACAATTAAAAAAAACTTTTTTTTTTTAAACATTTGACCATGTTATTACTTGCACAAGATACATTAAAGCAAACGGGATTTATTAAATATCAGATATCCTAAAATGCATGATATTTTTATGCTCACAATATAATGAGAAAATTTGATTGGAAAAGAATATTTATATTCACCCCAGACTTTTGGAGTCCATTTTAAAACTGCAGACATATTTCGTCTATAAAATCTGCTCATTAGAAAACATTTGCAAAAGAATGTAAACTTCATTTTAACAAAATGCATGGACCACTTCGGAAATGTCTGGACATTCAAATCGTTTCATAAAGAACACAGATTCCCATGAATCATCATCATCATCATCAGAAGTGAATATTTGAGTTAAAAATATATAAATATATATTCCACAGATGTCACTAAAACCCATTCACATGAAGTCTTTGGCACCAAGTACAACTCTGAACTCTTGAAAAGGATCTCAGGCTGTACCATGAACACACATTTCAGCAGAAAACACACCAGTTTTCTTCTGAAGGACAAGAGTGATGCAGAGAGCCCTTCGGTCATCAGAGGTCATCATGTGAGTTTCATATGGTCATATGGCCATGGTGTTGTTTCTGTAAGCGGGACAGTCCCACGTCAGGCCGTCCCCGTGAGGAAGATGACTGGAGGGCAGCAGCACTCGTGTTAGCCAGTCACTGACCGACAACAAACACATTTGTTATTAAAGACAATTAAACAAGCAGAGATTCTCAAATATATTCACTGAGAAACACAACGGAAAAAAAACAAATGTAGGGCAGTTGTAAAATGTGACCCTGGACCAGTCATAAGGGTCAATTTTTTTAAATTCAATAAATAATCTTTCCGCTGGTGTATGGTTTGTTAGGATAGGACAATATTTGGCTGAGATACAACTATTTGAAAATCTGGAATCTGAGGGTGCAAAAAAATCTAAATATTGAGAAAATCACCTTTAAAGTTGTTCAAATGAAGTTCTTAGCAATGCATATTACTAATCAAAAGTTTTGATATATTTACGGTAGGAAATTTACAAAATATCTTCATGGAACATGATCTTTACTTAATATCCTAATGATTTTTGGCATAAAAGAAAAATTGATAATTCTGACCCAAAATAAAATGTATTGTTGACTATTGCTACAAATATACATGTGCTACTTATGACTGCTTTTGTGCTGCAGGGTCACAAATGGTAAATGTCTCACCTCTGCTTCTCAACACCAAAAAATATTTTCCAGTTGTTAATTTTTCCATGGTGGTACGGGTTACGAAAAACCTGTGAACAGACGGTTGAGTTTACAGCAGAAGACCTCTTCAAAAATCAGCTTGTATTATATAACTTAAACACAAAAATAAATTTTATTATGTAAAAAAAACAAAATAAAAATGGTATCATCATCATTATTAATACAATTATTATTATTATTATTATTATTATTATTATTAATAATAATAATTTAGAAACAGATATTTTTGCAATTGTGCTTGTGCTGCTAGTTTTATATAACTTATCTGAAAAGCAAAAAAAAAAAATTACTGTTATTATGATGATGATGATTATTATTAATAATAATAAAAGAATAAATATTATTACTATTATTATTATTGTTGACAAATAACAAGTACTACTATGAACTCTGCATATATTGCATTTTGTGCTGCTAGTTTTATAAAACATCTCTGAAAACCAAAAATTAAAAAAATGAAAATAAATAAAAGTATTAATTAATAAAATGACTGTTTTTATGATGATGATGATTATTATTAATAATAATAAAAGAATAAATATTGTTATTATTGTTGTTGTACTGTGAACTTGGCACATATTATATTTTGCGCAGCTAGTTTTATATACCATCATCTCCGAAAACCAAAAATGAAACCATAGAAAATGTGTATTTAAAATAACCTATATATATATATATATATATATACACACACACACACACACACACACACACACACTTTCTATTGTTTATAGAAAATATTAGTGCTATCAAACGATTAATTGCGATTAAGCGCATCCAAAATAAAAGTTTTTATTTACATAATACATGAGTGTGTACTGTGTATATTTATTATGTATATATAAATACACACACACGTAAATATTTAAGAAAAATGTTGTTTATATAAAATAAAAAATCTAATAATATAAATATATAAAAGTATATATAAGTAAATATTTTCAAAATATACACAGTATGTGTGTATTTATATATACATAATAAATAAACAGTACACATTAGGTGTGTCCCCGACTAAGGATTTTCATAGTTAAATCTTGCCGATAGTCGACTGATAGTCGAATCATATGTTTGGGGGCGGGGCCAAAATATATTACCAAGAGTCAAGTCAGACATTCAACAATCATAAACACAGAGAAAATGTGTAAAGGACAATGCAGATACAAACGGGGTAAATAATGTTTTATGTTTTGATTAAAAGATAGTTAACATTAAACATCAGCAAAACCCTAAGAATTCACAACATTTTTACAATAGTGCTCTCATTATAACGTTATGACAGTAGTTATTAATGTTCTGCATTTGAGCTGCGCGCGCTGAAGATGACCAGTAGAATGAAGCAGCAGGTTTTTAATCAATGGGATTTAACTCATCATTTATCTCATATAGAATACGCTTCGTTATTTATACAACATAACGTTAATATTACGACTTATAGGCTATCTGCACAAAATGCCCCGAATGCGAACGTGTCTCTGAATGAACTCTTTTGTGGACGCGTTCCTCACGCAACAACATGCAGAAACACAGCAACTAAACTCAAAAAACTCACAGCGTTTTATTATAATAGTGTTCTTATTATAATGTTGTTTGTCCTGCTGGTGCTGCGCGCTGAAGAGATAATCACCGTAGTACTACAATGAAGCGCTTGACTATCCTATACGAGATAAATAATATATACACGATATATATATATAAACCGGCTGAAATGTTTTGAAATCTCTTGTACCCTACCTGATCGAAAAAATCCAGTCTTTCACTCTGTCTGTGTCAATTTGAGTCTTGTTAAAGATTTATAAATACATGTCGCCAAGATGCTCCTCTGTCAGTCACAGATTATGGAAAGTGAAACTTAAATCTATAGGGGTGGCTGGATTTATTCACGCAGGTTAAAATATTTATTTAAAGCTTCTTTCTTTTCAGATTCTTATTTGCAGCATTATCATAACAGACTGTATATTAACTTATTGGGAGAAAACCGGTAGTTCTATGTGAAATCAGACATTTGAGCACCCCCATATACCCAATATATATATATATATACACACACACACACATTTTTTTTTTTTTTCACTTACTTTTCCCTTGAGTCTGAGGCGTTTTGTCTCTTTGCGGTTGATGTGTCTCTCCACGCTGGTCTGTCCTCTGGTGATGAGCGCTGCGTGCCACAGGGTCAGCGCTCCTAACGCTACAGCCACAGAACTGAACACACCTCACACACGTCAGGACACAGCACCGCATCCACATCACAACACACACAGAGTGAGAACTCACCTCGTCAGCACCCACAGATAAACCAGACTCTTATGAACCATCCTCTGCTGATGAGTGAAGACAGGTGCGGGAGTCTGATACCAGCTCTTCAACACACAACAACACAACCATGCTGTTATTACCCACTAAAGTTCAAAACATCTGTTCAGAAGTGTTTTTGAGTCTCTTCTGATCAGCAAGGCTGCATTTATTTGATCAAAAATAGTGTAAAAAATTGTGAAAAATTATTACAATGTAAAGCAGCTGTTTTCTATGTGAATATCTGTTCAACTGTAATTTATTTCTGTGATGCGCAGCTGTGACAGTAAAGACATTTATCATGTCACAAAAGATTTCTATTTCAAATAAATGCTGTTCTTTTGAACTTTCTATTCATCTGTGAATCCTGAAAATAAAACTATATCAGTTTCAACAAAAATATTGGCAGCACAACTGTTTTTAACATTGATAATCATTGATAATAATCAGAAATGTTTGTTGAGCAGTAAATCAGCATATTAGAATGATTTCTGAAGGATCATGTGACACTGAAGACTGGAGTAATGATGCTGAAAATTCAGCTGCGCATCACAGAAATAAATTACAGTTTACCAGATATTGACATAGAAAACTGCTATTTTACATTGTAATAATATTTCAGAATTTTTTACTGTATTTTTGATCAAATAAATGCAGCCTTGCTGATCAGAAGAGACGATAAATCTAGTGTAGTCTAATATATCCACAGAGCAGCCTTCGGCTGATGCAGACTGACCTCGATGGCGTTGTATGCGTCCAGAAACATGTCTTTGGCACTGATGCTGCAGTAGATGCAGCCCATGCTCATGAACAGACAGAAACTGAAGAAGTAACGGTGGTTGAAATGACCAACACAGTTATTCAGCCAGGCTGGATGAGAGCTCAGTTAAGACACAGTCACATCATACCGCAAAACACTAAACATTTACTTTTCTTCAAGCATCTTAAGGTGATTTTTATTTATTAGGTGCCACACAAGGATACGACAGTGGTGGTCCATTTTCAAAATACACCTGTGATGGAAAAAACACAAAAAAAACTGATTGTTTTGTTTAAAACCGATAAATATTTTCCCATTAATCTGATGAAAAATTTTATTATTTTAAAAATAATCATTTTAATTAAAAATGCAATTAATTTTATTTATTAATCCATTATTTACTCCATTTTACATTTTTATTTTGTCGTCCTCTGATCAGTGTGCATCAGGTATGTGCGTCTCACCTGTTGCAGATGCTGCAGTGATGAGTTCTGGCCGGTTTGGGAATGATACATTTTTTACAGATAGTAACAGTTGGTATATCACTCTTTTCCTAAAACAAAAGACACATGCAACAAAATGTTACATATTGATAATAATGAATGAATGTTAACAGAGGTTGCTTTTGATTTAAATAAATTTGTAAAGAAAATGCTGAAGCTTAAATGTGTAATTTCTGTTTCAAATGGAAAATAGCAAAAAATAATGACTTTTTGACAATTATTTTTCCTTTCATTTTTCTCATAGGGATTTTAGAAAAGGCTTCATTTAGGAGTTGTAAGTCATGAACTGAACCATCACGCTCAGAAGCAAACCACAACATTACAAACTTTGCTTTGAAGCAAAAAAGTATTTGAAAATCAGAGACAAACGTACAAGATTGTGAACTTACTGGTTTTAATGAGGGAAAGAACTACAATCCCATGAAGCAGTGTGAATAATATATATATATATATATATATATATATATATATATATATATATACACACACACACACATACACACACTATATGGCCAAAAGTATTGGGTCGCCCCCTTCTAATGAACAGGTTTGACTACTTTAATAATTTCCATGAGTACAAATCTTAATGTTTAAGCATATAATGATATTCTAGGGAATTGTGTGCTTCTAATTTTAAAGCAACAGTTTGGACAGGACCCTTTTCTATTCTAACATGACAATGCCTCTGTGTATAAGGCAAGGTTCAGAAAGAAATGATTGATTCAGTCAGTGTGGAAGAACTCGACTGGTCTGCAGAAAGCCAAGTCCTAATCCAAGCTGAACACCTCTGGTGTGACTTTAAATGCAGACCTTGAGCCAAAAACTCATCACCAAACACCAGTGACTTGTACATATGGGTACAGTTATTTTAGACACTTCCAAAACTGTTGCAACAGAGATGGAAATACAATGTTTAAATAAATGAATTATGTTTCCATCTTTGTTGCCACAGTTTTGGAAGTGCCTTTTTCTGTTCTAAAGAAGGGTGTGTCCCAATACGTTTGTCCATATAGTGTATGTACAAGTCACTGGTGTTTGGTGATGAGTTTTTGGCTCAAGGTCTGCATTTAAAGTCACACCAGAGGTGTTCAGCTTGGATTAGGACTTGGCTTTCTGCAGACCAGTCAAGTTCTTCCACACTGACTGAATCAATCATTTCTTTTTGAACCTTGCCTTATACACAGAGGCATTGTCATGTTAGAATAGAAAAGGGTCCTGTCCAAACTGTTGCTTTAAAATTAGAAGCACACAATTCCCTAGAATATCATTATATGCTTAAACATTAAGATTTGTACTCATGGAAATTATTAAAGTAGTCAAACCTGTTCATTAGAAGGGGTGACCCAATACTTTTGGCAATATAGTGTATGCACACACACACACACTTTATACATATAAACAATACAGTTAATTTTTTTATTTATTTTTTGGCAAAATATGCTTATATACAAATCATTAAGTAGTTTAATAGTGAAGAGAAGCTGACTCAATTACATCATTCACTGTGCTTCATTGAAGTGGGCGGAGCTAAAGAGTTCTTCTGGTGCTATTTACCGGTTGCAAATCTCTGATTGGTGGAGATTTCTTTACAGAATCATGGGTAATGTATTTTTTTTGTTTTGTTTTCTACCAGGATATCCATTATTAAAAAAAAAATAAAATTTAAATAAATAACTAAATAAATAACTAAATAAATATATATATATATATATATATATATATAAAAAATTCCATTTTTTTTTTATTTTGATAATTTAAAAAAAAATACATTGAGATAATGCAGGCCGATGGCTTCAACATAAGCATATTATTGATTAACAACCTCATAGTTCACAGTCAGTGTGTCTTTAAAGGTTTGTAAGTTGATTAAAAATTTAATTCTCCTATGGAGAAAACAAATGGGATTTTTACTTCCAGAATCCAACTGTTACACTCTATTGATTAATTAAAATGTGATACTAAATATTAAAATGAAAAAAGGAGGATCTTGTGCTTAGTTCCATTCACATGTAACACTATTTCAAGTCAATAATAGAATCCATCAAAGGGCAAAAAAGCTCATCTTGAAATTCTTTTGCTGTGTATCTAAATAAAAGGATTACATGCCAAGAGACTGCCAATCTTATTTTATTTTTATAAAGTGCAAAAAAGTGCTCAGTGCATGTTAAAAATCAACAAACGTTTTTGTCACGCAGATGAGCTTTTTTGCCCTTTGATGGATTCTATACTAAATATAAAACAAATAAATAAGTAAATAAATAGCTTAAAAAACCCTCACATTTAGAAGATAAAACTAAATAAATAACTAAATTAAATAAAAAATAAATAAATAAAATGAAAATAAATAAACACACACAAAAGATATTCCAGAACAAATAAATAAAATAGAGAATTAAAATAAACTAAAATAAAAAATAAAATAAAATATAAAATAAAAAAATTAAATATAAAATAAAAATAAAAGTTTTATATACATATATATTTTATTTTTTTTTTTTTTTTTGAATATTGGGGAAAAAAGTGAAATAAGTTCAAGCACCTGCGGTGGGAAACCTGGACATGTGGTCGTGGCTTTATAGTAATGGAAGACGATCATGAGGAGGTTCCAGTGTCCGTAACAGAGGTGCCAGAGGATCCAGTGAACGGGGTATGAGCTGAAGATGATGGGCAGCACACACAGATACACGATAATCACGACTGAGCTGGTCAAGGCGATCACCAGAGACACAAACACCTTCACAAACAGAGAGCAGCGATCAGAAGCGGTGAAGACTGAGAGCAGCTCAACTCTGTGAACTCTTCTGAGATCAGATGTGATTCCACCTACCACTCCAAACCAGCGGGTCATATTGTCCACCAGCCAGTAGATGGGCTCAAAGACGCAGTCCAGCGCCGTGTCCGAACTGGTCAGCACATTGAAGTAAAGGGACTTCAGCAGCAGCTTCCAATAGTTCCACAGATCCTGTATTCGGCTCGACCGCTTTCTGCGTCCCCGACGAGGACAGAGCCTTAACCAGCGCAGCAAGACACGCATGACTCTGGAGACGGACCACCTCCAGCTGCGCATCCCACCACCTGCAGCACACACACACACACACGCAGACGCACACACACAGACAGACAGACAGACAGACAGACACACACGCGCAGACACACACACACACGCGCGCGCAGACACACACACGCGCACAGACACACACGCAGACGCACACACAGACACATGCGCAGACGCACACACACAGACAGACAGACACAGAAATCAGAAACAAGCTCTCTGACCTTCAGGGTCTTCATTAAGCACATAAATCCTGTAAATAATACAGCAGCTGAAGAAGCACAGACCTCTGTTATCAACAAATGATGGAAATCTATGTGACCCTGGAGCACAAAACCAGTCATAAGGGTCAAATTTTTGAAACTGAGATTTATACATCATCTGAAAGCTGAATAAATAATCTTTCCATTGATGTATGGTTTTTTAGGATAGGACAATATTTGGCTGAGATGCAACTATTTGAAAATCTGGAATCTGAGGGTGCAAAAAAATCTAAATATTGAGAAAATCACCTTTAAAGTTGTCCAAATGAAGTTCTTATCAATGCATATTACTAATCAAAAATTAAGTTTTGATATATTTACAGTAGGAAATTTACAAAATATCTTCACGGAACATGATCTTTACTTAATATCCTAATGATTTTTGGCATAAAAGAAAAATGGATAATTTTGACCCAAACAATGTATTGTTGGCTATCGCTATAAATATACCTGTGCTACTTATGACTGCTTTTGTGCTCCAGGGATACAAATGATTACCAACAATTATAACTCTATTGATTAGATTGTTTATATAGCATCTTTTAAATTTTCCTGTCTTACATTTTATTATTATTACAAACTATGAGAATAACGTACCTCCAAAAATGAAGGGGAAATAAATATTCCAGAAAAAAAGAAGTATCAAAATAGGTAAATTAAAAATATTTTAAACAATAAATGAAAATTAAACAAATCAAATAAACACACATACAAAAGATATTCCAAAATATCCCATTAAATAAAAAATAAATTCCATACATTTTCAAATTGTTCCAAGATATTTTAATTAATTAATTAATTATTTAATAAATGAATACATAAATGCCAATAAAAATAAATAGACATACATAAGATATCTCAAGATATTACAATAAATAAATTCATTCATTCATTTGTTCTATTAAAAAAGCACACACATATATAAGACATTACAAGATAATTCAGAAAACTAAATAAATTGGTAAATAAATAAATAAACATTGATTTACCTGAAAATTAAACACACGCGCACATAGAAAACATTTCAAGCTATTCTAGAAAACTAACTAACTTAAATTCACTTAATATAATAAAAAAATAATAAACTGAATCAAAATATTTTTTTTTTATCGTCTGAAGATATTTGTAAATCTTTCAGGCACAGTGTAATTAAAATCCTTACCCAACTGTTACGGTTTCTAATTTTCTGAGCAAATAAATGTATTCAAAAATGGCCCAAAAAAAAACTGTTCTTAACTCATCCGCACCAAGAGAGAAACTGTCCTTAAGCTCATTTCCAAGACACTTACTCCAGCAGTGCGCGCGCACACACACACGCATGCATGCACACGCACACGCACACACACACACACACCCACACACGTTTGTTTTTGTGAATTGTGGGGACATTCATAGGCGTAATGGTTTTTCTACTGTACAAACTGTATTTTCTATCACCCTACACCAACCCTACACCTAAACTTAGCCCTCACAGGAGACTTTCTGCATTTTTACTCTCTCAAAAAACTCATTCTGTGTGATTTATAAGCCTTTTGAAATATGGGAACATGGGGTTATGTCCTCATAAGTCACCTTCTCCTTGTCATACCTATGTCATACTCATGTCATTATACAAATTTGTGTGCTCATATGTCACAAAAACACACACACACACACCGTCTCTGACATACAAAAGCATTAGTTTGATTAGATCAAACATAGTGAGCTCAAAATACACGGATAACTATTGCACAGGATTATCAACTAATGTCCGAGATAGAAAACAACATGCTAAATATTTGATCAAGTCCTTGGCAGTTCACCTCATGTGACGAGAAGCAGCTCAAGAGCAGCTGGGAGTCAGCGGAGCGCTGTAACCCGGCACTGGACACACTTCCTCACAGAGCATCCGATACGCTCGGACTGATGAAAGTGAGGATCGCTTACAAGATGTTTTCATCTGCACACACTTCTTTTTTCCGAATGTCGCAGGTGGAAGCTGAGCTCGTGGTTAAAACAATCGAGGGACGTGACGTGACGATGTCATACTGAGGTCACATGGAGTCAGTAGCTCGTTACCAAGTCGTTCTGATAAAAGAACAACAAACTAACCCTCTGATGAACCATGGTGACTCTATCAGAACTAATCAGTTTCAATTATTAATTTGATATTGTTATATTGTCGTTTTGAAATGTAAAAAATCTGAAAAAACGGTTCAGTGTTGTCACCGTTAACCAAAACTATTTAAAATAGTTGTTGCTGTTCACTGAAATAAAGCTGAAAATAAATAAATAAATATTAGATGAAAAACATACATAAAAATACTTATAGGAAAAAAAGAGAAATTTGCTTTGGCAACTAAATGAAATTATATAAGTTGAAGTTAGAAAATCACTAAATCTGAAAAAAAAAAAAAAAAAAAAAACAATATAATAATGATAAAAAAAAACTAATAAAAATGACCAAAATTGCTGTATTTAATATAAAAGTAACCAAAACCAAAAATATAAAAAGAGTCAATTCAATTAGTAATGGTATTTAAATATTATTAAAATAACACTGATTCAAAAAAACGCATACATTCATATACAGGTGCATCTCAATAAATTAGAATGTTGTGGAAAAGTTCATTTATTTCAGTAATTCAACTCAAATTGTGAAACTCGTGTATTAAATAAATTCAGTGCACACAGACTGAAGTAGTTTAAGTCTTTGGTTCTTTTAATTGTGATGATTTTGGCTCACATTTAACAAAAACCCACCAATTCACTATCTCAACAAATTAGAATATGGTGACATGCCAATCAGCTAATCAACTCAAAACACCTCCAAAGGTTTCCTGAGCCTTCAAAATGGTCTCTCAGTTTGGTTCACTAGGCTACACAATCATGGGGAAGACTGCTGATCTGACAGTTGTCCAGAAGACAATCATTGACACCCTTCACAAGGAGGGTAAGCCACAAACATTCATTGCCAAAGAAGCTGGCTGTTCACAGAGTGCTGTATCCAAACATGTTAACAGAAAGTTGAGTGGAAGGAAAAAGTGTGGAAGAAAAAGATGCACAACCAACCGAGAGAACCGCAGCCTTATGAGGATTGTCAAGCAAAATCGATTCAAGAATTTGGGTGAACTTCACAAGGAATGGACTGAGGCTGGGGTCAAGGCATCAAGAGCCACCACACACAGACGTGTCAAGGAATTTGGCTACAGTTGTCGTATTCCTCTTGTTAAGCCACTCCTGAACCACAGACAACGTCAGAGGCGTCTTACCTGGGATAAGGAGAAGAAGAACTGGACTGTTGCCCAGTGGTCCAAAGTCCTCTTTTCAGATGAGAGCAAGTTTTGTATTTCATTTGGAAACCAAGGTCCTAGAGTCTGGAGGAAGGGTGGAGAAGCTCATAGCCCAAGTTGCTTGAAGTCCAGTGTTAAGTTTCCACAGTCTGTGATGATTTGGGGTGCAATGTCATCTGCTGGTGTTGGTCCATTGTGTTTTTTGAAAACCAAAGTCACTGCACCCGTTTACTAAGAAATTTTGGAGCACTTCATGCTTCCTTCTGCTGACCAGCTTTTAAAGATGCTGATTTCATTTTCCAGCAGGATTTGGCACCTGCCCACACTGCCAAAAGCACCAAAAGTTGGTTAAATGACCATAGTGTTGGTGTGCTTGACTGGCCAGCAAACTCACCAGACCTGAACCTCATAGAGAATCTATGGGGTATTGTCAAGAGGAAAATGAGAAACAAGAGACCAAAAAATGCAGATGAGCTGAAGGCCACTGTCAAAGAAACCTGGGCTTCCATACCACCTCAGCAGTGCCACAAACTGATCACCTCCATGCCACGCCGAATTGAGGCAGTAATTAAAGCAAAAGGAGCCCCTACCAAGTATTGAGTACATATACAGTAAATGAACATACTTTCCAGAAGGCCAACAATTCACTAAAAATGTTTTTTTTTTTTAATTTTTTTTTTTTATTAGTCTTATGAAGTATTCTAATTTGTTGAGATAGTGAATTGGTGGGTTTTTGTTAAATGTGAGCCAAAATCATCACAATTAAAAGAACCAAAGACTTAAACTACTTCAGTCTGTGTGCGTTGAATTTATTTAATACACGAGTTTCACAATTTGAGTTGAGTTAGTGAAATAAATGAACTTTTCCACGACATTCTAATTTATTGAGATGCACCTGTATATGTGTATTGTTTTGATGAAAAATTCAGCTTTGCTATGAAATAACAAAAAAGAAAAAGAAAAAAAATGGAAGATATTAAATAAACCAAAATGTGTTATCTTTGAGCTTCTTTGTGTAAATTAAACATTACTACAGTCTTCAATAATGCATCCATTAAAAATAATAAAATATAATAATTAATAATATAATAAATTACTATAATACATTTCATAATAAGTAATAAAAATAATAAATTAATAACTAGTATTTATGAATACTAGCCTACAAAAAATAATTTAAGCATTAAATATTCATCAATTACTCACCGGCACACTCAAAAAAACTTAATTAATTAATTCTGTGAAACACAGACATTAGCCGAATTAAGAAAGAGTAGGGTTGCAAAAAGGTGGAAAGTTTCCAGTAAATTTCAGAAACATTCCAGAATTTTTGGAAACTTTCCATTATTTTTTTTTTTTTTTTGGAATCTTCCAGGAATTTTTTGGAAAGTTTCCAGAAATTTTCCACCCCTTTGCAACGAATCACCAATCGCTTTGATTTAATGGAAGACAGATGCAGTGAATATGAATGGTGACTGATGGCTGTGCTCCCTATCAATCTGCACAAGAGCTTCTTTTCAAGGTCTGCAACAACATAAAGAGAGTAAAAAAAGACATGCATCCACAGTAAATGAAAGAAGTTCTTTTTCTTTCAAAAGTAAGGAGCTTTGCACTGTAATTGGAAAGACTTAAGCTTTGTCAGGTCTTACAGCAGAATACCCTGTTAGGAGTATAACCTGAACACTAATCATCAAAGACAGTGAAATAACCGCAAGTCCACACCTGAGCGGTTATGATTGACAGGTCACTGTAACCCTGATCTCAGGTGACCGCAGCACTTTCTCTTCTGATCAGAAGATCAGCTTTCCATTGCGACAGCAGAACAAAGACACCCCAGCTCAGGTGATTAGTGCACAAAACAGTAAGAGAGCGTCTGAATGTAGCGCGAGCTGACGTGTTTCTGCTGTCAGCATCAGGTGATGCTCGTAACAACGCACAGGTGAACGGAAAAGATTAAACACATACGCACCGAATCTGCTCCCGTGCACTAATTTGCCCGAATCGCTCATAAACTGCTTCAGGTCATGTTCGCAGGTGAAGGGAACACGTGAAGGTTGATCACACACTCAAAATAACGCCGTTATTCTCTCACAGCCCTCTGCCTGCAGCACGAACTGACTGCCACTCAAACTTCCGGTGTTCACCGCAGTTTTCAAAATAAAAGTCGCGGCAGAGAGCGCGAACCTAAAAATCCCGCTTATCTTTCCATGGATAAATTGATTTTTAATGTAAATCAATACAATTTAAGACAGACCAAGCATTGAGACCCATGAGATTATTTATTTATTTAATGTACTTACGTCAATATACGGAAAATATATGAAATAAAATAATAAGATAATAAATATAAGTAATAATAAATAATTTATGTTAAATATAAGTAATAGTAAATAATAAATAAGCGTTGCAAATTAGCTTCGGCTACAAGCACTATGGTACATGCATGGGATGACTGTTATTTCAATTTCATCTATGTTTATTATATCTTTCCCTAACAAATAAAATATTAAATAAAAAAAAAATACTAATACTAAAAATAAACACATATAGTAATCTTAAAATTTAGCGACATGAATTTTAAAGGCTTGACAAATTATTTAATGATAATTTCAGGACAGTTTTTCTCATGTAATATGTAATGTAAACATAAAATATTAAAGGTCAAGGTTTACTACATTAACATGATATTATGTGTTTACATAATCAATAATTTAATCATGCGATATGGTTTAGCTACATTTATCTGACTTAAACTAGGTAAATAGTAAGTAAACAATACATTCGTAATTAATAAGTAAATAAAATTGATTAAAAACTTATAGCAAACATCTATGTAAGTGTGAGTATAGTGTAGTATGTCCACAGCATTAAATAAGCTAATTTAACAGGTTATCATAGTAAAACTTATATTTCAATTAATAAAATAAAATATAAAATAAAATTGATTACACGTAATCTGGATTACTCAATCAGATTCCAAATATTAAGTACTAAAATAAAATAAAATAATATAAAATAAAATAAAATTTATTAGGCTACATGTAATCAGCATTATGTAATAAGATTCCAAAAATTAAGTACTAATATATATATATATATATATATATATATATATATACACACACACACACAATAAAATAAAATTGATTAGGCTACATGTAATCTTCATTATGTAATCAGATTCCAAAAATTAAGTACTAAAATATAATAAAATTGATTACATGTTATTTGAATTATGTAATCAGATTCCAAAAATTAAGTACTAAAATATAATAAAATTGATTACATGTTATCTGAATTATGTAATCAGATTCCAAAAATTAAGTACTAAAATAAAATAAAATAAAATAAAATGTAAAGCTATCCAAGTAAGCAACATAAATAAAGAAAATGTTTAAAGATCAGAATTTTATAAGGGAAACTGAATGTGGTACCCAGGTTAACTGGTGCTACGCGCTCTTTAATGTTGCCAAGGGTTACAGTTTCCGTGAGAGAGCGAGGCGCATTGACGTCAGCAGCCGTTTCCGGTGGGCAGCCGTCCAAACGGTCCGAGAGTTGTTTGTCGCCTCTGAATAACGGAGCAGCGCAGAAACCGAGTCGCGTTTTACAGGCTCGGTAAGGACTAACGGAATAACTGGCGTGTCGTGTTCTGTCATGTAGATGCAGCGCTAAACATCTGCTATTATCGGTAAACGCTGGAAATGTCATTTGTTTGTGATACAGATAAAGATGGCGACCCTATCAGCGGCCTTCTGCTCGATGTTTATGGCAACTTATTTTCAAATTTCATTCAACAAACAACACACTAACCGTTTCTATTTAAAGTGTTTTGCGTTTTAACGTTCTCGTTGAGGTTTCGAGATCATTTTAGATAGCTGTGTGTCTGTTCGGTGTTGTATTTTTACATTCTGAGGTGCGTTTTGATGTGTGTTTATTAAAATGATATTTCATATGCGTTACATTTTATGTAACGTTATATATTCTTTTGGTCTTATAAAAAGATAAATTTAAAAATCTAAATTTATAATCGTGTACTTTAACCTTCGTCCCTATATATATATATATATATATATGTATATAGACACATACTGGTGTTTTGATCGATGTTGTTGAAGTGGAAAATGATTTTATGTCCACATATCAATAATCAGCCTGCAGCATGAAGTTATTTTTCTATAAATAATCAGAATGAGTTCCTGCAGTAGCAGGTGTGTTGAAACAAAGATAATCTCCAGATTATTTCTGACATCAATCTCGTTACTAAAATGATGCTGTAATCCTGTTCCTGTCCTCGGAGGGAATCTGGAACATAAATCCTCACTGTGTTTTAAGTGTATTTGTTACGACGGCGTTTTAGTGCCATGTTAAAAAATAAAAAAAAATCTAAGATTACGAGATTAAAGTCATAATATTTTGAGAATAAAGTTGAAACTACGAGAATAAAATCAAAATACTACGGGAATAAAGTTGAAATACTATGAGAATAAAGTTGAAATATTTCGAGAATAAAATCAAAATATTACGAGAATAAAGTCGAAATATTACGAGATTAAAGTTTAAATTTTTCGAGAATAAAGTCGAAATACTAGGAGAATAAAATGTTTTGAGAATTTAAATCATATTTCGACTTTATTCTCAAAATATTTCAATTTTATTCTCGTAATATTTCGACTTTATTCTCGTAATATTTCAACTTTATTCTCTTAATAGTTTGACTTTATTCTCGTAATATTTCGACTTTATTCTCATAGTATTTCGACTTTATTCTTGAAACATTTCGACTTTATTCTCGTAATATTTTGACTTTATTCTCAAAATATTTATATTTTATTTTCGTAGTATTTCAACTTTATTCTCAAAACATTGACTTTATTCTCGTAATATTTCAATTTTATTCTCATAATATTTCGACTTTATTCTTGTAGTATTTCGACTTTATTCTCGAAACATCTCGACTTTATTCTCGAAAAATTTCGATTTTATTCTCATAGTATTTCAACTTTATTCTCGTAGTTTCGACTTTATTCTTGAAATATTACAACTTTAGTCTTGTAATCTTAATTTTTTTTTTTTTTTATTAACATGGCACTAAAACGTAGTTTGTGATCATGTGCAGACATTAATGATATTTTAATGAATATTAGTTACCTTTTGGACTGAGTTTGTGCATTAATTCTGCAGCATGCACAGGATTGTAGGGAATCATCATAGCTATAGTGTCTTATTCCATCAAAGTACATCAAACAACATATAAATAAATCAGAATAGCTAACATTTATATGGCTCAAGACAGATGGGTGTTTTTTTATTTTTTTAGTTTTACTGTATTTTCTGCAATTAGATGTAAATATTTATTTATTTGCTAGCACTTTACAATAGTCTCATTTGTTAACATTAGTTAATGCATTAACTAACATGAACTAATGATTTTATACATTTTTTGGTTACACTTTATTTTAAGGTGTCCTTGTTACATTGTAATTATACATTTAAGTACTGAGTAATATTAATTAACTACATGTACTTACTATATGATTAGGTTAGGATTAGAGTTATTTGAATATAATTATGCATAATTTGTTGTTATTATAATACTAAGTACATGTGACGTGTAACAAGGACAACTTAAAATAATGTTACTAATTCTTTTAATAATTTAAGGATAAAATTTTAAATAATTATTTTCATTAAAATATTTACTGCATTTATTAATGCTGTTATTAACCCTTGTTAATGTTAGTTAATAAAAAATGTTCTTGTTCACAGTGCATTAACTAATGCTAACAAATACAACTTTTGATTTTATTAATGTATTACAAAATGCTGAACTTAACATTAACTAAAATTAATAAATGATGTATAAATATTGTTCATGTAAACTAATATAGTTAACTAATGCTAATAAATGAAACCTTACTGTAAAGTGATACCATTTCATTTTGTCCACCAAGTTGCACTTTATATTAAGGGATATTTCATTTAATTTTTTCATTTTAAAGAAATAAATGAAGAGTTCATTTGCAAAAATGGATAACTCCATTTTTAACAATTTTCAAAAATCATGTTTTTTCATTGTGCATTCCAATTAATCTAAATAAAACTGCAGTTGGGTTATTTTGATTAGTTAAAAAAAAAAACTAAAAATGCAACTAATTAACACAACAAAACACAATAAAAACATAATAAAAAAACATGATTTTTGAAAATTTAAAAAAACTGAGTTATCTGTTTTTGCAAATAAACTCTTCAAATACATTTCAGATCATTTCGATTATGTATCTCTTCATTATATATTTATTTGCTTTTGTATGCTCTCAAACGCTTACGGTTTGTGCTCTAGTATCAAACTTCTGAAATATTGAGGCTGGTTTCATTTGATCAGCATCTCGCCGAGTTTTCCGCGTGTCACTCATTGTAATTGTAACGCATTAATTTGTATTTGTGCATGGCTGCAGGTCAGAGGTCAGATCTAGCGGTCAGCATGGCGTCAGGCAGCGTGAGCAGCGAGGAGGAGAAGAGTCTAAGGGAATGTGAGTTATATGTTCAGAAGCACAGCGTCCAGCAGCTGCTGAAGGACTGCATCGTGCAGCTCTGCTCCTCACGGCCCGACAGACCCATGGCCTTCCTCAGAGAATACTTCGAACGGCTGGAAAAGGTTTGTTCCTCTTTCTATATAATTCTGATAAAATCATCAGATCAGGAGCCTCTGATCATCACTTTGCTTAAATAAGATTTTCAACAACTGGTGATGTGTTTATTAAAATAGTAAGTGGCTCATGCGGTAATGCACAGCCACATGTGTCTTTCTGTTTTTATAAACTAGCGGCAGCAAAGATAGAAAGACACCCATGTTCATTAATTAGTTAAAATGTATTAACAATAATTATAAATTGTTGTACAAATTAGATTTTGTCAAAAAATTATTTTAAAATATATTTCCTAAAATATTGTTTTATATACTATTATAATTTTTAATTTATTTTTAATTAGCTTTTATTTTTATGTATTTCATTTATATTTAATTGTTTTTAAATATTTAGTATTTGTATGTGCATTTGTCTTTTTAAAGTTTATTTTTCTTTTAATATTACAATTTAGGTTTAATTTAATTTATTTCAGTTTTAGTTTTTATTTATTTCCAGGTAGTAATTTTAGTGATTCAACCTAAACTAACAAAAAATCCTGAAAAAAAGTTATTTTAAATAAGTTTTTAATTGTTTTTTTTTTTTTTAGCTTTATTTTAATTAACAAAGTTTTTTTATTTTTTTTTGTAATTTTAGTTATGATAATAACCCTGACATGGGCTTTGCCCTTTTTTCAGATAAAAATGGCAGATTTTTTTTTTTAATGCTGTTTTTAATAAAATGCTTTTTTTTTAATGCTATTTTTAAATTCAGCAGAATATTCCAGAAAGTAAATTTTTTATAGTGAATATGAAATGAAAATTCACTAATTCACAAAATTCACTATTCCTATTTATTTCCTTAAGGCATGATCTTATTTTAAGTGATTCATCCATTCATCCATTTTTTTTATTTTTTTTTTTTTTACTTTTTTAGAACTCATACTTTTTCATTAAAACTTCACAGGATTTTTCAGTGAAACGCCAGACTTCTCTCTGCTTACATATGCAGGACTTCTCCAGTCATTTAGTTCAGATATGTTGCTGCTTCGACTTCAAATCCAACCAGAATCTGTCCTCTTTATAAAATTATACTTCTCATAAACATGCATGCATCAGGAGGAAGCTAAGCAGCTGCTGAACCAGCAGAAAGCCAGCTCTCGCTCAGACTCTCGTGAAGATGAGGTGTCTCCTCCCATGAACCCCGTGGTGAAGGGCCGCAGGCGGAGAGGGGCCATCAGCGCTGAGGTCTACACCGAGGAGGACGCCGCCTCATACGTCAGGAAGGTGTGTGTTTGTCAGACTGATGTAATGTCGGATGTGTTGGTCTCTGTAGCTGAATCAGTCGTATGTTCTGTCTCCTGTGAAGGTCATTCCTAAAGACTACAAGACCATGGCTGCTCTCGCCAAAGCCATCGAAAAAAATGTGCTCTTCTCACATCTGGACGACAATGAAAGAAGGTGACTTTGTGTTGTAGTTCATTCTTTCCTTTTTTAGTTTTTTAGCAAAACATACACAGTTTTGAGATTTTTATTTTTTCATACTAGTGAAAAGAAAACATGCAAAACTGACTTTTAAGAGTTTATTTTATTGCACTTTATATGTTTTCAGATTTCAATTACAATACATATCTTTCTCTTTTTTTCCACTTCAGCAGCACTTTCATATATTAAACCTTACGATTTTATTCCTGTATATGAAGGATTTTACAGAGGGGTCTGTTTATATATCATTTGCATGATTTTGTTATTACACTTTATTTGTGACCCTGGAGCACAAAACCAGTCATAAGGGTAAATTTTTTGAAATTGAGATTTATACATCATATGTTGTATAAAACTGAATAAATAATCTTACCATTGATGTATGGTTTGTTAGGATAGGACAATATTTGGCTGAGATACAACTATTTGAAAATCTGGAATCTGAGGCAGGGCTTGCAAAATTTCTAAATTCCTGGTAGCCCTTCGGGCAGGTACTCTTCAGATTTTGGTAACCCGAAAATTAATTTAACTAATTTAATTAATTAATTAATTTAAAATTAATTAAAAAAAAAAAAAAAAATATATATATATATATATATATATATATATATATATATATATATATATATATATATATATATATATATATATATATAATATACAGTGCCCTCCAAAAGTGGAACAGTAAAGACAAAATTGCTCTGTTGGCTGTGGAGTCAAGACATTTACAAATATGATTAAAAGATGAATATGAGACAAAACTACAGAATGTCACATTTTATTATTGGGTGATTCAACACAGATGTTTTACCAGCTAAGAAGTTCAGCACTTTTAGAGTTTCATCCCCCTAACTGATGTGAAGTTTTGGAACAGTTGCCTCACAGGTCTTTCTAAGTGATCAGCTGTGTCCTGTTGCATTCATTCTTCAGATATTAAAAGCAGGGAATGTGTCGTATCAGTTATATCCATTAATTCTGCATTCTGAATCTTGCATTCGATGATGACACACACAAACCAGGATGAAGATGAGGGAGCTGACTTTGGGAGAAAAGCAAGATATTCGGATGCTAAAAGAAAAGAGGAAGTCAATTAGAGCTAAAGCAAAAACAAAGGGCATGGAGAAATCAAGAGTTTGGAAACCACCAGCAACCAACAACTACCTGAACGGCTGAGAAAACAACAGTAGTTGATGACAGACAAATCATAAAAGCTGTGAAAATGAACCCTAAAAGACGTGTCTGTAAAATCAACAACAACTTCCAGAAAGCTGGGGTGATGCTCTGACAATCTACTGTCCTCAGGAGACTTTGACACAGAATTACAGATGATTCACAGCAAGATGCAAACCTCTGATCAGCACCAAAAATAGAAAGGCAAGATTAGAGTTTGCAAAAAAGCAAAAGGTGAGCCAGAAGAGTTTTGGAACTGTGTTTATGGACCGATGAGACAAAGATGAACCTTTCTCTAAGTGATGGGAAAGCAAAAATGTGGAGAAAAAAAGAGAATTGCAAAAGATCCCAAGCATACAGCCTCATCTGTAAAGCATGGTGGAGGTGGTGTCATGGCATGGGCATGTATGGCTGTCTCTGGAACAGGCTCTCTCAACTTTACTGATGACTTAATGTATGATGACAGTAGCAGAATGAATTTGGAAGGGTACAAAACCATCTTGGCTACCAATATTCAAGAAAATACCACCAGATTCATTCAGAAGTGCTTTATATTGCATCAGGACAATGACCCAAAACACCCTGCCAGTTCAGTCAAGGAGTTTATAAGGGCAAAGAAATGGAAAGTGCCCAAGTCAATCTCCAGATTTAAATCCGATTGAACATGAATTTCACCAGCTGAAGAGGAGAGTAAAGGCAGAAACTCCCCAAAACAAGCAACAATTGGAATTGGCTGCATTAAAGGCTGGGAAAAGTATTTCAAAGGATGAGACCAAGAGTCTGGTGATGTCTATGGGTCACAGACTCACTGCTGTGATTGTGCGCAAGGGATCTGCAACTAAATAATAGCTTTTAATCTTTTATATCTGCCTTATGTTCAACTGTCTCAATACTTATGCTCACATCAATGAGTGGGATGAACTCTAAAAGTGCTGTTCTTTTTATTTGGTAAAACATGTATGTGTTGAAATGGCTAATAATAAAATGTGACATTCTGTAGTTTTGTCTCATATTCATCTTTTAATCATATGTGCAAATGTCTTGACTCCACAGCCAACAGAGCAATTTTGTCTTTACTGTTCCAATACTTTTGGAGGGCACTGTATGCGTATATATATAGCGAGAGAAAATCAGACAGGAGTTTAAATGTCAATCAAAAATATTTTCAGTTCACAAATATCAACAAATATGAAGGAAGGAATTTTATCCACTATTTACAGGGTATCTGCAGAATTTTTAAAAATAAATTTAAAGCAATTTATGACCTATTTTAAGAGCTGCACAAGTAAAAATGAACACAGTATTGGTTTGGACAATGTCTATGGTAACATACTGTACAGTATTGAGCCATAAAATTACATGATTTACAGTTCAGATACAGGTTTTCACAAATCATGTGAGGGCTCTCATACTTGTCATGTGACACACAGCAGCCGCAATACCACTGTATAACTGATATAGGCTTATGTCCCTGCTGAAAAAAAACAAAACAATAAAACCATCACAGAAAATTTTAATGTAATACCATTACAAACCATCAACATTTAACCATTAAAAAATGGTTTTCTGTAGTGTGTTTTAGGACATATTCCATTAGGATTTATTGGTTTTAACAAGCCACCAATAGAAGGCAACCAATTACCAGTAGAGACCAACAGGGTCCATTACAGTTTCCAGTAAAAACCAATACAAGTCCCATTATAACCAGTAAAACCATTACTAATTTTGTAGTGGTGTCTATTGTTTTTTTCAGCAGGGGTTTTATTTATTTTTTATTTTTTTTTTATTCGATATATCCCTAAAATATATCATGAAATATCTCGATTCTCAAGTATGTGTAAGTAAATGCATTTTGGACCTTTATAGATTGTTATTTTGTCTATAATGGGCGATGGGCAAAGTAGCCTAAGCCCTATTCGCACGGGATTAGTATTACCTGGTGACCTCCAGTCATTTGTAATAATTGCGGAGGTTGTCTGTGATCTTAATCCCGTGCGAATCGGCCATGTCTGTAATTTGTAAAGTAAAAATTCTCCCGCAAATGACCCATATTTCGCCGAACACTGAGGTCCTGTGATAATATTAGTCCCGTGCGAATCGGCATGTCTGTGATTTGGCAGGATTTGGTGGGTCGTATATCATTTTTCAAGGTTTTTGTTTCCTGTGCACCTTTTTATCCATCTTTCGCGAAGTATAGAGCTGCGTTGGAGTGTTTCTGATAGAATTTTGGGTGCTGTCATATCGCTACACCATACAATTTGCAGAAAGAGAAAGAGGTTAATGTGTTACAAATAAATCAAGCATAAAGCTTGAGATATTATTTTAACCTGGTGAAATGTAAATGACACAGGGCATGAAACTATATTAGTTTCTTTTTTTAAAATCCATCTAACTGGACCATCGAACGGGACTCTCAAAGCCTTGACATCCGGGTATCCGGGAGATAAGTCAGTAAATTCGAGTAAAATCACATGCTTCGCTTATCCCGTGGTCCCCAGATAATACTAATCCTGTGCGAATAGGGCTATCTATTAACTACACATAAAAGCCTGTCTTTTTACTTAAGTACCAGATATGGGTGTCATGCCATAAAATACTTTTAATATGACTGACTTTGTATTTAATGTGAATTTAATAAAAACATTGTAAGTTACTAATTAGCCTATAACATTTTCAGTGTACAAGAAGAGAGCAGAGAACATTTACAATATCAAAGAACATTTTCACTTCAGTCCAGCGAGTTCAAGCACTCTCAAAAACTGTCATATTAATCTCTAAAGCTGTTTACACTGTGAAATTAATATCATTAATATATTGACAGGGGGGCACTGCCCACCCCACCGCCCCTGCTTTGTGGTGGCGTGCATGTGCGTTCAACTCGTAAATACGATGTATCCGACATGACTTGAACGCACCATAACAAGATAACGTTATTAGCTTACTACACAATCTGAATTTAATGGCAATTTAGCTAATATTAGCACAATTTATAATTACTCATTCTTTCTGGACAAATTACTGTTTGAATTGCGAGCGTAGCCGCTCGATGAAGGCTTTAAGAGCTTGAAGAATCCTCTGCGGCTGGTCGCTGCTGCTTCATGTTGATCCCCTTCTCCATCCGCCTTCTGATTCCAGCAAGTCAGTTTTGGTGAATGCAAACAACGTGAATACTGATCATGAGCCCAACATCCAGTAAGCCAAGAAAACATGCAATCTACCTGAGGGAAGACGTCTTTCACTTCTAGTGTATTCTTAAACCTGGATTTCATTATTGAAGCACAAATCCAGGCACCAAAAGCAGCCCACGCTAAGTTCTCTTTAATTAAAAAATATGCATTTTCATTTATTCATAGGCTACATGGCTGCAATAACATTTCAGTTCAAAATTTTGCCATTGTTAAAAAAATGCTTTACTGACTGACGTTTCAGACTTTCAGTTGTTATGCTCTCAAAATGTATGCCATATATATGTATGTAGGCTATGTCCTAAATTATTACACCACTTCTGCAGCCAGTCACAATTCACAAAGGTAATGTACTCAGGACGATGTTTTTTTTTTTTTTTGTATGAGAAATTCAATATAATGATAAATAAATAGGTTTAGCAAAACAAATGTGATTATTTTTGAGAACCTTGTGATATATACACTTAACTGCAGACACAAATGACGTGGTACAATACAAATATTTTAGCGTCCTTTATTCTCCTATGAAGAATCACAGTTGTCTCTTATTATCCTTTTCTGACCGTACGTTAGCTGCCAGTGGTGCCTTCTGATTGAAGCCAACAATTTATTCCGCAGATCTAACCTCTTTGGGATTGAATAAAATTGTAGTTTGGGGTTTTTCTGACAACTGTTGTTACAGCACAACATATCCCGGACATACTGTAACCTTGTGAACCTTCTGGGAGTGTTTTGTTGATCTTCTTCTGGTAGTTGTGACAAATCGCATTTAAAGTTGTCCAAATGAAGTTCTTAGCAATGCGTATTACTAATCAAAAATGAAGTTTTGATATATTTACGGGAAGAAATTTACAAAATATCTTCATGGAACATGATCTTAATATCCTAATGATTTTTTGGCATAAAAGAAAAATCTATAATTTTGACGCTATTGCTACAAATATACCTGTGCTACTTATGACTGCTTTTGAGCTCCAGGGTCATATATATTTGTGTGTGTAGATTTTTATTACAATGCATATCTTTAAAGGGCATTTTATTCCTACCTATAGTCTCATATAGGTTTTTACAGAGAGGTTTGTTCATATATTATTTGCTGATTTTATTCCTAAAAACATTTTCTGATTTATGGAATTATAAAAAGTGAAATCCAAAATCCCGTATTGAAAAACCTTTAACTCTAAAATCAAACAAGAAATTTGAATCTGGTTTTAGCCAAGGTTCAGATTTATGTTCTGGATATTTATGCAAATTAGTGCATATTTAATGCCTCATTTGCATATTAAACATAACATTTCACAAACTTGTAATACAAAAAAATGTTTGCAGTTCTGAATGTAATCAATCAGCTGGGAAAGTGTAGTGCTGTCAAAGAAATATATAAAATTATTTACTAACCAAATTTGTCTGCTGTTTTACCCTGCAGTGATATATTTGACGCAATGTTTCCAGTCACCTACATCGCAGGAGAGATTGTCATCCAGCAAGGTACAGCATTAAGAATACTTATGAGGAATTACATTGATCTTATTTGTACATTTACTTACCTTTACTGTTTCACGCTTGGTTCTAGGTGACGAGGGCGATAACTTCTATGTCATTGACCAAGGAGAAATGGATGTAAGTTACACAGTAGTGTTGGGCGATATGCTCAATTGTCATATCATCCTATTGTCAGCCTGTGAGATCGCCAATACACGATATTATCGTGCTAATTTATTTAATTACTTATTTACTTAGTTTCATCGCCAGAAAGTGAACCAACTCCAGCATAAGGCTAAAAGCAGCCTAATGTTTTTAATATGGCTGAATTTGTATTTAACATAATTTAATAGAAACATTGTAAGTTACTAATTATAATGCTTACATTTCCTCAGTTTTTCAAAAAGCAGCTACATAAAACGAGCAAAGGACATTTACATTACCAACGAATATTGACTTTATAGCGCAACTGTATGCACTTTAAAAAACACTCCTGTTACAATCAGTGGAGCTATCTACACTGTATGATGAATAAATCTCTTATGCTTACATCGTACGTACATCTGCACTTTGTTGTTTATGATGAGAGAATTCGCGAGTCAGAATTTAAACAAAACATCTGAACACCTCTGATTAGCTATTGCATTCATAAGCTCAATATAATCGTGCGTGATTGGTTATAACCAGTGTTGGGTGTAACTAATTACTAAGTAATTAGTTACTGTAATTTAATTACTTTTCCCTTGAAAAAGTAAAGTAAGGGATTGGTCTTATTTTTTCTGTAATTTAATTACAGTTACTTATGTAATTGAACTTAATACTGTGTATTGACTGTAGAATATTTGTACACAATACAATAGTGGATTTAACATCAAAATTTAAAGCCTAATCTTAAAATGCATGCTTTTTATGTACTCTTCTCACTTTAAATACGTTGATGAGTTAATAAGAATATTGGTAACACTTTAGTGTCCAATTCTCACTATTAACTAGTTGGTTATTAGCATGAATATTACTGGAATATTGGCTGTTTATTATTACTTAAAAAGCACATATTAATGTCTTATTCTTTAAGACCTTATTCTAAATCTTTAATCCTACTCAAATTCTTAAACGTAACAACTACTTTACTAAGCATTAATAAGCAGTAATTAGGAGTATTTTGAGGCAAAAGTCATATTTAATAGTTAGTTAATAGTGAGAATTGGACCCTAATCTAAAGTGTGACTAGAATATTTGATGTAGTTACTTGAAAGAATTAAAATAACCGTTTCATGTCTATCCTTGTATCATTAACTTGTCGAAATTGATATAGGATTTAGAAAGTAATTAGTAATAAGTAATTAAATACTTTTTGGAGAGATTAATTTGTACAGTAATCTAATTACACTGTTTAAGATGTAATTAGTAACTAGTAATTAATGACTTTTTTAGTGTAACTTACCCAACACTGGAACTTATAACACGCAACACTGTAAAAACGTTGAAAAACAAATTTGGTACAAATAAGCCCTAATATTTATTAGAAAGTATTACTAGCCTGATAATAATAATCTTGCTATCGTCAAAGGCATCAGCCACCAGTGATATCTCTGAATATCGATACACGATACTACCATCTATCAGCACAACCCTATTACACCTAAACAACACTGCAGTTTAAGATGTCTTCATATAAAAAAAAAAAAAAACATTTTTTCAACCTAAGAGTCCCTCTCTGTATTTGCTCTGTCAGTATCCTGATTGACTCAGACACGAGTGTGTTTCCTCGCAGGTGTATGTGAACAGTGAGTGGGCCACCAGCATCGGCGAGGGCGGCAGCTTCGGAGAGCTGGCTCTGATCTACGGCACCCCGAGAGCCGCCACGGTCCGAGCCAAGACCAACGTCAAGCTCTGGGGCATCGACAGAGACAGCTACAGGAGAATACTGATGGTACAGCTGCCCTACACTCACACACATACACACACACACCTCTCACACACCACACGCAACAATACAACAATACATACATCTGTCCTGTGTTTGATCACAGGGAAGCACTTTGAGGAAGAGGAAGATGTATGAGGAGTTCTTGAGCAAAGTATCTATTTTAGGTAAGTCTGATTATCTAGCTCTGATGTGTGACGAGGCGCGATATTGCATTCACAAGAACTAGTGATATTTTAAAGGGGTCATATGATGCGATTTCAAGTTTTCCTTTCTCTTTGGAGTGTTACAAGCTGTTTGTGCATAGATAAAATCCCTGAAGTTGCAAAGACTAAAGTCTCAAAACCAAAGAGATGTTCTTTATAAAAGTTAAGACTCGACCACGCCCCCTAAAACGGCTCATTCAAACACGCCCCACGTCTACGTCACGGTGTGGGGAGATTTGCAAAACACCGCCCAAACGTATACGCAATGAAAGAAGGCAGGACTTTTATTCTCGCTGTAGTGTTGTTGCTGCCGCCGGCACCATGTCCTGGAGACGCTGTGTTTGGTTGTGAAAGCGAAACTACTTTGTTTGGGTTTCCAAAAGAGGACACAACTAGAAATCAGTGGTTAAGTTGTATTTACAACACTGTTCCAGAACAGTTCAACCCAAATATTCGAGTGTGTGCAGCACATTTTACGGAGGACTATCTCCTGAAGCTGGGAGTAGCTGCCAGCTGTTCAAAGACTGTTTCTATAAAGTGGGGCAATTCCAACTTTGCAAGGACAGTCTGGTGCTTCTGACTCACAGCCTGTAAGTATGTTTTCATATTTAAAGAATTTACCACTAACTATTCAAACGTGAGTTTTGAGCAGTATAGAGTAGCGCTTGTTGTTTGTCGTTTCTCCGATCACAAATGCAGACATGGTAATGTTTGCAACGCGGCGCATAAAAAGACAGTATAAGTCATTATAATCAGTAATTATGTCCCCACTGGATGCAACAAATGCCTCGTTTGTAATGGGTTTTATTGTTTTTGTGTTATCACTCCGGGACACAGCATCACAATACGGTAAGGGGCATAACATTTCCGTCTCACGCTTGAGGTATTTGTCCAATCACAGCGGACTGGATAGCTGGCCAATCAGAGCACACCTCGCTTCTCAGAACGATGAGCTTTGTAAAAATCAACGCGTTTTAGAAAGGCGGGGCATAGAGGAGCAACAATAATGTACAGTATGTGGAAAATAATGTGTTTTGAACCTTAAACCACATAAACACATTGCATTACACCAAATAATCAAAATAATGTTCTTTTAGCAATGTCATATGACCCCTTTAACACTGTTTTTAAGAATCTTATTTTATTTGACTAAAAGTCAGAAAATGCACAACAATGCAAGTGCATTTTGAAATGTTTTAACTAGGGGTGTCAACGTTAACGCGTTAACGCATGCGATTAATCAAAAAATTTTAACGCGTTAATATTTTTTTTAACGCAAATTAATCATGTGATAAGGATTGACCCCAACTTCTTCCCGTCATCGCAGCGCGGAAGGTTATCTATCAGTGTGTGATGAGGGTACAGTGAACCAGTGTTGCCAGGGTAACGGCACAAGTAGGTTATTTTGAAAATACAGTCGCGGGAAAAATTACAGAGCCGCGGGTTGTGTTTTTTTTTGCGCTACTTTTATAATGTACCGCGGCCGCCCAAAGTGTATATAGACAAATGAAAATTAAAATAGATCCTTTTACTAATATGTATTGTACTTGGAATGTATACCTGGCAACTTAAGAACAGAGAGACGGCTGTAAACATCACAAACAACGTGAGTTTCAGCAGAGCATACATGATAAAGCTTTTACACAGCAGAAATAAACATGACAACAGCCACTATAGATTATATAAGATAATAAACACACGATTATGATAGGATATGGTTTGTATGTGATTTTCTTGAGATGAATGTGTACATCTGAAATGCTAATTTGCGCAGCGATATAAAAGGCTATAAAGAGCATATTTTAACAACAATAAACGACCAGATTCCACATGTGATCGTAAAATGAAGTTATTACAAACACTCGATGCTGGTTTAAAGTGAGTTCTGAATAAAAGTGTACTATTAATCTCATAAATTGTCTTATGTAGCATGATGCTAATGTTAGCTCTAATGCAGCTGCAGAACAGGTCCAATTCTTCTTCATAATGCATTTTGTCATAATACTTCACGTAAGGTCGCAAGAAAATGTTTTGTATTTATTTAGAAATACTTTTGATAATAGTTGGGTAAATGTAAACTGGGATTGAAGCGATGTGGCTTGGTAAATGTTTTATTGCCAGTTTAAAGGCGGATAATGGCTGAATAAAAACAAAAGAATAATGATAAAAGAATAATAAGGATTATGTCTCATACCTGGTGGAGGTGTGAAAGCTTCTGTTTCCTTAAACTAGTTTGTCATGCATTTCATTTCAACACATTTACAGGTAAATCCTAATATTTTAAAAATGCGATTAATCATGATTAATCACAGTCCATGACTGTGATTAACGTGATTAAATTTTTTTAATCGATTGACAGCACTAGTTTTAACTAATTATCCTGTACTGGATGTCACTTCAGTTCTACTTTCTGTGTATGAATGATCATATGCAGGAAAATAGAAAACAAGCACTGTAAATAGATTGGCTACAAACTCAACAGACTGGATTCTCTCCTGTGTGATTTCACATGAGCTTTGCCATGTGCATGAGCGTTTAACTTCTAATTTCTTTTAATCTAATCAATTACATTTTGATTCAGAATTGCATAAATAATGATGATAAGTAGGTTTTAAAAAATGAAGGTCACACTTTATTTTACGGTCCAATTTACACCAAAAACTAACTATACATTTTGACTTTTCCTCAATAAATTCCTAATTAGGAAAGGTAGTAGTTGTTACATACAAGTTTAGGTTCACAAGACTGTGATGACGCATTTCAACGGTCATTAGCATCGTAAATCCTCTAAAGTTTTTTATATTTTGATTTTGATTTAGATTTTTTTTTTTTAAATGTATGTACATTTATAACATTATACTTTGTATCAGGGTTCTGAACCAGTTTAAGGAACGAAAACGAAAACCGGAAACGAACTACATTTTTACAGGAACATAACCGGAAACAGAAACAAAGTCAAATTTAATAGCTCTGAACAGAATTGAAAGTAAAACTATTTACATAAAAAGGATTATATAGGCCTAAACACAAAATATATTTCACTTAAATCATCAACAGATTAACAAAATGAAAGACTAAAAAGTGCTGAGTTTTGGTTGATGCTCCATAGTTGGCTCAGAAAGCCGTTTTCTTTATTTTGCAAAAGCGTCACAGTTTTTAATGATGTCTTGCTTCTATCTGTATGACCAACCAGTGTTGGTATGACCATAAATTATGGAGTAACTGTTGGGGAAACAATGCAGTGATCACGCCGGCGCCTCGGATGCACACACAACATGTTTTTGCTACCATGACATCACAGCCTGTTCATTAACAACTAAAGAAACATAAAAAGTTACCCTACTCAAATAGTCCGTAGTACAGTACAATCTGTGCGGTTCAGCGTGACCAGCGCCTCACTGTGCTGTTTACTTATAGCCTATGTGACGGATGTTTTACGTCGATAATGCAAGTGAAGTGCAAAGCCTGTACATGATAAATAATATTTTAGCACCCAGATACGTCGCGAATATGGAAACATTTGGATTTGTGCAGAATGAGAGAAGTAGGCTTCAGTTTCGCTTTTAAATTAATTTGTTTTGCCTTGACATTATATTTAGCCTAAATGCTGTTAACTTTAGAGGATTTGTTGTGAAGAGAGGGGAACTAAAATAGCCTATTTGTGTTTGTAAACATTTTGCTTTATTTACCAGTATTTTAGCCTACATTATTTCTGAATGTAATGATAAAATGCGACGCACATCCTACTGATTTAGGCTATGGTTTTTCCTCTTAAAACGCGATTTTATACAAGTAGCGTTTTTTAACCATGTGGCAAACATTTTTAAATATCTTGAAAAAATGTCTGTAGAGCGTTGACAGTTTTTTCTTTCGTTTAATACATTTGTTCAAAATCTAGAAAAGATGATGCTGTATTGGCTATGACTGCACAAGGTAGGCTACCAGATCAAGACTCTCTTTGTTTTTTTGTTTTTTTTTTGTTTTGAAAATGCTGTTTGTTTATTATTATTATTATTATTATTATTATTATTATTTTTATTCTAGGCAAAGAAAAAGTAAAAAAAAAAAAAAAAAAGTTATTAACCGGTATTTTTTTTCTACTCAAACCGGTTTCGGAACGACAGAGGAACGCAGGAACAGAAACGTTAAAATACCGATTCTGCTCGGAGTGAACTGATTTAATTTTTTTTCGTAGTTAAGCCCTTTGCATCAAATCACAAGCAGCTAGTTAACGCTAACGCGAGGGTGTTTCTAATGCAGTGTCTATGGGAGGGACGGAAAATTTGACATCGTTCTCTCTTCTGGCTGCCGTTATCAGTCTCTCTCAATTTTTTTTACTTTGATTGAAAGTCGTGAAAACACTATTGTAGAGTTTTTCTTTAGTTATTTGAGCAAATGGGAATGCAAAAAATATATTTGTAGTACTCTCACATTCACTGCTCTCGAAGTTTACCCAACTATGATGACTTCCACTGCTGAGAAACACGGAAGTGTGAAAAAGGTCTATTGGGTAGGATTAGGGGTGTAGAATATGGTCATGCTTTATAAGAACTAATAAACAGCCAATATGTTAATAATAGGCATGCTAATAAGCAACTAGTTAATAGTGACAATTGGTCTCTAAACTAAAGTAGTACCAAAATGCATATTGAAATATTAAATGATTTTAAAAAAATAATTAAATTATACGCTGAACATGAAACTAAAATCACCAGTAGGTATTGCTGTCTTAATGAGTCAGTTGTTGAGTCATTCATTCAACCGATTCCTTCAAACGGCTGATTGATTCAGAAACAAAGCAGGTGACTGTCTTTATGAATAACTCACTGAATCACTGACTCACTTGATTTGGATTCATTTAGTAACACAGAGACACAACAGTTCTGCTGTGGCTTTATTTGGGACTATTTTGTTTTGGTAACACTTTACAATAAGGTGTCATTTGTTAACATTAGTTAATGTATTAACTAACATGAACGAACAATAAACAATACATTTATTTCACTATTTATTCATCTTTGTTAATGTTAGTTAATGAAAGTAGTTCATTGTTTATTCATATTAGTTCACAATGCATTAACTAATGTTAACAAACACAACTTGTGATTTTAATAATGCATTTGTAAATGCTGAAATGAATATTAACTAAGATTAATAAATGCTGTAGAAGTATTATTCATTCTTAGTTCATGTTAACTAATGTAGTTAACTAATGTTAACTAATGAACCTTATTGTAAAGTGTTACCACTTGTTTATTGAACTATTTTATAAAATCAGTATCACATTTGGAATCGTGCTGATATCGTGAGACAGCTTTTTACTTCGACGGGAAATATTGTCATGTTTTAATATCACAGGATCTTGTGGCACTATCTCTTTATCTGTTTATCTGTCTGTTGCTTTATCTCTATCTTTCTATCTATCGGTCTGTGTGTTGATCTATTGTTTATTTGTGACCCTGCAGCACAAAAGCAGTCATAAGTAGCACAGGTATATTTGTAGCAATAGCCAACAATACATTGTATGGGTCAAAATTATCCATTTTTCTTTTATGCCAAAAATCATTAGGATATTAAGTAAAGATCATGTTCCATGAAGATATTTTGTAAATTTCCTATCGTAAATATATCAAAACTTCATTTTTGATTAGTAATATGCATTGCTAAGAACTTCATTTGAACAACTTTAAACGCGATTTTCTCAATATTTAGATTTTTTTGCACCCTCAGATTCCAGATTTTCAAATAGTTGTATCTCAGTCAAATATTGTTCTATCCTAACAAACCATACATCAATGGAAAGATTATTTATTCAGATGATGTATAAATCTTAATTTAAAAAAATTGACCCTTATGACTGGTTTTGTGGTCCAGGGTCACATTTATCAAATTATATAACTACAAATGACTATATATGAGCGAGTGTGTAGTTGCTGTATCATGAGTGTATGTGTTGACTGCAGAGTCTCTGGATAAGTGGGAGCGTCTGACCGTGGCTGATGCTCTGGAGACGGTGCAGTTTGAGGACGGACAGAAGATCGTGGTTCAGGGAGAACCAGGGGACGAGTTCTTCATCATCCTGGAGGTGCAGTATCTGAAGCTCTGCTGAAAGCCTGTCAGTGTTTGTGAAAGTGTTGTTTTCTGAAGTCCGGTCGTCTGTCTCCTCAGGGATGTGCAGCCGTTCTGCAGCGCAGGTCAGAGAATGAGGAGTTCGTCGAGGTCGGCCGGTTAGGACCCTCAGACTACTTCGGTAAGTGACACTGAACGTGGAGGTTTTATTGCACATTCTTAAAGGGATAGTCACCCAAAAATGAAAAAAAGAGATGTCTGAGCTTCTGTAGACATTCTGTAGACAGTAGAAGTGTATGAACTGTCCCTTTTATGTAAATATATTAATGCAGTATGTCTCTGTATATGATCTGTTAGTCAATACAATTTATTCAATACTTAGTTTTATGAAGCTATGTAGTGCATTTTATTAAATATAAAAATTTTATATTAAAAAATATATAAATTATATAAGTCTATGAATTCAATGTTTATGGATTGTATGTTACTCTCACTAGTCAAGAGCACTGTTGATATTAACAAAATATTATAGTAGGTCTCTGAATATGATCTGTCAGTCAATACAATTAAAAATATATTATTTGTTATGATGTTGTTTATTTATTATAAAGGGATGCTTATTAGTTATTCATGAAGCTATATTATGGAAGTCTGTTTCTACTCAATAATAATATTTAAAAAAAAAAAAAGTTAATTGCAACTTTTCATCTCACAATACTGACTTTTTTTTTCTCATAATTCTAAGGGGAAGTGTCAGAATTACAAGATATAAACTCAAATTAATTTTTTTCTCTGAATTCTGAGTTTACATCTTGCAATTTTGTTTTTTGTTTCCAAAAAACGGTTACTATGACTTTTTATCTCACAATTCTGACTTTTTTCTTGAAATTTGCAAGTTTATATTAGAATTATATTATAATTATTAGAATTATATTAGAATTCTGACTTTTCTTCTCATAATTGTGTTATGTTTCTATCTCACAATTCTGAGTTTATATCTTGCAGTTTCAGATTTTCTTGCAGAATTGTGAGGAAAAAAACCTAAATTAAAATAAAAGTTGCAATTAACTATCTCACAATACTGACTTTTTTCCCCTCACAAAAAAAGAAAAATGAGATATAAACTCAAAATACATTCATTTTTCTTTTTCTCAGAATTCTGAGTTTTGTGATTTTTTTTTTTTTTTTTTTTTTTGTTTTCCCCACCACAAAATTAAAAAAACTATAACTGTAACTATAACTTTTTATCTCACAATTCTGATTTTTTTCTTGAAATTGTGAATTTATATTTCAGAATTCTGACTTTTCTTCTCATAATTGTGAGTTGTAATGTTTATATCTCACAAATCTGACTTTATATCTTGCAGAATTGTGAGGGAAAAAAAAAAACTAAATTGTTACATTAAATGTTGCAATTACCTTTATTTTTTAGTAAGTGTCAGAAATGGCCTTCTGTAATATATAGTGCAGTTAATTAAGCATATGTGACCCTGGACCACAAAACCAGTCATAAGGGTCTATTTTTTGAAAGTGAGATTTATACATCATCTGAAAGCTGAATATGTAAGCTTTCAAATGACGTTTGGACTCTGCAGTCAGCACATACAATAATGATACAGCAACTACACACTCGCTCTATATATAGTCATTTGTAGTTAAATAATTTGATAAATGTGACCCTGGAGCACAAAACCAGTCAAAAGGGTCAATTTTTTGAAAATGAGATTTATGCATCATCTGAATAAATAAGCTGTCCATTGATGTATGGTTTGTTAGGATAGGACAGTATTTGTCTGAGATACAACTATTTGAAAATCTGGAATCTGAGGGTGCAAAAAAATCAAAATATTGAGAAAATCACCTTTAAAGTTGTCCAAATGAAGTTCTTAGCAATGCATATTACTAATCAAAAATTTTAAAGTTTTGATATATTTACGATAGGAAATTTACAAAATATCTTCATGGAACATGATCTTTACTTAAAATCCTAAGGATTTTTGGCATATATTTTGACCCATGCAATGTATTGTTGGCTATTGCTACAATGTGCTACGTATGACTGCTTTTGTGCAATTGTTATAATACAAATAACATAGAAATATGAGTAACATTAATATCTGTGGGTTGTGTGTGTTCGCTCTAAACAGGCGAGATCGCTCTGCTGATGAACCGCCCCCGTGCCGCCACCGTTGTGGCCCGCGGGCCGCTCAAATGTGTCAAGCTGGACCGGCCGCGCTTCGAGCGTGTCTTGGGCCCGTGTTCAGACATCCTCAAACGCAACATCCAGCAGTACAACAGCTTCGTGTCTCTCTCCGTCTGAGACGCCCCACCCCTGAAAACCTTTCCCGCAGGGCCCAGCATTCAGCGTTTCATTTCCACCTCGTGTTCCGAGGCTCATTACCGCTTCATTAAGTCCAGAGCTTTAATGGCTGCTTTCATCGTCAGCCAAATGAAAGGACAGACAATCAAACGTACGTTCCTCCAATCCAGTCACAGCCTTTACTCTGCAGTGTTTTTACCTTTAATTCCGAGCAGTAAATGAAAACAATAGAGGAGTATGAATATATTTATAGTAGAGTTATTCTAAAACCATTTTACCCTCACAGACCAGGTTAGTTTTTTAAGACTAGTTTTATAAGATGAACTGCCTACATATATAACAGAGTGATGTTTGGCTGTGCTGGTTCTGTTCTTTAAGCCTTACTGCCTCATTTGCCCTCCTCTATCAACATGAACACATATGCTGTTTTATTTCTTCTTATCATTCCAGCACACACTCTTGCGATTTGTGTTCAGTTGCTTATCGTAGAAACTCGTGAGGCCGTTCCTGTGCAGTAGCTATACGTTTAGGGTTTATTGTTTGAAAAACTGGCGGATCAAATTATAAAACTCATTTGTGAACCGATAACTATGAGAAAACTCAAAACGATGGTAGTTTGTGTTCTGTTACGATGCCAGTGCCAAACGTTGCACAGGGTCCTCACTTCTCGACACGAATTTAGCTTCTAGAGGTGAGCGTGACAGATTTAATTTCATTTGTGTGTTCCCGCGTGTCACTGAATGAGCTTTCAGTCAGAATGCTTCAGTATTTACCTTTCTGTCAGTATATGCTGAGAAATACCAGTTTTATTTTTTAATAAGTTTATTTTTCCACAAAGGTGCACAGTTAGTCACATGTCATCATTTCAAGTGTTTCTGTGGCTATTCTTAAAGGAGTGGTTCACCCAGAATGAAAACTGTTGAAAATGTGCTCACACTCAGTTCATCCAAGATGTAGATGAGTTTGTTTCTTCATCAGATTTGGAGAAATGTGTCACTGTGTCTCAGCAATGGATGCTCTGCAGTGAATGGGTGCCGTCAGAATGAGAGTCCAAACAGCTGATAAAAACATCACAATAATCCACAGCACTCCAGTCCATCAGTTAACATCTGGAGAAGACAAAAGCTGAAACAAATCCAGCATTGAGATGTTTCTAACTAAAACACGAGTCTATAATTCATCAGCTGTTTGGACTCTCATTCTGACGGCACCCATTCACTGCAGAGCATCCATTGCTGAGACACTGATGCAGTGACACATTTCTACAAATCTGATGAAGAAACAAACTCATCTACATCTTGGAAGGCCTGAGAGTGAAGACATTTTCATTTCTGGGTGAACTGTTCCTTTAAACAGGCTTGTAGCAATTTTAATGTTGAAATAATAGATAGAAACTATTATAAAATTATGTTTTGATGTCAATGCCGAGGCGTCTGGTTACTAGCGGTACTGTTTAAAAACAGAGGCTCACAAACAGTCGCGAAGCAGAAAATGAAATTTATTCTGCTCACGATGTCATGAATGATGTCAATACCTTCGATACGTTTTTATGAAAATCCTACAAGGAGTTTTTTTTTTTTTTTTTTTTTTTTAAAGTTAAACGGAAGATTGGTGATTTGTTGTTTACATGTCCATATTCTGTTTTGCTGTTAAACAATCCAGAGCAATCATTGTTTGATTGTCTTCATTCACAAAATGCTCCTTGTTTTAGTTTTTGAGAAATGCATATTAAAATGGTGTAACACAAAGGATTTTCAAGCTCTTTCAGCTTCATCTTTGCATCTTTGTAATGTTTATCAGGTTGATTTCTATCTTCATGGCAGCGCCGCTTGTTGTTTTCTGTCAGTGAATGGAGAGTGACTGATGAATGAACAGATGAATAGAGCTGTTATGCCAGATGTTTCTGCTAGTTCTGTGACCTGCAGTCGTATGAGCTGTTGATTTATTGCGGACCACTGATGATGTTTGATTTGTCAATGTTGCCCAGATTCCAGCGAGTTCTGTACGGAAGATAATCATTTTGGTATAGATCGTCCAAATGGCAGTTTAAGCAATAAAAAGGTTGTTACTGAACCATCAAATGCAGTCGAAGACTTTCTTTCCTGACAAATGATCTTATTTGTCTTTATTTCAAGTTGTCATATAGCTGTACAAGACACTAGAGGGCAGAGTTCAACCGAGAGGAAATCTGATTGTTCAGAATGGAAATATTATTACTGTAACAGGATCATGTGGCATATGAGTGCTGTTCAGGTGTCATATTGAAAATAACTTATTACAGTTAGTTGCTAAAAGTATTTAGCTTTTTTTTTTTTTTTAATTTACGGCAGTTTGATTAAAATGAGCTTTATTTACTTCCGATTCATTTGTCACAGAAAAAGAAAGGGCTGCTTGAGTACATTGCATTGTGGTATATATTACGTGCAATGTGCTTTGTTGTAAAGATTTTTATTTATTTAAAAAAAAATAAATAGTTATTCGTCAAGGATGCATTAAATTGATTAAAAGTAACAGTAAAGACATTTATAATGTTACAAAAGATTCTTTCGAATAAATGCTGTTTTTTGATCTTTCTATTCATCTGTGAATCCTGAAAAATAAAATGTGTCACAGTTTCCACAAAAATATTGTGCAGCACAACTGTTTTCAACATTGATAATCAGAGATGTTTCTTGAGCAGTAAATCAGCATATTAGAATGATTTCTGAAGGATCATGTGACACTGAAGACTGGAGTAATGATGCTGAAAATTCAGCTTTGATCACAGCAATCAGTTAACAGATATTCACAGAAAACAGCTGTTTTTAATTATAATATTGTAATAATATTTCACAGTTTTTACAGAATTTTGATCAAATAAATGCAGCCTTGCTGAGCAGAAGAGACTTCCAAACACACTAACAAAATTTTGTAAAAATTGTAGTGTATATTCCACATTTTGGTAAACAAAGTATATTTGGATACTCTATGCCTTTGAATGCTGTTATGATATACATACTGCAGATACAGTTCTGGAATATAATTTGGGTTTGTATGTGGTGTGGCATGTGCTGAAATGCTCATTATTATGGCCTCAAATGAGAAAAAAGTACGAGCTACTGCTTCAAGTTATCAAGTCCAATCAGATGGGACTGAATTAATGAATTTTAATTTTGCATTTCATGTACTTGGACAAGTCATGAGTGCTTGAGTGATAAAATCAGATCGTGTTTTTATGCTTAAATTTTAATTTTATGATCATACTTCAGTAGTTTTTACATACATCACATGAAGCTTCCAGGAGCTGGACTGAATCAGAAAGTATGCAAATGTTTTGTCATTTTAATGAGGGAATGTGAGAATGTGACAAACAGTCATGAATAATTATGACCAGGTTTTGATTTACAGTTTTTCAGATGACCACCACCAATTCAGAAGTTAACATTTTGAGCATTTGATTTGCATTTGATTTATTTCATAAACCCAAATTTAAGGTCTCACTAATGGTGACGTGTTTAAGCTAGCTTCAACTTACAAGACAATAGTGCAATAGCGTGGCGAACCACAAGTTACAACAAAGCTTAAACACTTCAAATGATTTGGTTTGATTAATTTTCAAAGCTCCCACTCGAAGCTGAGGATTACACACTTACGATCTGTCTGGAAAATCAGCCTTTAGCTCCTGTAGAGACATCATTCTCGCAACCTACCGCAGTGTTTCTCTGCTGATGTGGCCTGTTTGTGTGCTGCATCATCAGCTCAGCCGCCACTAATGGTTGTTTGTAGAAAAATGGACAGAAAGGGAGCGGATAATCAGAGGAAACACTTCCGCTGTGCAGTTAAAGCACCACATGAATGGTGTGTTTGCTGATGTAAGGAGATCTGAAAAAGTTATCTTTCCTGCGAATGCTGCATCATCTGTCTGGCTCGGGGATTTCAGATGACTGTAACCAACCGACTAAACCAGATCAGGACAACCATTTTAATGTGTTGTTAGGGAGCTTTCTGAAGTATTATTACACAGCCCTTTTTAGCCAATCATAATTATGAGATAAAAGTTGAAATTATGAGGTAAAAAGGGATACTTATGAGATAGAAAGTTGAAATTATGAGATAGTCATCATGACGGTTGAAATTAGCTTTGTTTCTATTCAAAGATGTGAATTTAACTTATGTGCAAAACTGGAATATCGCATAAAACATTTGCAAATAAAGCACTTAAAATAGGTGGATGCAAACATAGCTATTGACAACTCCTGATTATGACACATTCTGTTTTTTTATAATTTACTTTTTATTTCAGTTTCATGATAATTTGGACTATTTATCTCATAGTTTAGTTTTTTTAATGTCAGTTTCAACTCTTTATCTCAATTATGACTTATCTCATAATCCTTCAATATAAACTGCTTTTGGACTAACGAGAAAGTTTTGATTTCTGAAACTTACAGGATGTTTTTACAGCACAATGACCTCTTAAATGTCAAAAGATCAAGGGAATTTTGGTTTCTCAGTTCATGACCCCTTTAAGGCGTTTTAGTAATATCACACAGCCCTTTTTAGCCAATCAATTATGATACAAAGTCATAAATATGAGAATAAAATGTCAAAATGATGACAAAAAGTCATACATGTATTTATATATACTTGTATATTGAAATTGAGATACTAAGTTATCATGACAGGTAAAATTGAATAGTCATAATGACAAAAAATACTTTTTAGAATTGACATTGATCTCATATTTAGATGTTTAATAAAAAATTATGTATTTCATAATTTAGTTTTTTGTCAACTTTAACTCAATAATTATCTCATAATTTTGACCTTTTGTCATAATTCTGACTGTCTCATAATTATAACAGCCATAATTTTGACTTTTAATCTCTGACATTTATCTCATAATTTTGACTGTGATACTTATGACTTTAAATCTCATAATTTTAACTTTTGGTCAATTTTGACAATTAAGACTAATAATATCACACAGCCCCGGAGCATTTATCAGAAATACAAATACTTTTTCCTCCTGATGTCTTTAGATGCCATGATTTTGGACAAGAGGGTCTGATTTAGTCTGAAAGTTGCTATCATAAAGTACAGAGTCAGTAACACAGTGGATCGCTGATATCTCCTCAAACCCTGGCTCTTCTCGTTCTGTCACCTGTTGCTTCCTCCTGGGTGGCTTGTAGTTACTCTGGATGACTCTACAAAGTCTGTGATCATCACTTGTGTTTCTCCCAGCTTCTTCACACACGTTCTCACAGTCCTGAGCACCTGGCCCAGCCGGCGGTCCAAGGCCTGCAGGTGGTCCTCGGTCAGGACTGGCGTGAGAGGGTCTCTGGAGAGCGATTCCCTCATGACGTCGCTCAGACGGTACTCGGACCGCGCCAGGAGCTTCAGTCTGAACAGCGTGGAGCGCTTGATCCTGGGAGAGGTCATGGCTTTATTAAGTGTATGTCTAATACTGTTCTTCAGATCAACTTCAGAATAATATCATTTGATAATTAAAAACATTTGAGAAAGATCCTTACATGCAACACTGGGTCAACGGAGCAAGAATGGACGTCTCATCATGAGAATGCCGGCCAAATCTGCAGCAAACAAGAGGATGAAGAAGCCCGTTTAGCCACATAACAAACACAAATAAAAATAAAATCTTGCTTTGGTAAATCATAATTGGGAAAAGTCCAAATGATGACAAAAAAAGAAATTATGAGATACTAAGTCATAATCATATCAGTGACAAAAATGTTACTTTTTACCATACATTTCAAGTTTTGTGATACTTTCACTTTTATCACATAATTTTGACTGTCCTTTTTCGATGTTTTATCTCAATCGTTATGACTTTTTCGTCACAATGTCAACTTTTTGTCTCATAATTATGACCAATGTCATCATTTTGACTTTCACATTTCAACATCTCAATTTTGACTTGTGTGATTATTTTGATTTTTGTCATAATTATGACTTAGTATCTCAAAATTTTGACTTTGTCAATTTCAACTAATCTCAAGTAAGATTTTGTCACTCTTTCAACTTATCTCATAATTTTGACTTTTTTTTGTCAGTTTCGAGTATTTATCTCAATTATGACTTTTTGTGTCATAATTTAGTTTTTTTGTTGTAATTCTTTTGTTGTATTCAATTGTAATTCTATCTCAATTATGACATTTTGTCATGATTTTGACTTTTTGTCTCATAGTTTTGACTTGAACTCAATTATGACTTGTATCTCACAATTTTTACTTCTCATAATGTTGACTTTATCATATAATCATGACTTTTTATGTCATTATTTTGAACTTTTTGTTGTAAATTCAACAATTATGACTTTCATCTCATTATTTCAACGTTTTGTCAGTTTCAACTTCTTATCTCATAACTGACTCATAATTTTGACATTTTACATCATGATTTACCAAAGCATTACATTTTATTTCTTATACCGAAAATGGGCTTTGATAAGAAACCGCTTTGATAATTAAACAGAGTGAGGGGACATTCACACAGAACCTTTATATTTTGCATTTAAAAATGCAAGTTGTAAGACAATGGAATCAAAAAAGAAGTTTTAAAGCTGAACCTCTTTTGACACGTGTGCTGTTTATAAAATGCCATGTACTGCACAAGACGCTGCAAAAGATGTGATCGCAACAGTCAAAACCAATAAAAGAGCAGTGCAGTGCAGAAATGAGTTCAGTGTTGATGTCCAGATGAGCACATACCCTCTGGCGTTGTCCAAGTGGAGCAGGAAACCATCATCTCCAAACTTGGTGAAAATTTCATAGTGGTGTCTGTCCATGTTTCCTAAAATATGAAGGAAAATGATTTTAAGGTCAGTACACTGGCTTTAAAGTTTCCTTATTTTTAAAGTGAGGCTTATTTTGGTACAAAACCAACCATCAACACACCACTTTGATTGTCAGGTATGAAATTGCTTTATGTAAAATTTTGACGAAGTTAATTCCATCAAGTGTGGATATTAACATGCCTGTGAGAAAGTCAAATATCGCCATGTCAATAATGTTGAGCAGTCTGTTCCCAGAGTTGTAGGGATATAGTTTTTTGACATTATCGCAGTATAACGGGTTAACCTCCCACCTGAGAAAGAAAGAGAAGACGTTAATTGCTTCAAGGTGTTGGACTCATCTGAACATTACTGAACTTAAGACACTTTTGTGAGCATGACAAACATTTTGCTTAGCCACGGTTTGGATCGAGAGCTGGATTTCTCAATCCAAAGGACATTCTACGTTTCATAAACCAACCAGTGTTGATTGGACTGTTTTATTTTCTTTATAAATCAAGTTAACCTGAATCTAAATGGATGCATTTTACTTTCTTAAAACACATTCCTGTTCTTATTAAGTCACAAAGAGAAAACAAACATTCTTTGTGCTCAAAACTGAAGAGTGGTTTAGTGTGTGTGAAAGTCCCAGCGTACTCCTCTCTCCCGGTGAAGCTGTAGGCACGGATCCAGGGGTTTGGGATGGAGATTCGTGGGGCGATGCTCAAACCCGGCAGATAAGCAGACATGGAGCCCTCCAGCAGATCCGGATGACCACACACCGCATACTCCGACTTACACACGTATAAACACTTGGCGAAGAAACACGTGTTGTTGGCTGGAAAAGCATTCAAAACAACTCACGCTCTGATATAAAACAGGCCCAAAAATTAGGGATACTGTATATAAAAGTTTGGGGTCTTTTTAATGTTTTAGAATGAAGTCTCTTCTGCTCAGCAAGGCTGCATTTATTTTAAAAAAAAAAAAAAAAAAAAAAAAAACAGAAAAAATTGGAACTATTATTGTGATTTAAAATAGCTGTTTTCTATGTGAATATCTGTTAAACTGTCATTTATTTCTGTGATCAAACCTGAATTTTCAGCACTTGCACATTACACAATGCCATAGAAGAACCTTTTTTGTCTAAAAGAACCTTTAACATCTGAAGAACCTTTCTGTTTCACAAAAGGTTTTTTTCTGCCGAAAGAAGGTTCTTCAGATTATAAAAAGGTAAGAAAGAGATGATTCTTTGACTGAATGGTTCTTTGTGGAACCAAAAATGGTTCTTCTATGGCATCGCTGTGAAGAATCTTTTAAGCACCTTTATTTTTAAGAGTGTACTCCAGTCTTCAGTGTCACATGATCCTTCAGAAATCATTCTAATATGCTGATTTGCTGCTCAAGAAACATTTCTGATTATTATCAATGTTGAAAACAGTTGTGCTGCTCAATATTTTTGTGGAAACCGTGATACATTTTATTTTTCAGGATTCACAGATGAATAGAACGTTCAAAAGAACAGCATTTATCTGAAATAGAAATCTTCTGTAACATTATAAATGTCTGTACTGTCACTTTTGATCAATTTAATGCATCCTTGCTGAATAAAAGTATTTAAAAAAAAGTGCTTACCCCAAACTTTTGATGCCAATTACAGTAGTATGTATTATATAAAATGTTTTTGTTTTTTGACTTGTAAAGTCAACCTGGAGAGGTGAAGAAAACACTGCGCAGTTCCTCATTGTGTGTTATGTACAGAATTTCACCCCTCACGTTGATAAAGCGTCCTGCCACCGGTGGAACTCTCCGGAAGTCCAGCACTCTGCACAAAACACACATATTCACACATTAATAATTTGCCATTAATATTATCAGCCTGATTCTCAACAAATGAAGATTCTTTAAATCATATTCTGAGTGAGATATCCTAAAATATCAAAATAGGTTTGCTAGTGGAATTTCTATCAGACTTTAGGGGCAAGCATAAAGGGATTAATTATTAATATGCTATTCAACAGATTGATTCTTAGAGGTTTTTTAATTCATCTCCAAACTATAATAGCAATTCCACTGGCTTTCCTTGAGCGAGTCATTATTCTTCATCTCAAGAGATTACTCTGAGTGTTTAATCAAGCTCAGATGAGGAATAACCTGCAGGAAAACACCCTTCTCTCAAGTGTCTTTGCTTACAGCACTAATGACAAGGTGGATCTCTCGGGGAATTTTTCCTCGCCGCTGTCGACAGGCCTGTTCACTGGGGGTTTGTTCTTTGTAAAGCTGATTTAGAAATGGTATCCTTTGTGAAAAGCACTATATGAATAAACTGAACTGAACTGTAAACCCTCAGACTTCAGAAACGCTCTCAGTGAGAAAAATGGAGATTCAGCAACGTTTTACAATAACTAACAATACGACAACATTAAGGTGAAGTATGTGATCTATCTATCTATCTATCTATCTATCTATCTATCTATCTATCTATCTATCTATCCACTACCAGTCAAAAGTTTTTGAACAGTAAGATTTTTTAAATGTTTTTTTTTAAAGAATTCTGTTCTGTTCACCAAGCCTGCATTTATACAGCAAAAGCAGTAATATTGTGAAATGTTTTACTAGTGCTGTCAAATGATTAATCGTAATTAATCACATCCAAGTTTTTGTTTACATTATATATGTGTGTGTACTGTGTATTTATTATGCATATATAAATACACACACATACAGTATATATATTGAAAATATTTCCATGTATTGCCATGCATATATTTATATTCATATAATTGATATTATATATAAATATTTTAAATGTATAAACTTAACATATTTTTCTTAAATATATACATGCATGTGTGTGTATTTATATATACATAATAAATATACACAGTACACACACATATATTATGTAAACAAAAACTTTTATTTTGGATGCGATTAATCACGATTAATTTGCGTTTGACAGTACTAATTTTTACTATTTAAAATAACTGCTTTCTATTTGAATATATTTTAAAATGTAATTTATTCCTGTGATTTCAAAGCTGAAATTTTAGCACGGTAATGTGCGTTATGTGTATATATATATATATATATATATATATATATATAAATAAAATAAAACTATTGATTTAAAGATGCTGATTGTGTATATTTTATGTTTATTACAAATTATGCAATATTATTGTATATATCTTGGGAGTGGGAGGGCACTAAAGAGCTCTTTTGATTCTCTGATTGGTGGAGATTTCTTTGCGGATTTATGGGTAATGTAGTTTTTCATCAGGAATTCTAATGTTGAACAGGATTTTTTTTTTTAAATAATGCGGACTGGCGACTTCAACAAAAGCGTATACTATCGATTAACAACCTCATTATGTCACAACAGATCATCCTTGAACAGCTTATAAGTTATTGTTTAAAAATCAATTCCACTATGGAACAAATGAATAGGATTTTTACTTTCAAAATCTGACTGTTGCTCTCTATTGAGTGAAGTAATCTTGCTGTGCGAGTCTGGATGAGTGTGTGGACTTTTTTAGGCAAATCAACATGAGTTTTTGTGTCTGTAATCTATAAGATCTTTTCTATGTGAGATTTTATGGTCTCTGTTTTAGTGGATTCCTTTGATGCCAGTCTCCTCTAGGGTTTCATCACTGTATAATCGTCCACAATCACGCTGAAGCTCATTGTCTCAACAGGCCTACACAATGATGTACAGTATCCCAGCGAGCTTCTGCCCGAGGGGTTTCATCTGTTTACTCATATCAGATCCTTCACAGTATAATTCATTCCTGCCCTCGAGGACGTCTCTCTGACTCACCTGTCGAGGTGGAAAGCTGCTATCTCAGCATTGTGCCTCTGGAAGTCGACAAAATAGAAGAAGTTCTCCGGCGTCTCTTCATGTCGCTCCTGTCTGAAATCAAGGAGGACCATTTCTATCAGTTCAACCTAAACCGATGTATAATATTCTGTACATCCAAACAACAAAGCGGTACCTCATTGGTTTAAACATAGCTTTGCCAAAGTCTTGGAGCTTCAGAGCCAACTTCAGGTGAAGACCGCTGGGTTTAACCACTGATTGGACATTCAGAAGAAGAGAAAACGGTTTTAATATGAATGTAGCCTACAGGTATATATCAAAATATTAAGCTAGTTAAAATTATTCTCTAATTTCATTAATAAACTACCAATAATTGAGACATACAAAAAGAAAACATACTATGCATTTAATAGAGAATACTTTTCTGTAATAAAACATTCAGTTATATTTAAGTAAAATAATAAAACTATGTTTCTAAATGTTGTATATAAAATAATATACAAGTAATTACACTCATGATGATGCCATAGAAGAACCTTTTTGTCTAAATGGTTCCATAAAGAACCTTTAACATCTGAAGAACCTTTCTGTTTCACAAAAGCTTCTTTGTGGCATTCTTCAGATTATAAAAAGGTAAGAAAGAGATGGTTCTTTGATTGAATGGTTCTCCGTGGAACCAAAAATGGTTCTTCTATGGCATCGCTGTGAAGAACCTTTTAAGCACTTTTATTTTTAAGAGTGTACACCAGATATCATTCTGAATATCATTAATAATGATTATATATTAACATTATCATTAATATGATGACTATTCATGAATATAATAACTATATAATGATCAGGTGAATCATAATAATGGCAATAATAATGCTAAATGTTATCCAGTACATTGACTTCCAAGTTAAATTGAAAAAAATTCTAGAATATTTTTTTCACTAAAATATATTCAGTTATACTTATCTAAGTAAAATAATGAAAAAGTGCTGATTTATTATGAGTGTTGAGACTGTTGTGCTGCTTCATATTTTTTTTTTTGGAACCTGTGATATTTTTTAGGATTCTCTGATTAGTTAAAAGTTAAAAAGAACAGCATTTATTTAAAAAAATAAATTTTGTGTTACAATATACATTGCTATTCAAAAGCTTGGGGTCAGTACATTTTTTCTTTTTTTTTCTTTTTTTTTTTTTAAAGAAATTAATACTTTTATTTAGGAGGGATGTGTTAAATGAATAAAAAGTCATAGTAAAGACTTATATTGTTAGAAAAGATTTCTATTTTGAACAAATGTTGTTCTTCTTAACTTTGTTTTCATCAAAGAATCAAAGAAAAAAGTATCATGTTCCAAAAAACAAAATGAAGCAGCACAACAGTCTCAACACTCATAATAAATCAGCATATTAGGATGATTTCTGAAGGATCATGTGACACTGAAGACTGGAGTAATGATGCTGAAAATTCAGCACTGCGTCACAGAAATAAATTCTTTTTTAAAGTATATTAAAATAGGAAACCAATATTAGAAATTGCAATAAGATTTCACAATATTAGTTTTTTCTGTATTTTTGATCAAATAAATACAGCCTTAATGAGCAGAAGAGACTCCCCTAAAAAACAAAAAATCTTACTGATCCCAAACTTTTGAGCGGCAGTGTATATATATATATATATATATATATACAGTGTATAAATATATATATATATATATATATATATATATGCAAACTGATATCCAGCATAACGATTTCCAAGAAACACATTCCTTTTTTTTTTTTTTTTTTAAAGTTTTATTGTGTTGTGGTGGAAAACAGGAATAAAATTGTCAGGAAATTGCTGTAACACCTGACTCTGTTTGGACAACGAGATCTTATTTTTTACTCCCCAGAGTCGACCTTTCAGCTGTAATAATTTAATTATAGAGGGATCTTTACATAACAGGGCCTGCGGTGTACAGTGGAAGCCGTGGCAGTCTGCCGAACCCTAAACCGCACCGTCCAGACTCCTTTTAGCTCCTTTCCAGCTCAATCATATCAATAGTTCACAAACTCAGTCATGCTCCAAAATAACACACAAGTATTGAGCAAAACAGAAAAACAACACAAAAGGTCGAGCCAAACAATAAAAAGCTTGTAGTTGTACTGAATTAGCCCAAAAAGAGCTGAAAGGGGGAAACGTCACGTGATTATAGCATGGGGTTGATGTTTTAACATCACTGTCTTTTACAGGACTGACGTTTACTCTAGACTGATTTCTTGAGTGACAGATATTTGTTTCTGAATGCTTATAAAACGGCCTCATCTACCTTAAACCAGGGGCCATTCATTATGAAACACAGCGCACAGTGTTTGTGAACTTACAATAACATATATAGTTCTTGCATCAAAGTTACAGTCTCCAAACAAGACGAGCAATGATGGTTAATTGTAAATTACCTCAACTTATAGGGTAAAACTGACATTTTAAAAGATGATACATGCAATTTTATTGCAAAACACTGTTTTTGAAAAGCAAAATTTAATTGAATTTCACAATATTATTATTTAATTCACAAAACTATGCGTACATGTTTTATATACACAGGGTTGGTAGGATTGTTTAATGTTTTTCAAAGAAGTCTCTTTCGCTCACTAAGGCTGCATTTATTTTTATCAAAATACAGTAAAATCAGTAAAATTGTCAAATATTATTACAATGTAAAACAGCTGTTCCCCTTTCAGTTGGTCACTCCGAGTCACGTCAGATGACCGACGAAATTGGGATCTCGCCAGAGAGACCAATCCACTTTGAGTGTAACTAAACGAGCCAATGGACATTGGCAAGCGATTATTACATCCAGCTGCTGCTGATCACAGCGTGAGCATAAGAGGCAGCTGGTGCACCGCATTAATTCATCCTTTCGCTTCGGAGCCGAGCGGTAGTGGTTGAAGCTACTGCTCTCCCTTTCCTAGAGAGTGTTCTGCTAGATGAGTGCGGGCGATATGGCGCAGCAGGGTGGTCACGGTGTCCGGGAGAGAAAGATCGTCTTCCTGCTGACAGCCACACTAGGGATGTGCAGTGGCCAGCTCCCCTGCGCGCTTCAGCACTAAAAGAGCATTCTCTAAAAGAGTAACACGGGTGATCACGTCTTTTTAAAGATGTCTTATCACCCGTGCGTTTCTGGGTGTGGTCGTTTCCTGGTGCCTCAGGACGGTCACAATCGCTGCCTCACATATCTGGGCATTCAGCACGCTGAGGAGGCTTTCATGGATGGTTCATGTTTTTCTTGTGGGGACATGACCATCTCGGAGTTGCATAATAGACTCTGCTATGTCAAACATGGCGGAGTCCCTCTGCCTCTGCCGCGATCCGGCGTGCGCGCTGCTGGATCCAGTGTGGTTTCTCGGTGGGGGTCACGCTGGTTCTCAGCGCACCCCTCCAGTGCTATTCTTTCCGGAAGTGCATGAGGAGCTTACAAGATCGTGGAAGGCACCTTTCACTGCCCGAAACAAATCTTGTGGCTCCTCCGCTCTCACCACCCTCGATGGTGGGGCCGCTTTGGGGTATACGGGTATCTCCTTGGTGGAGCGGTCTGTGGCCATGCAACTGTGTCCAACAGCCACTACCACTCTGCGGGGTGACCCGTGTCTCCCCTCACGGGCCTGTAAGTATTCGTCAGATCTAAATGGCAGTGCTTATAGAGCCTGTGGGGAGGCGGCTTCTGCCCTCCAAGCCATGGCGTTACTGCAGGTCCACCAGGCCAAAGCCCTGAAAGACCTGTACGAGGGTGGTCACGACCTGGTGGTTCTACATGAGCTGCGTGCGTGCTGCGACGGACCTCGCGCTTCGAGCGACGAAGGTGACCGCACAGTCTCTGGGTCATGCGATGTCCACGCTAGTGGTCCAGGAGCGCCATCTCTGGCTGTGTCTCGCTGACATGAAGGAGCAGGAGAAGGTACAAGGTAGAAGGTTCCTGAATGCTCCCGTGTCGCAGACCGGCCTTTTCGGCGACGCTGTCGAGAGCTTTGCCCAGCAGTTCTCGGCAGCCCAGAAGCAGACTGAGGCGATCAAACACATCATGCGCCGGAGGAAACCTGCTGCTTCCACTCTGGCCGCAGCCCCTCAGCCTGCTCGTCACTGTGGGCGCCCCCCTGCGGCCTCCCCTGCTCCCGCGCAGCCGCAGCAGCCTTCCACCAGGTAGCGTCGTGGAGCCGGTCGCAGGCAGGACGCCCAGCCCATCCAGGCCCCCGCCAAACCTGGCGGCAAGTGCAAGTGCAAGAGGCCCTGGGACGGGCGACCCAGAGATGGAGGAGACTGCTCATCGGGAGATGGTGACTGCACGACTCCCTCCCCCAGAGGAGGGCCGGGTGGAGAATCTTTTGTTTCATTTTATTCCGCTGCTGGCCCAGCAGCCAGCGGTACCTAAAACATCAATAAAGAGCGGTCTCCTCAATCTCTGGGTCTCAAGAGGAGGAGAGTGGTGATCCGTGCATCACGGGATCGCTTCCCTCCTCCTCTCTCACCAGCAGGCAGCGGGTGGTTGCCCAAGAGCACCCCTCCTGCCCTTTCGTGGAACCAGGTAAGGGCGGTAGGGCGGTAGCCTCAATTACCTCGACGACTGGCTCATACTCGCACAGTCTCGAGAGCAGTTGTGCGCACACAGGGACCTGGTGCTCAGGCATCTCAGCCAGTTGGGCCTTCGGGTCAATTGGGAAAAGAGCAAACTCGTGCCTACGCAGAAGATCTCTTTTCTCGGCATGAAGTTGGATTCGGTCAACCAGACAGCATGCCTCACCCAGGAACGTGCTCAGTCGGTGCTGAAATGCCTCAAGACTTTATCAGGCAGGACAGCGGTCCCACTGAAACTCTTTCAGAGGCTCCTGGGGCATATGGCTGCAGCTGCGGCCATAGTTCCACTCGGTCTGCTCCATATGAGACCACTTCAGCACTGGCTCCATGGCCGAATCCCGAGGTGGGCGTGGAAACGCGGTACTCACCGGGTTCAGATTACACCGGCCTGCCGCAAAACCTTCAGCCCGTGGTCAGATCCTTCGTTCCTTCGAGGCAGGAGTACCCCTGGAGCAGGTATCCAGGCATGCTGTGGTATTCACGGATGCCTCGGCCACCGGCTGGGGCGCCACGTACAACGGGCACGCAGTATCAGGGGTTTGGATGGGTCCCCAACTGCGTTGGCATATCAATTTCCTCGAGTTGCTGGCAGTACGCCTTGCCCTGAGCCGCCTTCGGGGCAGGGACGTTCTGGTCCGTACAGACAACACTGCGACCGTTGCGTATATCAACCGGCAAGGCGGTTTACGCTCCCCTCGCATGTCGCAATTCGCCCGCCACCTCCTCCTCTGGAGTCAGAAGCATCTGAGGTCCCTTCGTGCCATCCACATCCCAGGAGTGTTCAATCAGGCGGCTGACGAGCTGTCTCGAGCGGGACTTCCTGGGGAGTGGAGACTCCATCCCCAGGTGGTTCAGCTGATTAGGAGTCGGTTTGGAGTTGCTCAGGTAGACCTGTTTGCATCTCCGGAAACCGCCCACTGCCAGTGGTTCTACTCCCTATCCGAGGCAATGCTCGGCACGGATGCACTTGGCCCACAGCTGGCCCCAGGGCCTGCACAAATATGCTTTTCCCTCAGTGAGCCTGCTAGCACAGACACTGTGTAAGATCAGGGAAGACAAGGAGCAGGTCCTGCTAGTGGCTCCATATTGGCCCAACAGGACCTGGTTCCCGGAACTCATGCTCCTTGCGACAGCCCTCCCTGGCCGATTCCTCTGAGGAAAGATCTGCTTTCTCAGAGACGGGGCACCCTCTGGCACCCGCGTCCAGACTTATGGAAACTCCATGTGTGGTCTCTGGACAGGACGCGGAGGTTCTAGGTGACCTGCCCCAGGAAGTAGCTCTCACTATTGGTTAGCATGAGCACCGTCCACAAGACGGACCTATGCACTGAAGTGGAACCTGTTTGTCGAATGGTGTTCCTCTTACCATGAGGACCCCCGGAGATGTTCGATCAGAGCTGTGCTTTCCTGTTTGCAACAAGGGTTGGAGCGTAGGCTGTCCCCCTCCACCCTTAAGGTGTACGTTGCTGCTATTTCTGCCTACCACGACCCCATAGAGGGGAGGTTGGTGGGAAAGCACGATCTGGTCTTCAGGTTTCTTAGGGGGGCCAGGAGGTTAAATCCTCCTAGGCCTCCCTCCCTACCCTCTTGAGATTTGGCATTGGTGCTAAGAGCCCTACAAACTGCCCCCTTTGAGCCGTTGCGGTCAGTCGAGTTGAAGTTTCTCTCTGTGAAAACTTACTCCTGACTGTGTTGGCCTCGATCAAGAGGGTGGGGGACCTGCAGGCATTTTCGGTCGACGAATCGTGCCTTGAGTTTGGGCCGGCTGACTCCAGTGCAACACTGAGGCCTTGGCCCGGCAATGTGCCCAAGGTTCCTACCACTTCCTTCAGGGACCAGGTAGTGAACTTGCAAGCGCTGCCCCTGGAGGAGGCAGACCCAGCCCTAGCTTTGCTCTGTCCTGTACGTGCACTGCGACAGTACGTGGATAGAACTCAGAGCTTCAGAACCTCAGAACAGCTCTTTGTCTGTTGACAGCAGAAGGGGAAAGCTGTCTCCAAGCAGAGGATGGCCCACTGGATAGTGGATGCCATCACCTTGGCCTATGAACCACAAGGTGTGCCCTGCCCGCTCAGGTTGCGTGCTCACTCCACTAGGGGTGTCGCATCGTCCTGGGCGCTGGCTTGTGGTGCCTCGCTAGCAGACATCTGTAGAGCTGAGGGTTGGGCGACTCCCAACACGTTCGTTAGGTTTTATAGCCTACATGTTGAACCGGTTTTCTCCTGTGTTCTCACCTCAAACGGGTAGTGGCACTGAGAGGCCCGGCTCAGAGTCGGCTTGCGGCGTCCTTACGCCTAATCCTCCAGAGAGTTCCTTAACCAGGCAAACCCTGTCGAGTCCTCCAGCACTCCGGCGTCCGGACGTGGCGGAGCATCCGGCGCCAGGCCTTTCAGCCAATGAATTCTTGAAATCTGGTGCGAGGCTAGTGCCCATATGAGAGACCCTGCCAGGATCCCATATGTGTATTCCACAGTATGCTTATTAGAGCCGTGTTTCCCCTGGCAGACCACGTTCTGCCATCTCTAATGATGCAGCCTGAGCCATCTCAGAGACTTCCATGTACAATAGGGCCCTACTGGGTTACTTCACATGTCTGAATGTCACTTAACCCCCTCTGGGAGGAGGTGACTCTGCAGTGTGCCTCTTTCAAGTGGAAGGGCACGCTTCCCAGTGTTATCCTAGTCCTACTGTTTGGGTTGCTCAAGGAACAACAGTAGATGACTTTCTCTGTGTAGAGCCCGGTCCTATCGTCTGCCTTATAGGAAGGATTAGGAGGCCTACACAGGGTACTGGAAGGGGCAGCTCCTGTGGCGCTTTGGTAGGGATCCCAATTTCGTCGGTCATCCGACGTGACTCGGAGTGACTGACTGAAAGGGGAACATCTCGGTTATGTATGTAACCCTCGTTCCCTGAAGGAGGGAACGGAGACGTCACGTCCTGTTGCCACAGTCGCTGTACCACCGCTGAGCTGCCGGGTCACCGGCTCGGCTCCGAAGCGAAAGCATGAATTAATGCGGTGCACCAGCTGCCTCTTATGCTCATGCTGTGATCAGCGGCAGCTGGATGCAATAATCGCATGCCAATGTCCATTGGCTCGTTTAGTTACACTCGAAGTGGACTGGTCTCGCTGGCGAGATCCCAATTTCGTCAGTCATCCGACGTGACGTCTCTGTTCCCTCTTTTAGGGAACGAGGGTTACATACACAACCGAGACGTTTTCTATGTGAGTATCTGTTAAACTGTAATTTATTTCTGCGATCAAAGCTGAATTTTCAGCATCATTACTCCAGTCTTCAGTGTCACATGATATTTCAGAAATCATTCTAATATGCTGATTTACTGCTCAAGAAACATTTCTGATTATTATCAATGTTGCAAACAGTTGTGCTGCACAATATTTTTGTGGAAACCGTCATACATGTTATTTTTCAAGATTCACAGATGAATAGAAAGTTCAAAAGAACAGCATTTATGTGAGAATAGAAATCTTTTGTAACATTATAAATGTTTTTTTTAATCACTTTTTGTCACTTTTGATCAATTTAATGTATCCTTGCTGAATAAAAGTATTCATTTGTTAAAAAAAAAACAAACAAACAAAAAAAAATCTTACTGACCTAAGTAATAGGTATCGCCTCATAATTGACATTCCCAGAAGTTCTTACTCAACGTGGCCATTTTATTTATTTTTATTTTGTATGCATTTATGTACATTGGAATGTTTTATGTTACTTTTTTCAGCTAAAAATGTTCAAACCTGGTAGAAAAATTGTGTAAAAATATATATTTACCTTGTGAGCAGTCACATGCACCCTTCAGTGCTTTCTCGTCCTGAGTGAAATCTGTCAGACACAATGAAATACTGCAGGATGAGATTGTGCGTAGAATATTTCAGAATTAGGGTTTATTTGTGTCTGACCTGCGCTGATGACGGGGGCCGTCTGCATGTCTCGCAGGAGTCTGTCGATGATGCTGCCGTCTCTTGAATACAGCGCATAGCGATTGATCCCTAGATGGAACTGCAGCCAGCTGGCCTCGGGGTCAAAGGTCACGGGATGATCGGGTATAGTGATGTTTGAAGCTGCTGCCGCCTCGATGTAGAACTTCTTCAGTCTATACGGGACAACGAGACTTGATCTCTCATTATATAATATTCAGATTCTGAAATTATTTCTTTTTTCTCTCTCTTTAAACATGAGAGTTACTTTCCCACACAAAACTTGGAATGAAATGAGTAGAAATTACACATTTGGTGAGCTCTCTTTTAAGTCATCAACCTAGATAGGTATTATTAGCTCTTAAAATAATGAGTTCCTTTAGCGAGCGCAGGTCTGCACATGTAGGAAACTTTAAGATGTAAAACAGCACAATCTGATTCCAAAGCCTCAGTAATCTGCCAACAGCATTCTTTGGCTCCCATAGAAAGAGACTTTATGTTTTATTACTGTAGAACCAAGCCACACACACATCAACATACATACATACATGTATGTATACACAGATACACACACAGGCACGCACACACACACACACACACACACACACACACACACACACACAGACACAGACACAGACACACACACACACACACACACACTCACACTCACACACACACACTCACGCACGCATGCATTGCACACACACACACGCGCGCACACACACACACACACCTGTGTATATATATATATATATATATATATATACATATATACATACAAATTTGACAACATTTAAAAGCCAGCATAAATATAATACTATTTATTAATATAGCAAGAATAAACATTTAAATATATCAATAAATATAGATGAATATACACTGGCATTCAAAAGTTTGGGATCAGCAAGGTTTTTAATGTTTTTTAAAGATGTTTATTTTGCTCATTAAAGATGCATTTATCTGATCAAAAATACAGAAAAAAAACCAGTAATATTGTGAAATATTATAACAATTTAAAATAATGGTTTTCTACTTTAATATACTGTAAAATATAATTTATTCATGTGATGCAAAGCTGAATTTTCATCATCCATTACTCCAGTCTTCAGTGTCACTGCAAACTACAATAATATTTCATTTTATTACTGTTTTTTTTTTTTTTTCTGTATCTTTGATCAAATAAATGCAACTTTGATGAGCATAAGAGACTTCTTAAAAGTCTAGGATCTTTCTGATCCTAAATGTTTGAACGTTAGTGTAGATATATTATAAATATATTATAAAATCAATATAATTTTGTTATTTTTAGTTTTTTAATCACAAAGGCATAACATAATACTATTATTTTATTTAAATGAAATAGCATAAAATGCCATTCACACATTACAAACTACAAATAAACAATTAAAAAGGATGAAACAATACAATAGAATTTAATACATGAAAAATATATTACTATTATATTAATATAATAACAATAAATAATTATGAAAAATATATTAATATAATAACAATCAATAATTATTTAAAGAAATAAATATAATTTTGCTTTATTTTTTAAACACAAAGTTATAATACTATATTACTATAATAATGATAAATATGCATTTAAATATATAAATGTATAATTTTGCTTTATTTATTTTTTACAAGAAGGCATAATACTATTATAATAATTAAATGTCATTAAAAGAAATGGCATTCACACATTCCCAATTTAATGCCATATTGTGATATATTTTTCAGGTAAACAAGATAACGAGATATTACATGAGGAAAAAACTTATGGTGGGATTATAATATAATAATATTATAAATAATCACTATTATTGGTGTAACCTTTAACATTTAATTTTGTATGCATCTGTACAGCTTTTTAATTCATTTTGTATTCAATATATAGAGTACATTTGATCAAAATGGAGCATCATGAATTGAGTCTCAGGTAGAAACAGAATCACCACATCACAGATCATTGATCCTTTTTAGAGCAAATATAGAGATCCTCAGAAATTGTCACTATGACCTGTACATGCATCAGCTTGAGACAGCATCATGAATAGAGAAATTAGCTGAGAGACAAATACATATAAACTCCAGAAATGTTTAGCAGGAGCCCACGCATGAGAATAGAAGTGACTTCTCTCCTCTCTGCACTTCAGTTCATATTGAGTGCTCACAGCGGGGTTATGCTCATAAAGCACACTTTTGCACAAGCACACTTTTGAGGTGTTTTCACCCCCCTATCAGAGATGCTGACCACTGACTGACCCACAACTTCTGAAACGACAAACTCTGGACTAGTGCGTCCTGGTTAAGGTGGGTGGTTTATAGCGAAGCTCTGATTATGTGGGAGACACTTGTGTTGCTCATTGGCTTGGCTGCACTTTAACTGAACACCATCACGGCCGGTGCGATTAAAAACAGAGTGATTTGTCTACACCACTGCCTATAAAACACAACATATAACCTACAAAACAATTGAAAATACCATTTTCCGTGGGGCAGCAAGAGGGAGTTTTGCTATAAAAAGCGATCCTTTGAGTCAAAGATTCTGCAGCACGGCCTTACTCTCTTAAAAATAAAGGTGCTTAAAAGGTTCTTCACAGCGATGCCATAGAAGAACCATTTTTGGTTCCACAAAGAACCATTCAGTCAAAGATGCTTTAAAAAACCATCTCTTTCTTACCTTTTTATAATCTGAAGAACCTTCGTGAACCTTTGTGAAGCAGAAAGGTTCTTCAGATAAAAAAAAAATAAAGGTTCTTCTATGGCATCGTGAAGCACCGTTATTTTTAAGAGTGTACTAAGAAAATATAGCTACAATAAAAATATTGAATTAAATTTATAATAAATTTTAAATTTATTTGATATATATTATAATTTCACTTAATTTTTTAAAAAAACAAAAAGGCATAAAATAATACTATTAGATTAATACAATAATAATAATAATAATAATAATAATTATTATTATTTATTTAAACAAATAAAATAATTTTGCTTTATTTTTGTTTTTTAAACACAAAGGTATAATAATACTATTGCATTTATTCAAATAACAATAATAATAATAATAATAATAATAATAATAATATATATATATATATATATATATATATATATATATATATATATATATTAGTGCTGTCAAATAATTAATCACGATTTATCGCATCCAAAATTAAAGTTTTTGTTTACATAGTATATGTGTGTGTACTGTGTATATTTATTATGTATATATAAATACACACCCATGCATGTACACATTTAAGAAAAATATGTTACGATTATATATTAAATAGATTTATATATAGTATAAATTATATGAATATAAATGTATACATGTAAATATTTTCAAAATATATACTGTATGTGTGTGTGTATTTACATATACATAACAAATATACACAGTACACACACATATATATTATGTAAATAAAAAACATTTAATTTGGATGCGATTAATCACGATTAATCGTTTGACAGCACTAAATGTCAGACTTGTGTCCCCATGTCCTGTGTTTTCCTCCCCAGTGTGCCTTCCCATTGACCCAGTTTCTTTTGGAAAGAATAAAGACTGTTTATGTTTATTTCCCTTTGTCTCCTTGTCTCCGCCACAGTAGGCGAACCGTGACACTGATGTATATATATATATATATATATATATATATATATATATATATATATTGTTTTTGCCTATTCTAGGTATAACTTAATACTACTATAAAATTAATTAATTAATTAAGGTACTTTTAATAAATAAATTATAATTAATAAAAAAATGACAATAATTTTTAATAAATAATACATTAGTGCTTTTTTTTTTTTTTTTTTTTTTACACATGACCCTGAAGTATGGCATCACTATACTGTATTTCTAGTACACTGTTGTGTTTTTGGTGCTGTACTTTGACCCCGGACATCAGTGACCGTTCGCTGTGACCTGCAGCAGGATCTAAGAGCAGCTCCACGTGTCTCAATCCTGAGCGTTAGCACACACGGGTCAAACACAAGCAAACTAAACACTGAGTCACTTCATCTTCTTTAATCTGTCAGCTCTGTCAATAATGTCCTGACTGCAGTATGCCCTTTACTCAGGAATGAGGTTGTCAATAACAAACTACATGCTTTAATTTCTCTTTATTATTAACTAGTCTATCATAGAATAAAAGAAATATAGTACGTAACCTGAAAATGTTACTATTTCTACCTGATATGACCCTTACATTCAGTTTTGTTGGTGTAAACTAATGTATTTAGATCAATTAATTAAACTTGAACATAATTTAATTCAGTTAATTTAGATGTCACCATAAAGACACCATGTAAAGCACACTTAATAAAGGGGAGACTGGAGCTAGTCGTCACATGTGGGTTACATCCCAGTGAGCATATTTTGAGTTTAAAAATTTGTTTAAATATTTTGTTTAAACATTTTTTAATTTTTAGAGTGAAATATTAAACAATAAAACGCACAAACGTTGAATTTTGCCCTCATGACAAAGTTTTTTTTTTTTTTTTTTTTTGTTAATGTCAGGTAAGTTCAAGTTCTCCAATATTTCTTTGTATGCTGATTTTAAGCAGTTTACAACAATACTTTTATATTTCCATTTTTGGTGCATGAATATTCTGCTCATATGTTAACTCATAAATCAACTACATTAGATAAAATGAATTAGCAATAAAAATACTACTAAATCATTTATTCATCTTAGTTAATGTTAATTTCAATGCTTATTAATACATTATTGAAATTGTATCATTTAATATTATTTAAGACACCTGAGCTAACACTGAATAGCTGTATTTTGATTAACCTTAACAAAGATTAATTAAATACTGTAACAAATGCATTGCTCATTGTCAGTGTTGGAGAGTAACTAGTTACATGTAACGGCGTTACGTAATTTAATTGTATATTTAATTGTGGCTGTGCTTTAAATTAAATTATTATAATCTTAATTCAATTGATGAAGGATTCTGAAAGTCAGTTACTGTAAAATTAACCCTGCCTGCTTTACGTTTGAAAATCATTAAAAGTTAAAAACATTAGACATTTAGAAAAGCCATCAAAAAGTAATCATTTACGTTACTTTAATAAAGTAATTGAAATAGTTACACTACTTATTACATTTTAGATAGGGTAACTTGTAATCTGTAACCTAATACCTAATACCTAATTTATAGCTAATCATGTTACAGCCCTGATGTCAATTAACTTAATTAGCTGCTAGATGTTCTCCCAGCTGAATCTTTTCAAAATTTCTTGCTTTTTCAGCCCTTTGTTGCTCCTGTTCCAACTTTTTTGAGACCTGTAGCAGGCATCAAATTTGAAATGAGCTCATTTAGTGGATAAAAGTGTAAACTTTGACCACGGACATCAGGGACCGCTCGCAGTGATTTAGATACATTTAGAAAAGAAATCAAATGTAATCACTTACATTAATTTAACACTAATAGTTACATTATTACATTTTAGATAGGGTAACTTGTAATCTGTAACCTAATACATTTCCAAAGTAACCTTCCCAGTACTGCTCAATGCATCACCTGACTTTTACTAACGTAAAAGCATGTTGTAAACTGTTACTGTAAATCTTCTAAAATTCATCAATAAGCAACAGGTTGCCATCGTGACAACTTACCCCCTATCGTCAATGTGTGTTAAATACTGGTGGAAATCTTCAACGCTCATGTGTCTATACAGAAGCTGATTTAATAATCATCCCTCCTAATTAACACGTCACATTATTTAACACAGTCAAGTACCTTTCCCAGCGGCTCACTTTCCTCTTGCAGTAGTTCACAAGCTCGTCTTCCTCCAGCAGCCGCTCCTCGGGCCCCAGCTCTGGAAGACGGATGTTGTAGAGCCGGTGTCTGAAGAGCCGCTCCAGCTTAGAGCCTCGCTCGGTGGAAACCGCGGTTATATTCTGGCTCGTGGTCCACGGGACGGTCGCAGCGGCTCCGCTCTCCAGGCTGCTGTTGGTGCACGAGCAGCTATCTCTGGGCAGGTGATACCAGCTTCTGAGTCTGGGAAGCAGGATAAAATGAATGTCTGCTGCCAAAAGGGTGACCAGAGTGATGGCCACCAGAAGCCGATCTCTTCTCATGTCAACAGATTGATTGAAGTGACCAGTTGGGTTGAGGTGTCCTCCAAGCTGGTTAAGTTGGGAAAAATGATCTCCGCTTCTTCATCGACAAATCCTGCAGCTTCTGTTGAGTTCTCCACTTATTCCATGTGTTCCATCTGACACAGACAGCACAGTTCCCTTCTGAGTCAAGCTGCTTTGCTCTCTCTTTCTCTCTCTGTGTTCTGGACTGACAACATTCCAGCTGCACCTTCCCACTTCCCATGTAGACTCAGCCTCCCATCAAAAACACACACGCAGATAAACACACACACACATGCGCTGGAGAGAGAGAGAGAGGGAGAGAGAGAGAGAGAGAGAGAGAGAGAGAGGGAGGGAGAGGCAGTCGGAAAGCAGGTCTGAGTGCCAGCGCACATAAAGCGAGTGTTTTCACTCGAGAAATAAAAAGGCCTGGGTTTTTCTGCGCCGCTGGTGGAATCTGCACGTTTCATTGAAACTGCACAACAAGTGCCGGTGAAGTTTCCCAGACTGCATCTGGGCTGCTGCGAACATCTGCCCTTTGTTTGGGTTTGGACGTGCATGTTTGCGGATCAGCTGTAAAATCATATTTCCGAGGTTCTGTGTAATTTTCAAATTATTCTTTGTTGGGGATGAGAAGGAAAAAGACGAACGGATGCAGAACGAAGCTCTCAAAATAGATTTTAGAAAATGTATTCGCTGGGTAGGTTTTTGACTTTTTTTCCTTCTTAAAAATGTAGTAAAATTAAATGTAAGATTCACATATTTTGAGTTACATATAAAATTCCCATTCATTTTGATTACACAGTTTTAACACACAAACTAATACTAATGTGATACATATTTATTAATCATACATAAATGAAACAGAACCATGTAAGATCATGGCATAGTTTGTTATTAACTAGTTGCATCTATTTGATTAAATTTAATTAATCGTATTTTAAAATGCATTCATCCAAATGTTTGGGAATCAGCATAAATCTGTTCATTGTGAAAATAATTACATTTATTCAGTATGAACATGGTTAAAATATGGCTATAGTGACAATATTCAATTGGTTGAAATGTATAGAGATTGAAACAAAGAAATATATAAACTTGCTTATTGTGTATTTAAAACCCATTCCGTTTATAATAAGTACTATTACAGAAATCCTGTATGATTGACAAGTATACATCACATTAAGTTTATTAGTTTGTTAAAACTGTGTAATCCAAATAGATGGAAATTGCATATGCAATCCAACTATAGATCTTAAAAGGATAGTTTCCCCAAAAATGAAAATGTATGTAGTTCCAAACCTGTACGAGGTTATTTTTCTGTCGAACACAAAATAAGGTATTTTGAAGAGTGAGGGTAACCCAAACAGCTGACGGTAGCAATTGACTTTCATAGTATTTTTATTGGACCAGCAACCGTTCTTCAAATTACCTGTTTGGAACAACTCGAGGGTGAGTAATAATGACAGAATTTTTGGGTGAACTATCCCTTTAAATCCTGGCCTGAATATGTACAAAAAAAACAAACAAAAACAAAAAAGTCTTTCCCAACACTGCAGGAGTGGATGAGTCCAAAATCCATTGCTATTTTGAAATGCAATCCACCTCATGCTCAAAAACAAACACGTCTTTCTGAATGAAATCACATGTTGTTTGCAGCTGTTGAACAGTATGTGTTCGGGTAACACCCGTTCATTGCTGCTACCAGATGACCTCAATGTTGACCGAATGCCAGCGTTTAGAGTGTGGCGGTACTCTCAGAAAGAGGTGGCTTCTGGGTAATGCTCATCAGCCAACTCCATGTTGTGACGTTCAGATGTGTGGAGTTTATTTCATGCTGCTGGATTCGGTTCGGGAACACTCACATCGCACTTCATTTTTCTGCCCGAGTTGAAGTGTCACTGATGCTTGAAGATTTATAAGCTTGTTTTGTTCATCCTCCAAAGCCTCGCACTTTGTTTACTTGTACTCTTCTTTATCTGTCTTGGATTATTCATGCAGAGCAGCTCCAAAGTTTCCAGGAATCCTTTCAATAAATTATATAACAGCATGTCAAAAGCTGGCTTTTGGGAAATCTTGGTGAGAAGTGGTGAAGAAAGTTTCCTAGTCAAAAAAAGAAAGCATACAGTATCCGTGACCAGAGCAGCTTCATTTGTACTCACTTGTTTTGCTATCGGACGAATGCATTCCACATTGAAAGGGAGTTTCTGCATTCCCAGACGAGAGCTGATGTTTCACAGTCATCCAGTTCTTCTTGAATGGATAGATGGAAGAACTAATAAATCTCGGCGCAGAGTTGCGCTCATGTTTGGCTGATGAATGATCGGCTCGCGGAGTGCCAGAGGACGAGAGCTGCAGGTGAAGCAGGGTTGATTGTCGCACCACTCCTTTATGTGCGACCCTAGCAGGAACAATGATTCCAAACCGTGTCTTATGGACCATAACAACTGTTTAAATTTGATTTGAACGCCATGAATTATGAATTTTGTATTTTCCTGGAAAAGAATTTGTTTTCGGATGATTTGAGATACCTAGCTGCCTTTGTTTGGTTTGTATTGCTATGCTGGGGTAAGTTTCCCAAAAGCAACTATGTTTGCAAGTTCTGTCATTACCAATAGAGTTCAATGGAACTTAGTTAACCATAGTTAGCTAACGATGCTTTTGGGAAACACACCCCAGGTTGCTAAGTTTGCTAAGTTTCAGGAGTGACAACTACATTTAAATACAGAAGTCAATGCCCAAAATGATCATTTTGTGTATAAAGAACAGAACTGGCTCTCAAAACTGCTATGATTGACACTGTTGTAACCATAGCAACATGACTCGTTATGTTCGTAGATGTAAACTAAACCACCGTCAACACAGTCGTCATGTTTTGTTTATGTTTTGAAGGGTTGCTATGTCCACTTATTATAAGTGACTCTTATTAAGCGTCTTTGGGCTCGTCTCGTAAAGTGATTTGGTTTATGGAGTTAATAAAGTAGGAAGGTGCAGGTGCAAGGTGTGGTTTACTTTAAGATAACGCATTTGGATTTGAGTTTCTTATTGGCCTGTTCTTATTTGCTGATTTTTATAGCAAGATCTGGCAACAGTAGGGATATGCCGGTAACAAATTTTCATGTTGCGATTAATTGCTAATGCTTTTATCACGGTATATGGTATTATCACAATATTGAAATTTAGCTGCAAAAAGTGTTGTCATAATGCAGTATAACAGGTTTAATATCTTTTTTCTTATAACAAAAATAACTGAACATTTAAATAGGCCTACAATAAACCAATACACAAAAAATGTATAAAGTTAAAAATTTTACACAGATTAAAGTGCAAAAGAATTATAAAGACCAATAGGTATAACTTTACAATAAGGTGTCATTAGTTAACCTTAGATAATGCATTAACGTTCACAATGAGCAATAGCTACATTTGCTACAGAAGTTATTAATCTTTGTTAAAAAATACAACTCTTAGTTCATGTTAGCTCATTAAATAACACAGTTGCAGCTTTTGATTTTAACAACGTGTTATTAAATATTGGAATTACCTATGATTGGTGAATGTTTAGAAGAATTTTTCATTGGCAGTTTGTTAACTAATGAATTAACTAATGTCAACCAATGAAGCCCTAATGTAAAGTGTGACCGAACAATAACAAATCAAAACACTTTCAAACAATATCTAGGGCATGTTGCAGTCCAGATCAAAGTGTAAAAAATGACATATTAAGTCTAAATATTTAAGTGTTTGGCGATGTGATGAACACCATAGTGAATACACAAATCTGAATGGCTATTTAAATCATTTAAACACATTTCAGAAACAGAAAGTGCAGCAGCTTTGTTTACGAGGTTTCCGGAGTAACGGCAGCATTTTTTCCATTCAGCGCCATCCGCTGTCAACACAACGAAAACAAGTCGCAATACAATGATATCTCCAAAACACAACTAAAACAAGTCATAATACAACAAAATTAGCACAACACAACGGAATCAAGCCACAGCGCAACAGAAACAAGTCGCAACACAACGGAAACAAGTCGTAACACAATGATATCTCCACAACACAACTAAAACAACTTGTAACACAACAAAATTAGCACACCACAATGGAATCAAGCCACAGCGCAACAGAAACAAGTCATAACACAACAGAAACAAGTCGCAACACAATGATATCTCCACAACACAATGAAAACAACTCGTAACACAACATAATTATCACAACACAATGGAATCAAGCCACAGCGCAACAGAAACAAGTCGCAACACAATGATATCTTCACAACGAAAACAACTCGTAAAATAACAAAATTAGCACAACACAACGGAATCAAGCCACAGCGCAACAGAAACAAGTCGTAACACACCGGAAACAAGTCACAACACAACGAAAACAAGTTGCAACACAATGATATCTCCACAACACAATGAAAACAAGTCATAACACAATAAAATTAGCACAACACAATGGAAACAAGCCACAGTGCAACAGAAACAAGTCACAACAAAACAGAAACAAGTCGCAACACAATGATATCTTCACAACACAACGGAAACAAGTCGTAACACAACAAAATTAGCACAACACAATGGAATCAAGCCACAGCGCAACAGAAACAAGTCGTAACACAACGGAAACAAGTCGTAACACAATGGAAACAAGTCACAACACAACGAAAACAAGTTGCAACACAATGATATCTCCACAACACAATGAAAACAAGTCGTAACACAACAAAATGATCACAACACAATGGAATCAAGCCACAGTGCAACAGAAACAAGTCGCAACACAATGATATCTTCACAACACAACGAAAACAAGCTGTCAAAAGTACCGACTTCGGTACCAGTCGGTACTGCAATTTTATAATCGTCCATTTCCCGCTAACATTTGAGCGCTGTTGAGCGGATCATTGAAGTCAATCACAGTCATATCTGTTGAGCGCGTGAACAAATAAGTGGTGTTTAAGAATCCGCTCAACAGCGCTCAAATGTTAGCGGGAAATGGACGATTATAAAATTGCAGTACCGACTGGTACCGAAGTCAGTACTTTTGACAACACTAGTCGTAACACAACAAAATTAGCACAACACAATGAAAATAAGCCACAACACAACGGAAACAAGTTGCAACACAATAGAAACAAGTCACAACACAACAGAAACAAGTCGCAACACAATTATATCTCCACAACACAAATAAAACAACTCATAACACAACAAAATTAGCACAACACAATGAAAATAAGCCACAACACAATGGAAACAAGTCACAATACAATGGAAGCAAGTCACAACACAACGAAATTAGCACAACACAACGAAATTAGAAATTAGCACAACACAGTGGAAACAAGCAGCAACAACGAAATTAGCACAACACAATGGAAACAAGCAGCAACACAACAAAATTACAACGAAAAACGAAAAAAATAATATAAATAAAAAAATAATAAAAATAAATAGGCCTAACTAAATATTTATCAAAAAAAATTAACAAATTAAGATGACAAAACTAAAACACACACTGAATCCTTATATGCGCTTTGAAGAAGGGCATAGTCGTTTTCCTGCCAGACATAAAAATATATAGCAGGCCTATCTATATCTATATCTATCTATCTATCTATCTATCTATCTATCTTTATGTATTTATTTATTTATTTATTTATTTATTTTAAGGAACATGTCGACATGCTGTATGGATAGGCTGGAGCGCTGTCTGTAACTGTTAGACCCGTGGCAAAAACACCATCACAAAAATCACGTCAATTCGCGGTTCAGGATTTTCATCCACTGGTCATATGTTTCTATTCACAGCGTTTGATTATCATGATTATCAGGGATGCGCCCATTGCGCACTATAGGCTATAATCCATTCAGAATTTATGTACATTCACTCATGGATTAACTCTCTGATAACCATTTATCCAACATTGCTAATTGCCATTTGTACGTATACTACATCAGTTAACTAAGTGAAGGTGAAGCAGATGCTTGCGCAACACAACGAAATTAGTTCTATGTGTTGTGTTGTGGCGATTTTATTGTGTTGTGCACTATTGGGCCACCATAGTCTTGTGTGTACAGGACAGGATTAAGCACTAAAAGGTGACAACCGAGTTTGTACATGGCTTAAATGCGATGGAGTTGCCAGGGTTTTCTATGTGGTTGCTATGGCATTGCTAGGGTGTTGTTGGTGGTTTCCATATTGTTGCTAAGTAGAGCAGGTGTAATGCTGATTGTGCTTGGGATATTTCATGAATTAAACGACCCTGACTAAAGTCTGACTTTATGAGCTCTAGGGGAAAATAAACGTGTCTTATGGACCATACTGTTTAAATTGGATTTGCATACCATGAATTATGAATGTGGTGGTTCCCAGGATAAAATTTTTTTTTAGATGAGGTACCTGGCTGCTTGTGTTTGGGTTTTGTGTCCAGGGAGGAGTTTATTTTGGTTGGAGCGGTGCTGCAGTGGACATATTCCTCTATGAGGTCTGGACTGCAGTGACAGTCTAAATGTGCTTTCTGTGAGCACAATCACAGGCTGCTGAGGCCACAGTGCTGGAGACGCATGGAGTCGCTCACATGGAGCCCCTGGCCTCGCCTACGGTGTAACTTCAAACTCAGTTCAAGCAATGCTGGGTGTTGTTTTTTTATATTGTTGTAAGGGTGTTCTATTGTTGCTAAGGCTTTGCTAGGGTGTTCTAAGTGATTGTTAAGGCACTGATAGGTAATTGTTTCTATAGAGTTGCTTAAGTGATCTGTTTGTTTTTAAGACATTATTATGCAGTTACTAGGGTGTTGTGTTGCTTCTGTATGGTTGCTAAGGTGTTGCTAAGGCATTGCTATGATGTTGCTGGAGCTTTATATATATATATGGTTGCTAAGGTATTGCTGAGGTATTGCTAAGACATTGTTAGGATGTAGCTAATGTAGCTGTATTGTCTGAATGGTTGCTAAGGTGTTGCTAAGGCATTGCTATTATGTAGCTGGTGGTTTTTATATAGTTGCTAAGGTGTTGCTAAGGCATTGCTATGATGTTGCTGGTGGTTTCTATATGGTTCCTAAGGTGTTGCTAAGGCATTGCTATGATGTTGCTGGTGGTTTCTATATGGTTGGTAGGGCTTTGCTAAGGCATTGCTATTATGTAGCTTGTGGTTTTTATATGGTTGCTAAGCTGTTGCTAAGGCATTGCTATGATGTTGCTGGGGCTTTCTATTAGTTTGCTAAGGTGTTGCTTAGGCATTGTTATGATGCAGCTGGTGGTTTCTATGTGGTTGCTAGGGTGTTACTAAGGCATTGCTATGATGTTGCTGGTGGTTTCTATATGGTTGGTAAGGTGTTGCTATGTACCTCGTGGTTTCTATATGGTTGCTAAGGCATTGCTATGATGTTGCTGATGCTTTCTATATGGTTGCTAAGGTGTTGCCAAGTAATTGCTATGATGTTGCTGGTGCTTTCTATATAGTTGCCAAGATGCTGCTATGTAGCTTGTGCTTTCTAAATGGTTGCTAAGGTGTTGCTAAGGCATTGCTATGATGTTGCTGGTGGTTTCTATATGGTTGGTAGGGCTTTACTAAGGCATTGCTATTAAGTAGCTTGTGGTTTTTATATGGTTGCTAAGCTGTTGCTAAGGCATTGCTATGATGTTGCTGGTGCTTTCTATTAGGTTGCTAAGGTGTTGCTTAGGCATTGTTATGATGCAGCTGGTGGTTTCTATGTGGTTGCTAGGGTGTTGCTAAGGCATTTCTATGATGTTGCTGGTGGTTTCTATATGGTTGGTAAGGTGTTGTTATGTACCTCGTGGTTTCTATATGGTTGCTAAGGCATTGCTATGATGTTGCTGATGCTTTCTATATGGTTGCTAAGGTGTTGCCAAGTAATTGCTATGATGTTGCTGGTGCTTTCTATATGGTTGCTAAGGTGTTGCTATGTAGCTTGTGCTTTCTAAATGGTTGCTAAGGTGTTGCTAAGGCATTGCTATGATGTTTCTTGTGCTTTTGTATATGGCTGATAAGGTATACTGACTGATTTTCAATGTCGTTCAAGGTGTTAATTTACACTTAATCTTTTTGTTGCCAGGATTTTATAGAAAGTCATTTTAATGTTGTCAATCAGATTAATAATTGAGGACAAAATCAACAGAATGTCTATACAACCTCATTTTTAATTAAGAAAAAATATTTATTGCTAAAATACATACACAGTCAAATTTCAAAAACATTTTTAAAATTATTTTCCTCTATAATGTAACAAATAATATATATTCCATACAAACATTGATGTGACTGAACAATGATGGCACAAAAGCAATGTCTATTAAACTGTTAAGACCGAGGAGGTGCATTTTGGTGCAAAACAGTGTAAATCAGTGTACAGTCACTGACCTGCGGTAAAAAAAAATAAACCCTGTGTCCTCCATCATACAGCTGTCTAGTCCTCCAGTGTTTCACAATGCAGAGGAGCTTCAGAAGAGAGCATGTGAGAGCTCGCCTCTGCTCTTCTGGAGGAAATCTGACGTATCTTCAATCTCCAAGGCTTCAAAGGAACATCTTTCAGCTCACTGATCTCCTAGAAAGAGTGTATGCACATGTATTTTATCTCGAACTGCAGTCACAGTTCTCACATGATTGTAGTGAACATACTAATAAAACACTGTCTACTGCTTCTCGCTTAAATTAGGTGAGGGTTTTAAATTCTTAAAGCTCTTTTTTCCACTGTGAAATGTGTCTGACTTGTGTGATGTGGTTGCCATAACAATGTCTCGCTCCCTTAAACGTGCCGTTACAGTCAGTAGCCCATCCTGGCACTCTTTCACCATAAACTCACCATCCTCCGTCATGCACTTCTCATTTCATTTCCAGCCAGGCGTTCCCTTGAACAATTTACAGAGAAAACCCATTTGAGTCTTCTCATTCCACTTCAGCAAAGGCTCCCCTGGCCAAGCAAAACTTCAGTGTGTTGAGGCGTTCATGGCAACAAACACACACCAAACACTGAACACCAAACTCTGCTGCTGTTCTCAAAAAAAAAAAAAAAAAAATAGGGTGGTGTCTTTGTTTTTATTCTCCGCTGGTTTTGCAAACCTTTCAATCAGTGCCCAGTGTCATGTAGCCACAGGTATGTTTGTGTGACTGTCACAGGATGTGTCTTCACCACTTTTCATCATGGTCAACTTTTCCTCACCACTTTGGTGGGGAAAAAGTAAAATAATATATATATATATATATATATATATATATATATATATATATATATATATATATATATATATTATGGGTGTCAGGTGGTTGTATTGTTTGTTTTTTAGCAACAATTTTAAATTATATGTTATATTTTTAACTTTTTAAAATTTGAATTATGTTTATTTGTTTTAAATCTTGAATTTGTTCTTTTTAATGTTTAGTGATTTTATTTTTATTTTAGTTTTATATACAATTTTAAATTTCAGAATCAGAATCAGAATGAGCTTTATTGGCCAGGTATGTTTACACATACGAGGAATTTGTTTTAGTGACAGAAGCTCTACAGTGCAACAGAAAGACAGCAACAGGACAGGACACAGATAATAAAAGAATAATATACAAATATACAAATAGGCAATGTACAAATAGCAAAAACTATTATTTCTGTTTGTTTTTTACTTTTAATAAAAATAATAAAAATACAAACAATTCTGTTTTCTGTAACAATTTATGTATCAATTCACATCTCATTTGGCCTCAAAGACAAGTGGTCTTTAATCTTTTTGGCCATATATATAACATATCTCCTCTATTATTTCTTCTATGCTTATGCTTGTTTTTATTTTATTTTATTTTATTTAAACAAAAATTGGGAAACAAACAGAAACAATAGTTATTTAAGGGGAAAAAATAAAAATATATTTTTTAGAATAGAATTTTTCTTAGCATTTCAATTAAGTTAGATTAATTAATTATTATTAATAATAATAATATTAAAATATATGGATTTTATTTATTTATTTAAATTCAAATAATATAAAGTTTGCTGATGTTCCTAAGTGAGTTTCGTTCCCTTAGTTGAGAACCAAAATTCATAGACTATTTATTTTTTCAAAACAATAAAAGATAAAGTTGCAATATTTGTGCACAACTTCATTAATAACCATGGGCTGAGCCTTTGATTTTTCATGACATCACAACCAGCATGTCTGTGCCACAACAACTGTCCCATCCTGACCATTTCAAAACACACTCAAGCGCATGTTAACGGCAATGATTTGATCATGTAAGGAAAGACTGACTAACCGGCAGCTCCAGAGACTGAAGCGGCATGAACTCGTTCCCGAAGCGACAGAGCTTTTCATGGCCAGAATCCCGTGGCCTGCGTTGCCGCGCAGTCATCTTAATCTCCAGATCCCTTAATGCATGATCTCCAGACAGAACCTGAGACACACGGCGAAGACAGACCGCACTGTGTAGAGAAACCCTTTACAAACAGTCAAGTACTGTAGTTTCAGCATATGTGACCCTGGAGCACAAAACCAGTCATAAGGGTCAGTTTTTTGAAATTGAGATTTATGCATCATCTGAAAGATGAAAAATTAATAAGCTTTTCACTGATGTATGATTTGTTAGGATAGGACAATATTTGGCCGAGATACAACTATTTGAAAATCTGGAATCTGAGGATGCAAAAAAATCAAAATATTGAGAAAATTGCCTTTAAACTTGTTCAAATGAAGTTCTTAGCAATGCATATTACTAATCAAAAATGAAGTTTTGATATATTTACGATAGGAAATGTACAAAATATCTTCATGGAACATGATCTTAATATCCTAATGATTTTTGGCATAAAAGAAAAATGTATAATTTTGACCCATACAATGTATTGTTGGCTATTGCTACAAATATATCTGTGCTACTTATGACTGCTTTTGTGCTCCAGGATCACATATAAACTGAACTGACTTACCTTACTGTATTTAGGCAGTGAGAACCTTTCCAAAGAGCTGCTGCGGTCAGAGTCTGGGGTCTGTAGAGACATACGGCTTCTTTGCAGGTCTAGAGCTAATTCTGCAATCAGAAATAGACATTACATGTTAACACATAAATTAAGTTTATCTAATCTGGAATAAATGACAATTTAACGCATTTAACTTCTGTAATGTGACATCTTTCTGAACCAGTGTTTTAGTATTATTTATATAATATTACAGTTTCATGAATATTTTGAATAAGATTTTATTTTTATACTTTCATTTTTCATTTTAATTTTAGTTAAATTTGTAGTAATTTTGTTATGTGCTTTTGTCATTTGTGTTAGTTTTTATTTATTTTAAATATTACTATTTAAGTTTAATTTATTTTTTATTTCAGTTAGGTTTTATTTATATTCTTTCCAATTAGTAATTTTAGTGCTTCAACTTAACTGTAGTCAGTGCTGTTAAATTGTTTGTGTGTGTGTGTGTGTATATATATATGCATATATGTATATATATATATATATATATATATATATCCGTATATATATATATATATCTTCTTATCTAAATGGGCCATTTTTGACAGAATGAGCTTTAGAATGGATCACACTTCATGCCAAAAACAAAAAGATTGGAAAAAGATGGAAAACATTTTAAACATTGAAATGTTTGGTTAATGATACTTTCATTGTTTGCATGATGAGAAAATTCATTTCAAAGTGATTTTGATAAACGAAACAGGTACATGTAAAGAATGTAAAAAGTGAATTTTGAATTTGAATTTCTATGTTGTCCCAGAATCCCCTGAGCAGCTGCTCTGAAAGCTCAAGAAGAGACTGGAGGATACTTAGCATCAGCAGACGTCTAATTCTCCGACGAGCGTCTAGACAGCTGCAGGAGCCGAGTAACACACCCAGCTCAGACGGGAGGCTCAGTTAATCGCTTGTTTTAGCATGACGAGGACTTAGAGCCGGAGCTGAGGGAAGAGAGCTCAGAAAACTGCTAGATCCTGTGGGTCTGCGCTGAACTCTCACTCTTCACAGTCAGAGAGTCAATACAATCATTGCTTTTCAAGTAATGCCGCTTTGTTGGACGGTTTTGTTTTTTGGGTTATTATTAAGGTGAGAAGTGAGTGCAAATGTACTGATCAGGATTTTCTGATGCTTTCGAAAGAAGTCTCCTTTGCTCACCAAGGGTGCATTTGTTTGATCAAAAATGCAGTAAAAATTGTGAAATGTTATTACAATGTAAAATAGCTGTTTTCTCTGTGAATATGTGTTAAACTGTAATTTATTACCATGATCAAATCTGAATTTTCAGCATCATTACTCCAGTCTTCAGTGTCACATGATCCTTCAGAAATCATTCTAATATGCTGATTTGCTGCTCTAAAACATTTCTGATTATTATTATTATCAATTATTATTATTATTATTATGTTGCAAACATAGGGTTAGGGTTAGAGTTAAAATTATACCAACTCCAAGTTTTTGAATGGTATAGTGTATAATGTTACAAAAGCTTTTTATTTCAGATAAATGCTGATCTTTGGATCTTTCTATATTCATCAAAGATTCCTGAAAAAAAAAATGTACTCAACTGTTTTAAATAATAAAAAAATGCTTGTTGAGCAGCAAATCAGCATATTAGAATGATTTCTGAAGGATCATGTGACACTGAAGACTGGAGTAATGATGCTGAAAATTCAGCTGCGCATCACAGAAATAAATTACAGTTTAACAGATATTCACACAGAAAACAGTTATTTTAAATAGTAAAAATATTTCACAATATTACTGCTTTTGTTGTACTTTGGATCAAATAAATGCAGGCTTGGTGAGCAGAAGAGACGTCTTTAAAAAACATAAAAAATCTTATTGTTCAAAAACTTTTGACTGGTAGTGTATGTGAACACATGACTGGTCATTAAGTGTAAATATCAGGGGTCATACTGTTCATAATGGGTCATAATGAGAGTTTCAGTTCACCTGTTTGTTGACTATCACCCGCACTAAGGCTTGTCCCAGTGACCTCTGAACTTTCACCCCAGCAGATGAAACTCCCAGCGCTGACACGTGATTGGCTGTCCTCTGTCCTCTCCCCCTCTTCTTTGATTGGACTGGTATGTTCTCTGTGGGGGACATTAATGTATCATCATAAGACATCAATGATTGACACAAGCACAGATTCCAGATGTTTGCTGAGTGGATGAGGTCAGTGAGGATGTGCATGTCATGACATGCGGTCGCATAATGCAGTCAAACATTAACCAGCAATAAGTGCATCAATGCATCTCAGTGGCACAAACACACATGTAGCAAAGGCTACAAAAATATGACAATTTTGTATCTTTTTGTATTTACTCTCCCTCATGTTGTTTCTTTGAAGAACACAAAAAGATACATTTTAGCAATCACTTTTAATCTCTGAGCTGTTATTTTCATAAAATGAAAGCAGAGAAAGCAGTCTTAAATTGAGCTTGATCAACTTTAAGGTCATAAAAAGTTTTAAATGGTATAATAAAAGTCTTAGTGATCATTTTAAGAGGTCTTAAATTTGGGAATGGAAAAAACAGTAATCTTGATATGGCCTAATGTGACCCTTAAACTTCAGAAGTAGTGTTTAATGAAATAAATGTGAGCTCTGCATGTTCAAAGTATAAAACTGGCGCTGTTCTTTCGGCTCGTCGTTTCTGAGCAGTTCGCAATCAATGAATACCACGCATTTACGCCAGAGTGATTGCTTATGATCTACTCCTGATGAATTTTGACAGTGTTTAGTGTATACTTTTTAATATTATATTTTATTTGATACGTTGTAGAACAGTTTTATCTGCCTCATTTGTTTTAATGAGCAGCTAAAAATAGTAAAGCAAAGACATTTCAAAATAAGAGTCCACTCATTCGTATATTAGTAAATTTTCAATACATAAGCCTGTATAAACCAATTTCAATACATACTGTGTCGAATAAACGTGCCTTGGGTATCTTAAACTTGCTTTGCTAATAATCAGTAGTAAGTTCTCATTAAATGTGTGCACCAACCTGTTTAATTAAGTAAAATAATCTGAGAGACACAATTTTATTTTATGGGTTTGTGCTGTAGGAACATACAGCATTCTTAGATGAAAAAATGACTCTAAAAATGACTCCAATGTCTTTTAATGTCATCTGTGTGAGGAATATAGTGAAATAAGTCATTATTAGCAGAAATCCCTTCCATATCAAGAGGGCAGCGCTTGTTTCAGTAATTTTTTACGAAATAACATCAAATTTGATCTGTGATGGTAAACCGTTAATGACAGAATTATTTTGTCTGTGTGTGTCTCTTTAAGACAGAAACTGTATGATTCTAATCTTGTCGGTGTATGTGATGGATTGAGTCTAACAGATTGAGGCGGTCTACTGATTCAGGGACTCTTCATGAATAGACACTTTGACAGATGTCTCATTTCCCCTGCCTTTCTGTAAGCACTAGAAATTTTCAGACATCTCCAGAAATAATAACCAAATGAACGTTCCCTCTGGACATTTCTACCTTTCAACACGTCACTGCCATTTCTGCCAAATGCTTATGGCAGATATATCTGACCACTGACAACTTTCACGCTGTGGGTTTATTTGTTAAAGCCTCTCAGTGAGTTTAGAGCCAAACCTGCTCTGCCATATGTGCCATATGTGGACACTGATCAAATAATATTTAAGACAATTATTTTTGCAGTAAATGACAATAAAGAAAAAAAACCTCTGATTCAATAAGACTATATAATAATAACAATAATAATACTATTATTACAACAACAATAATATTATTTCATTTTACAGAACAAAATGACTATACTAATACGTATGGCTGTCTTAATTCCTTGCCATCAAACATTAAAGGCATGGTAGGTGGTTTGGTTGAAAAGCATTTTTTGTTATGCTGGTTGAAAGTCTCTTCACATCCTGATAACAATCACTAAGTTAAGTGCTCTAAATGTATTTATATGTATTTATATTGTCTGTGGAAGGTGTACGACCTTAAAACATTCGTCCAATCAGATTCCTCTGTCCGACGGCTACAATAGGCTGTCCTACTTGCCTGTCAATGTGTGTATTTGCATATCTCCGCTCACCCTGTTCGCGCAGACGTGATACATCATCAGCGAGTTCATTACACTACTGCAGAGCAAGCAAGAATGCAGGCGTTATTATTGTATTGTTATGCGCTTTGTACTGTAATGTTTCCTCAGCGGTGAATGAGACGAGCTAATCTGACAGCGTTGACGCTGGTTAGCCTCTGCTCTGTCTGTGTGCGATCATGTGTTTGGAGGAGGCGTGGCTTTGGAGACTGATTATGCAGGGAGGGTGGGATCTTATGCTTTCAAAGCTAATTTGCTATTGCTAGCCTCTCTGAAATCGTCTATACCATATTGCTTTTATTTGCCATAAAACCTTAAAGCTTCTCTTTTGTTGACAACAGAATTATAAATGATTCTTTTATAAATTTAGAAAGATGGTTGTGCGTGTTGCATTTTCAAATGCATAAGTGGCCAAATCCCACAGCGCTTGCAGAGATTGAGTTTGTGCACAGCTGATTTTACTGTGAACCGATCCGAGCTTTTAACGCGATTCACGAAGATTGTACTTTATGACGGAAAATACATAAATCTGTATAAAAATCTGTAAAAATCACATCCTGAGTGTACACTTCTCTGTAGTTAGGCCTGTGTTGTAATTGTTGCAGAGATTATTTGGCATTGTGAAAACAGGTCACCTGACTCTGGTAAGTAAATGCACCTTTTAAGAATCAATTTGTCAATTATCATTGGAAGTCTTTCTTTTGAAACTCGCACAGCCTTTGCGGGCCAAGTGTCTCCTTCACACGAGAATTAAAAGTGTGCTGTGCTTCTTCTCACAAGCTGGCTAGAAAATGATGTGCAGTTATACCCAGTGTTAATTTCGTTGATGAAAAATATTCGTAATAATTTGTCAACTACATTTTTTCACAATCGAAAATGAGATGATTATGAAATAAAAACTCTTTTTGAATGACAAAAACAATGACAAAAATCTATTGACATTTTCGTCAACGAATAAAAACGAGACGAAAAAGGAGTGTAGACGTTTGCCTACACTTGCTGCACAGTAGGACTGTCAAATTGGCTGAAAAACTAAATTCGAATTTTGTACATAAATATTATCAATATTCGAATTATATTCGAATTTAAAAGGCATAATTTCAGTAAGGGGAAAAAAGGCCACAAGAGGGCGCATCGAGCAAAATATTACTAATGCACGTTTCTTCAAAGCAATAAAATAACACGACTACCTTTGAAAAAAGTGCATAATGTTTAAAATAATGTTTATAAACCATATATAATGAATTAAGTTGCTTAAACAATTAGAAACAAAACAGCATCATGTATGTTTGTATAGTTTAATACAAAGGACCAAAAACAATCACAAAGAGTACCTTTTCATTTTAAAACATGAGATGGAGTGGGATGGGGAAAAACTGTTTTTTAAAAGTTGAACTTATTAATTTTACATGGCTTTCTAAACATGCGACTCTCTTGTGCAAGACGCGAGTGCAACGGTGATAGATGTCCCTCTAGAAAATGCGATAAATATGCATTCTGATGTAAACAACATCTTCTCCACATTGATGTTCTCTTTTTCCGCAATATTTTGAATGAACAATGTAGCAGCGCTGCATCTAGTGGATTCAACTGGATAAGCTAAAAAAAAAGCATTAAAATGCAATGCCACCTACATCGTCATTGCATCTTGTGTCCACTGATAAGGCTGTCTAACACACACCTAAAATTCAAATGCAACGTTTTTGCATTCGAATGTGGATTTATATTTGAAATTCAACGAATATTTGAAATTCGATTTTTTTTTTTTGACACCCGTACTGCACAGCTCATAAAACATTAAAAATGTCAGCATCTGGGAGTAAGACAATAGCAGACAAATTTGAAAAACATGATGACGTGAACAGAGCACTTAATTTGATCCAGTTTTCTGAGCGCACACAGCTCTCGTACAGCTCCAACTACAGAATTCAGTTCTCTTTCATGTCTTAAAGAACAAATACACACAACACGATGTCAAATTGTCCATTTTGACAAGTATTCACATAAACACACCCGGTAACGTCTTAAGTGAATGTAAACTGTTGGGACAATATCGCCAGTATATTGAATCCGTGCAGTCAGTTTAAAGAGGCAGCAGCCTAATTTAGTTATTATTGTCTGTGTCCTTATTGTTAATGAATCAACAAAAGAAAGAGAGAAAATCACTCACTGCTCTTGACTGAATCACTTTAGTATCTCTAATAAGGATTAATCTGAATTTAATTCATATAAATAAATATGTCTGCTTGAAAGAATGAAGGATGCTGTCAGACTTTTGGACCCGTTTTGCCCCCGTAGTACTTCCTGTGTTTCCTTATTTGGTCACGTTCCTTTCCTCGTTTAGTTTGATTAAGATTTATTGCACCTGTGTTTTGTAATTATCTCTTGTATTTAGTTCCTTCCTGTTCAGTTGTTCTTTATTGGGTCTACGTGTTCATTCATTGTTTCTATTTATTTGTGATTGCCTTGTTTGGATATTCTCCTGCGTTCCCATTTATTAAAGACCATTAAGGACTATTCCATGTCTCCTGCATTCTCCTTGCCAAGACAACTGTGACAGAAGACCCGACCACAAAAGATGATGGCTGAGGACAAGCTGTGGGGTTTGCGGCAGGCTGGTCGGAGGTTGGAACGGTATGTGGAGGATTTCCTTGAGCTTGCTAACCAGCTGAGCTGCCACGACTCCACTCTTGGTGCGTGCTTTCAGCTGGGGCTGGCTGACATGATCCACTGCGATCTTCCCATGTGTGATTATCCCCTGATTAGGCTGATTAATCTTGTTCTTTATTTAAACGGTTCCAATTATGAAGTTGAAGAAATAAAGGAAGAGTTTCAGTCTTGTCGTCCAGTTCCCTCTGAGGCACGCTGCGTTTTGCCAACTTGCTCCACGCCAGGAACCCCCACATACCGCACCAACGACTCGGACCACCTGCCCCGCCCCAAATACCCCCGTATCCTCCGAAGCTCTACCCTCGTCCTCAGCCCTGAAATACCTGAAGCTTCCAAGTCAAGATCGCCGGCCGCTTCAAAGTCAAGTTTGCCAGCTGCTCCGATGTCAAGCCCGCCGGCCGCTGCTCACTCAAGCATGCTGGCCGATCCTCAGTCAAGTCTGCCGGCCGCTCATCAGTCAAGTTCGCCGGCCGCCACGAAGTCAAGCCTGCCGACCGTGGCTCTCTCCAGCCTGCCGGCCGCTGCTTACTCAAGCCTGCCGACCGATCCTCAATCAAGTCTGCCAGCCGTTCATCAGTCAAGCCCGCCGGCCGCTGCCCAGTCAAGTCTGCCGGCTGCTCATCAGTCAAGTTCTCAGGTCGCGGCTCACTCAAGCCTGCTGGCCGATCCTCAGTCAAGTTTGCCGGCTGCTCCAGCCCCAGAGCTCGCTCCAGTGATGGCTCCAGCCCCAGAGCTCGCTCCAGTGACGGCTCCAGCCCCAGAGTTCGCTCCAGTGTCGGCTCCAGCCCCTGAGTTCGCTCCAGTGTCGGCTTCAGCCCCTGAGTTCGCTCCAGTGTCGGCTCCAGCCCCAAAGCTCGCTCCAGTGACGGCTCCAGCCCCAGAGCTCGCTCCAGTGTCGGCTCCAGCCCCTGAGTTTGCTCCAGTGTCGGCTCCTGCCCCGGAGTCTGCTCCAGTGTTGGCTCCAGCCCCAGAGTCTGCTCCAGTGTCGGCTCCAGCCCCTGAGTATGCTCCAGTGCCAGTTCCTCAAAAGCGCTTTGCTGTGCCGGCTCCTTGAGTGGGCCTTCCAGTGCCAGCTCCACGTAAACGCATCCCAGTTCCCGAGTTCAGCCCAGAGTGGGGTCCAGTTCCCGAGGTTAGCCCACGAAGGACTCCAGTTCCTGAGTTTAGCCCAGGGAGGGCTCCTGTTCCTGAGTTTAGCCCACGGAGGGCTCCAGTTCCTGAGTTTAGCCCAGGGAGGGCTCCAGTTCCTGAGTTTAGCCCACGGAGGGTTCCTGTTCCTGAGTATAGCCCATGGAGGGCTCCAGTTCCAAAGTTTAGCCCAAGGAGGGCTCCAGTTCCTGAGTTTAGCCCAAGGAGGGCTCCTGTTCCTGAGTTTAGCTCACGGAGGGCTCCTGTTCCTGAGTATAGCCCACGGAGGGTTCCTGTGTCTGAGTATAGCCCATGGAGGGCTCCAGTTCCTAAGTTTAGCCCTGAGAGGGCTCATGTTCCCAGGTCCAGCCCTAAGAAGGCTCACGTTCCCACGTTCCGCTGAAAGAGTGACTCTGGGCCCCAGTCAAGCCCAGGGAGGGCTCCTGTCACTGTGTCCAGCCCAGTGAGGGCTCCAACACCCTTAATTCCCCCCAAGGAATTTTTTTGGGGTGGGCTATAGGGTCCTGGCTGTAGTGGTCGGGCCGAGTGGCGTGACTAAGGCCATGGAGGCCGTCCAGCCATGGCTCCCTGGACTGCACGCTCTGCCATGGCCTCCTGAGTTCTCTGATCCGCCATGGCTTCCTGAGTCTCCTGATCCGCCATGGCCTCCTGAGTCACCTGATCCGCCATGGCCCCCTGAGCTCCCTGCTCTGCCAGGGCTCCTTGGACTGCCTGTCCCGCCATGGCCCCCTGAGCTCCCTGATCCGCCCTGAAGGCCTCTCGTGTCTCCGTCCTGTACCAGCCTCCAGGGCGCCCACCCTCCCTCCCCGATGGATGTTACGGCGTAGGACGCACCTTCCAGGAGGGGGGAGTTATGTCAGACTTTTGGACCCATTTTGCCCCCGTAGTACTTCCTGTGTTTCCTTATTTGATCATGTTCCTTTCTTCCTTTAGTTTGATTAAGATTTCTTGCACCTGTGTTTTGTAATTATCCCTTGTATTTAGTTCCTTCCTGTTCAGTTGTTCCTTTGTCGGGTCTACATGTTCATTCATTGTTTCTATGTATTTGTGATTGCCTAGTTTGGATATTCTCCTGCATTTCCATTTATTAAAGACCATTAAGGATTATTCCGTGTCTCCTGCATTCTCCTTGCCAACACAACTGTGACAAATGCTGCATGCAAGTTGTTATAAAGAATGCATATTATATAACCATTGGTATTTCATTGAAAAGAGGACCATGTTCTTGTTTCTGTATGAGAAGTGGATTTATTTAATTTTGAGATAAAGACATGTTACAGGGGTTAAATCTGTGTCTATATTGCATGTTCAAACGTTAATATCATTCACATTACCAGGTGTTTTCTTCGGGAACATATGAGTTTGGAAATTTGAAAGAAATGCTTAATAAATCAATTCAATTCAAGTTTATTTGTATAGCGCTTTTCACGATACAATTCATTGCAAAGCAGCTTTACAGAAAATTTTAAGTTTCTACATTATATATTATTAGTGGTGACTATGGCAGAAATGTACAGTAAGAATCATGCAGTTAGTTACAAATTACACGTAATCAAACAGACAGTGAATACTATTAACTGCAATGATTATATGTTGCGATTAAACATTGTGATTAAGCAAAATTTTGTAGTTTTATATGTTGTTCCAGGGTTAGCATCATTTGAGGTCTTCTGGGGAGAGTAATAAACAAACTACACTGTAACTAAACCCATTATGTTTTAGTCAACTAAATCTACTGTAGATTTAGGACCAGCGCAAACCGTCTTTTGGTGTTAAAATAGTACTGTCAGGATTTACTAAAGACGCACAGTAAAGAATTAGCGCTGAAAAGGCGAGGACAGTCATTTTGGCACCTGACCTTATTGAATATGCATTTGTAGGAGTTTCCCCTTCAGACGCAAAATTTATGGGAGGAGAGTATTAAAATGAATCACGCAACGCAATTTACTAACGTTTACTCTCGTCAAATAACTGGTATTTGCAACATTATTTAACGCCCAAAAAAAGCATGTCTTAAAGCAGGCGGTAATTTGCGCTGCTCTCGGTAGATTGCGCTGGTCATTATGGAAATGATCTGCTGCGTCTGTGTTCTTTAATGTGTGCATAAATCACACGCAGAATTTTCCCTCCCTTCAGTGCTTTTATGGAATTGTGCTCTAACGCTAATTTGCCCTGTTTAGTAAATCTGGCTCATAGTCTACTAAAGTCTTATGATATTTAGTCGATTAAAACTAGACTAAAAGAATAAAAAAATCAGATGACTAAAATATGACTAAAACTAAATCAAAATTTGCAGTCAAAATTAACATTGATTATACCTATTGGTTTGATAAGTGTCCGGGTTGCTCAAATCCCACTGCTGTTCCTGTCCAAAACAGCCCACACAACTTCCCTGAGGGGTCCAGAGACAGGCCCTGCGGTCCACTGAGATGCTCAGAACGAAGAGTTTTGACTCGTACGCCAGCACCTCGCTGCTCACTATCGCCCTCTCATGGCCCCTCCAAGAGTGCAACAGTGAGGGCAGAACTTCTGCAGACTGAGAGAGACATACATGAGCTCAGAAAGATAAGCTGAGATTCCTTCAGTCATTTATCCTAATGCAGAAACACTGAGCGCATTTACATGCACGTTCTTACGCTGATTATGCTTAATAAGCTAAAAATACACGTGGTCATGTTCTTTTATCAGAGTAAGGTCATAAACGGCATAAGCATAAACTGGTCAACACAGGTACGTTTTTAGCCTCTTACTCAAATTTCGTGCAAAGTGTAAACGCAATAAGCTGCTTTCTGTCGCCTTACTGAAGTGTGCATGTGTGATACGTGACAGGAACGCATCATTATTGCCGATTTAAGCACATTTAGACAGAGCAAATGTTTTGCAGTAAAGAAAGAAGTAATATATCACAAATGCAGACTCTTTCATGACTCATCTCATGCAGCAGAAGTAGAAGTGGTTCAGTCAAAACGCTGCATTTATAAATGCATGAGAGGATAATATGTGACCCTGCACCACAAAACCAGTCACAAGGGTCAATTTTTTGAAATTCATCATCTGAAAGCTGAATAAATAATCTTTCCATTGATGTATGGTTTGTTAGGATAATATTTGGCTGAGATACAGCTATTTAAAAATCTGGAATCTGAGGGTGCAAAACAAAATCTAAATATTGAGAAAATCACCTTTAAAGTTGTCCAAATTGAGTCCTTAGCAATGCATAACAAATCAAAAATTAAGTTTTGATTTATTTACGCTAGGAAATTTACAAAATATCTTCATGGAACATGATCTTTATTTAATATCCTAATGATTTTTGGCATAAAAGAAAAATGGATAATTTTGACCCAAACAATGTATTGTTGGCTATTGCTACAAATATACCTGTGCTACTTATGACTGCTTTTGTGCTCCAGGGTCACATTTGAGCTGTAAGTTTCCCGCTGACATGTTGCAAGCTTTATTTAATATCACAACTGTCAATGTATGGAATACTCAGAGTCAGACACAAATGATTATATTTTGACATCACAACAGGGAAATAACCTGATTTATTAATGAAGTCATGCAAACGCAGTTTACTTGCGTTGTCAGGTTACTGATGTGCATGCAAACGGGGAAAACTGGTTATTTTAATAAGCTGATATTTGTGAGTTAGCAGCATACTGGTGCGCATGTAAACGTGCTCGTTCATTTCCATACCTCTGTATCTGCAGCAGATAAGGCGTACTGTGAGATGTCCCAGACCTTAATGAATCCGGCTGTGTCTCCGGTGACTAGAAGACTATTTTCCTGGTCTGTGCTTAAACCCATCACACTCTCATTAGATCCATCAGGTGCATAGAACTGTCCTGCATCAGAAAAGATCGGCAAAACAAATCATTAATCAACCGCTCTGTGCGTTTCAGCTGACAAACATCTGCGCACCCAGAAACTGAGTAAAATTCAGACGATCAGATTGAAAGAAGCCTTTTCTGCTTTTTCATTATCTTTGAGTGTTTGTGGCTCCAACAAGCAAGGAATTTTGGGAGTAACAGCTCTATTGTATACTATACAATCTATAATACTCACCAAGGCTGCATTTATTTGATCATAAATACAGTAAAATAGTGAAATATTATTACAGTTTCAAAGAAGTGTTTTCTATGTCAAAATATTGTAAAATGTAATTTATTCCTGTGACGCAAAGCTGAATTTTATGCTTCGTTACTCCTCATATATGCTAACTTGCTGCTCAAGAAACATTTCTTTTCATTATCACTGTTGAAAACAGTTGTGCTGCTTCATATTTTTGTGGAAACAGTGATACATTTTCAGGATTTTTGATGAATAGAAAATTCAAAAGAACAGCATTTATTTCAATTAGATTTTTTTTGTCTATTTTGATCAATTTAATGCTTCCTTGCTGAATAAAAGTATTAATTTCTGTTTTTAAGTTACTGACCCCAAACTTTTTAATGGTAGTGCAAGTTTTCCACAAAAATATTAAGCAAAAAATATTTTTTTTAACATTAAAACAGCAAATAACCATATTATCACATGAATAAATAAAATTTTTAAATATACTGAATAGAAAATTTAGTGCGCTACACAACTAAATAAGTCCAATAAAATATCTATAATATATAAATATCTTAAAAATAGAAAAGTTATTTTAAATAGTAACAATTTTTACTGTATTTTTGAGAGCAGAAGAGACTTCTTTCAAAACAATAAAAATCTTAATTATTCCAGAGTTTTTCAGCAGTTTACAGTGTATACTGTGGTTTCTGAAGTGAAGTGCAATTTAAACCGGTCTGTATTATAGTGTTTGAGATGTGTTAAGTTGTCATCAGTTGCTCTCAGTTATTATGTTTACCGTGGTTGTGTCTGGGCCCACAGACGCTCCACCAGAAGACAAATCCATTCTGTGAGCTGAGCAGCACAGCGCCGCTTCTCAAATGACTTTGCTGGGCTCGTCTTTGCAAGAACAGCAGTCTATGAACGGGCAGATGAGCTCTACACACACAGAATCACATTATTCCACTCCATCAACTACTATACAAACAACAGGACCTGTCTTAATGCAGTGGTTCTGCATGAAATTGGTGATTCACACTCCAAAGATTTGTTGCAGGACTGTTAAATGCAAATAATAAAACCAAAGCAAGTAACCAAACAAGCATGTTTTGTTAGGATAGCAAAATTAATCTTGTGTGAAATTATTAACTTCCGAGATTATAGACTACTTGAAATTCAGGAGACATTTAGAAATCAAAACAGTCAGTTTACCTATACAGACAATGCTATGTTAATAATTTTGCAAATTGTTAGGCATGAATTTTATGATAATATTAATAAAATACAATATTTGATTTTCTTTAATTATGCAATATAATTTTTGCACTGTGTTGGTTTGCCACTTCAATGTATAATCTGGATCCTACAATGAAAAGAAATCAGTGTTCAAAGAATATTCTTTGAAACATTTTAAACTCAGAAATTGCAAAATTTTATGAATTATTATAAAGTAATGCACTGAATTAAACTACAACGAAAGACTCACAGTTTTCCCTTTAAAACACACTCCAAAAATCTTTGTTTTATTTACAACTTTTAAAAATAGCTGTTTATAGTGCAAATGGACATTTTGTATTTTTTTTTCTTACTGTGCATTACTTGCAATGAATCTCAGGTTTCAACGCATAGGAATTTTAACTGATAATCATGCAACATTAATTTTACAATATTATATATATTGCAAGGTATTATGCACATTGCAGGGATATTATAAAGAGGCCGTTTTGTACACTTTTTCTACATTTTATTGTACTATTTTCCCACTTATGTTGTTAGTCGTGGTTATTCATCCAGAAACATTTAGTTTCGCCTCATTTTTCACCTTCTCTCTGACCCTTGAAACCAAACACGCCGTTTTTGCTAGATTTATATTTGTAAATGAACTGCACTTTAGGATTGGCTAGCAAGCTGCTGAATACTTATTTCCAAAAATAGTTTAGGTGCACTGGGCAAGAATTCAGTGTTTAATATGTGCACTTAATACATTACATTTACATTTATGCATTTAGCAGACGCTTTTATCCAAAGCGACTTACAGTGCAATCAGGCTATACATTTACATTTATCAGTATGTAATACATAAACTCTTGTATTTCAAATACGCAAGGAAAATGGTATTTTTTTGCAGTCTGATTTCATACTGACTTCTCTTGCTGGTGTGTCTGCAGTTGTGTAATGGGTTTCTGCAGAGCCAGGCTCCATATAATGATCTCTCCATCATAGCTCCCAGTAGCCAGAAGTCCCAGGCCTGGACAGTGATCTATGGCCAGGATATCCTCGCCATGCTGACGACCAGACTTCCAGGACAGGTCTGCGTTTACATAGATGTCCTGTACTCACAGATACACTTCAGTAAATGTCTTTGAGATCTCCAGTTCTGCTGTGTCAGACCACCATTAAAACCCACTTTGTTGTCATAGACGTCTCAAGGTATGACCACAAATGCACACACCGAGTTGAACAGAACCAGAAAAAATGCACTTTATGTGTGTATTCTGGCTGAAAGCCCTTTTTGCTTTTAAGCAGCCATCAAAGTGTGTATGGTTTAGACACAAACTGGCCCTTACGTCTGAAAATGCAATGCTATACTGAGCGATCAGTCGACTCCAGCCTGTGGCTAGAAGCTGGTTGTCATGGTGACAGATGACCCCGGTGACCTCTGCATTGGAGACGGTTTCTAGTTTATGAAGATTGAGGCCATTCAGTAAGTTCCACACCTATAGCAAGAGAATGGACACGTTACTAAAAAAACTGGCCAGTCAGCAGCAGTTCACCATTCAATCAATCATCACAGTTTAATTGCACCTGCAGAACGTACTTAGAAACTCTGTTTGTAAAGGTATGAGCAGTAATATTGTGAAATATTTTTACTATTTAAAATAACTGCTTTCTATTTGAATATATTTCAAAATGTAATTTATTTCTGTAATCAAAACTGAATTTTCAGCATCATTACTCCAGTCTTCAGTGTCACATGATCCTTCAGAAATCATTCTAATATGCTGATTTGCTGCTCAAGAAACATTATTATTATTATTATTATCAATATTTAAAAGTACATTTTTCTCAGGATTCTTTGACAAATAGAAAGATCCAAAGATCAGCATTTATCTGAAATAAAAAGCTTTTAATATTATGCACTAATTATACACATTATAGTTTTTTTTTTTTTTTTTTTGGAAAAGAAATTATAGAAATATATAATTTTATTTAGCAAGGATGCATTAAATTGATCAAAAGTGATGATAACGACATTTATAATGTTACAAAAGATTCATATTTCAGATAAATGCTGTTCTTCTGAACTTTCTATTCCTCAAAGAAACCTGAAAAAATTCTACTGAGCTGTTTTCAACATAACAATAATAATATTTTTTGAGTATCAAATCAGAATATTAGAATGATTTCTGAAGGATCATGTGACTGGAGCAATGATGCTAAAAATTCAGCTTTGAAATCACAGGAATAAATGACATTTTAAAATATATTAAAATAGAAAGTGGTTATTTTAAATAGTAAAAATATTTCACAATATTACCGCTTTTGCTGTATTTTGGATCAAATAAATTCAGGCTCGGTGAGCAGAAGAGACTTCTTCATTAAAAATCTTACTGTTCAAAAACTTTTGACTGGTAGTGTATATCAGTACGTTTTTAAATGAGATATAGGAGATAAATTACAATACAGTTTATATTGCTATAGTTGTGATGTTGTGAACGCATCTGAAAATGAACAGAGAACACAGACCGAGCTGCTGTGGGAAACATGTTCTGAAGTTGAGACGAATCGCTTCAAAATAACTCATAATCATAATTTAAAGCAGCTTTTCCTCACATCAGATGTGTGTGCTGTCTAATGCATTTGAGACACGTTTCCTCAGTACATAACTTATTTTTATTCTTATATGTAAAATCTTATAAAAAGTCACGCGAGTATTTACATTTTGCAAGTATTAATTAAACTTCACAAATGTGCATGTGCATCAAACAGACAATACAACAAACAATTAAATGGGAGAGCAATAACTCTGACTGAAAGATACATTCACTGAAAAAAATGAATTCATTGAATTTACAATTTTTTTTTTAAGGTAAGTGGTTGAAATCAATTTAATTTGGCTACATTTAAATAAACAAATTTAGTTTACTAACTTTCAACTAAATTTGTTTATTTAACTGTAGCTAAAATAAACTGTTTGGAACCACTTATCTTAAAAAATTTAGTAGCATTTTTTTCAGTGTTTTGCTAAAATATTTTGCACCCAAAAGAGGAAGAAATCAAACAGCACTTCCTGTGTTTATTTGCCTTTTTATGAAGAATCGCTTGTTGTATTCCTCATTCATATGTTGCTTTTCACTTTTCAGATAAACCAACACCCAAAAATGCCAATTCAACATGTTAAATTATTGAAAATAAGCACTGATCACCATGAGTAAATCAATGATCCCATAAAACCAGATGAATGTGTCTGTTGCTGCTTGTCTGCATCTGTCGGTGCAGTGTGCATTGCCCTATACAATACAGTAATGCAACAAACTGTTACTTGTTAATAAGTATATGCTCAAACAAATTCCCAAATGTCTGTCAAGGATGCACGAAGCTTGCTTTGGCAAATCCAAGCGTGCCAGGAAATATGCACATTTTATTTCTTGTCGGAATGATAAGCTTTGCACCCTGACTACTACTAAAGACTTTAAATATACAAAGATGGCGCAGTCATATAAATATTATGAATGGGAGAAAGTGCAATGCGCAATATAGTGCAATAGTTCTACTTTTAAAATCAGTCACATTGTTGCCAGTACATTGGCTGGTCAAGCCTGAAAAACAAACTTTTAAAGTTTGAGCATAAGAAGCAAAATTTATTACATTTAGTCATTTAGCAGACGCTTTTATCCAAAGCAACTTACAAATGAGGACAATAGAAGCATTTAAAACCTACAAAAGAGCAACAATATATAAGTGCTGTGACAAGTCTCAGTTAGTCTAACGCAGTACATGTACCAAGGTTTTCTTATATAATAAATAAAAATTAAAGTAGATAGAATAGAAAAAGAATAGAGAATGCTAGTGTTAGAGGGTCTTTTTTAAAGAAAACTATAATATAGAATAGAATGCAAGTGTTAGAGGGTCAAGTGTTTATTTTTTTAATAAAAAAGAAAACAGATAGAGTTAGAATAGAGAGTGCTAGAGTTAAAGGGTCAAATGAAGATGGAAGAGATGTGTTTTAGCCGTTTCTTGAAGATGGCTAAGGAATCAGCTGCTCGGATTGAGTTGGGCAGGTCATTCCACCAGGAATTAAAGAGACAGTTGTTATCAGTTTTCATTGGTGATTTCAAATATAAAATTTAATTGTAAGCTTAGTGAACACCCTGCATGACTGAAATAGCTGTCCGAGAGGCGTTTCAAAGAAGGCCGCTGAGTGAAATGACTCGCCTCAAAGGGACTTTGCTATTATTAATGTGTCCCGACTTGTGAGACTTGCCTTGATAGTGCCATTGGTGGCTGCGGAGATCAGTCTGCGCTGATGTACATCTAGTGTCATACAGGAGACCTCCTCCTTACCGTGAGCGTTCCTTATCTCCATCCTCTTAATGCCTGTCTTCACATCCCACACCGTCAATGTGGAGTCAACACAGGCTGTGATTACCTAGACCACATTAAAATAAGAACCTATAATGTTCAGTCCACAAACCATCAATCAAACGAACCCAAACACTAACCTGCTGATGATGAGGATTATAGAGAGCACAGGTATAAATCCCAGACATGCTGTTGGATTCGCTCTTGTGCAGATGAAGCATGGCCAGATATTCTCTGCAGGTCACCAGGAGAATAGGATCTGGAGTCAGGCTGAGGAGCAGAGGAAAGCTGCCATGCTCTGGAGTGAAGCCTAGATGGATATTAGGGAACTGCAGGAGAATTGTCTTTAAGCATTGTTGAGAAGGAATATCCCATATTTTCAGCACCTGAAAGGTGACACGGAGAGAAACCGGAGCATTATCTTTGACTTTTATTGCATTTAAGAGAGGTGTTTCCATGATTTCCATTTCTCATGCCAATAGACGTCAAACTGGCATGAAACTTCAAATACAAAAAAACCCTTAGGCAATTCAAGATGAGTTTGTTTCTTCATCAGGTTTGTAGAAATGTGTCACTGCATCAGTGTTTCAGCAATAGATGCTCTGCAGTGAATGGGTGCCGTCAGAATGAGAGTCCAAACAGCTGATAAAAACATCACAATAATCCACAAATAATCCACAGCACTCCAGTCCATCAGTTAACATCTGGAGAAGACAAAAGCTTTGTGTTTGTAATGCTAAATTTCTCCCAATTTGTTCTGATGAAGAAACAAACAATCTCAGAAGGCCTGAGGGTGAGTACATTTTCAGCAAACTTTCATTTTAGGGTGAACTATTCCTTTAAGAGAAAAACTTGTGCATTCAAATTCTTGAAAATCTTCTTAAAAACCATCATACATAACTTCTTAAATTTAGGATAACCTCCAACTTGTCTTAAATCGACCAAGATAAGATATGTTCACGGGTTGTTTCAAATTAATTGTTGCAATTAAGAATTAAAACATAACAACAGCTACATATAATAGATTATTATACAACTAGGGATGTGCATAAGTTCTCTGAAGTGACACAATGATTAATAATTTAAACAATGATTGGTCATAATTATGTGTGATATAACGTTTAACTGAATTTGCAATTCAGTAACAATTAAAAAACGAGTCAAAAAAGGACCTTGTTTTTAATTTTAACCTATAATTAAGAAATTATATTTTTAAGGCAGCATTCAGCAGTTTGCGCACAAATACAGGACGCATTCACTCAAAACAGAGCACAAATAATTCTGCACACACTTATTATGATTTTCAATCAGGGACTCTTCAATACAATCAGATAATGTCAAAGCTTGTCATTTTTTTCTTAAGAAAAACTGTTATTAACAAAATGCATGAGGACTTAAGAATTTCTCAAGAATTGCACTTGGAAACTCTTGGAATTTATCTTATGAAATCTCTTCTTGAGATTTTCGTGAAATCCAACCACAGGATCTTTTATATAGCTCTCTCTGTTTGCACTCTGACATCTGGTAGGAGGAAAACTAACTGCATCCTTGGAGTAGCTGAAGATCTTGCCCAGTGCTTGGTGAATAACCACATCCACCACAGTGGTCTGGTGACTGCGCAGAACCGCCGTTGGGTGGGAGGTCACATAGCGGTTCCACAGTCTGACAGCAGAACCCACTCCAGCAGTCACCAGCAGCCCCAGAGAGAAGCTGAAGTCAAAACACTTGACTCCCTGCAGGAGCAGAAGCAGGAGATGAAGACATAGTGAAAGCGTTTCAAGCGTCGTGTCGTTATTTGTGACACTGGAGCACAAAACCAGTCATAAGGGTCAATTTTTTGACACTGAGATTTATACATCATCATCACAGCTGAATAAATAAGCTTTCCATTGATGTATGGTTTGTTAGGATATGACAATATTTGGCTGAGATACAACTATTTGAAAATCTGGAATCTGAGGGAGCAAAAAAATCTAAATACTGATAAAATCACCTTTAAAGTTGTCCAAATGAAGTTCTTAGCAATGCATATTACTAATCAAAAATTAAGTTTTGATATATTTACAGTAGGAAATTTAAAATATCTTCATGGAACATGATCTTTACTTAATTTCCTAATGATTTTTGGCATAAAAGGAAAATTTATCATTTTGACCCATACAATGTATTGCTGGCTATTGCTACACATTAAGACTGGTTTTGTGCTCAGGGTCACATTTAGTCTGACTAATGAGTGAGTCACATACTCTTGTTTTACACAATATCTAGACTCAGTTTTTTTCTCTAGCAATTAAATTTGTGACTACTGTGGGGGCGGCTTATTACTTCTCTGAATATTACAGAATGGAAAATGCTGGGGAATAATCTGTTTTAATAAATCCGTCAAAACAAGACTTTCAAATAAAGACTTTTTATTTGGGTCTGGACACTCAATTTAAAAAACCACAACAACAACCTCTCTGAATCATGAGTGTGTATTTAGACTTAAATGCTCTGTGACTGTCCTTTCCCATAGAAAACAACATCGCTTTGAAGCATGATTTACTATCTATCTATTGGCCTTTCTGTCTGTCTGTCTATCTATCTATATATCTATCTATCTATATATCTATCTATCTGTTTGACCTGTCTTGTCTACCCAGTTATCTATGAAAGTGGGAATGATTGGATGGCATGGTTGATCATGTGCGCATTATGTACAGTATATACAATATGTTGCTACAATATCCTATAAACCTGGCTCACAAAAATATGGCACACAGAGAATAAGATGCACCATTGTTGCAAATATTATATACTGTATAATCACCTTTTCTATTCTCCAGATGTATTCCTCTCTCTTCTGACTGATATCAATGATGACCACAGAGCTGGCTGGACTTTCTGATGAAGTAATAATGAGCTCATCATGCGGCTCATACAGGATTCTGTTGATTGGCTCATTGTGGATTTTTGGGATGTGCTGATAGGAGACCAGTGCGCTGTGTGCATGTATATCCTGTATTCACGAAATAATTTTTACAATACACAATTTTAGATGTAGAAGAAATGGATTTAAAGGGGTCATGAACTGAGAAACCAAAATTTCCTTGATCTTTTGACATATAAGAGGTCATTGTACTATAAAAACATCCTGTAAGTTTCAGAACTCAAAACTTTGTCCTTTGTCTAAAAACAGCTTATATTGAAGGCAGTCTGTCAAAACGACAGCTTGTGGAATGTACGACTCTATGATGTAATAGTGTGGCTAAGCACCGCCTCCGCAGAAGAACATCAATGCCTGCTTCTACAACACTGTCAGTTTAGCCCCGCCCACCGATTCTACATCGCTGCCTGTTTAGCCCCGCCCACCGATTATACATTGCTGCCTGTTTAGCCCCGCCCACCGATTTCTACAACACTGCCTGTTTAGCCCCGCCCACCGATTATACATTGCTGCCTGTTTAGCCCCGCCCACCGATTCTGCATCGCTGCCTGTTTAGCCCCGCCCACCGATTCCACATCGCTGCCTGTTTAGCCCCGCCCACCAATTACACATCACTGCCTGTTTAGCCCCGCCCACCGATTATAAATCGCTGCCTGTTAAGCCCCGCCCACTGATTCACGCATGTAGTGTAAATAACAAGAGAAACCAAATGATAAAGATGCCCAAAGACAACAAGACGCTGTGCAGCGCCAAGCTGTGGGAAAACAGTGCCTTCCTTCTGATCTCAATGTTAGGAAAGAGTTTTATTATAACTTTATTTTGAATGAAGATCCAGACCGCGTCAGTAAGAACTTGGTCCTTTGTTCACTTCATTTCACCACAGATTCGTTTATGAACAAGGCACAATTCGACACAGGATTTTCAGAAAGACTGAAGTTAAAAGATGATGTGTGACTATATTGGATTCGACGGTAATGTTGCAACACACAAGCGTGAGTAACTATTGCTTTGTCTCTTCTTACAGATCGTTTGATATGAGTTATGCATTTTTGACCTAAATGTGTGCTTATAAATGCATCAATCATTCATTCATTCTGGATCTCAGCAGTATTCATCTATGAGAAATGTTGGCTGTCAAACATACACAACTATTAGCCAATCATAACAGTGAGCGTTTACTTCCGAGTCTACTATTCTCCACTCCTGTTCAAACAGAGCGTTCTGATGAGGGGGGTTAAAAACAGGACAGAAAATAGCCTATTACTTCTAAATTATGATGTTTTTTGATGTAAAAATCTTTATAACATTATAAGGGGACCTCGAGAACAGTACAAAATAATAAAAAAGGCAGTTCGTGACCCCTTTAAATATGGTCATTTTATCATATACTTTTCTATTATTTTTTAACAGGGCCAAGCTGTCTTGGCACAATACTCATCCTCACATGAAAATGCACACACTCACTGGCATAAAGATTTGAACTGGGCCGGTCTGGTTGGTAAAAGGCATTTCAAAGAGCCCCTTGAAAGGCTGAAGAAACCACAGCAAATTCACAGAGCCTCTGTCATCGCCCCACATCAGCACACACTTTTCTCCTGGAGCCTGGAGACACAGATCAAACATGACTCACGGTAAACTAAAACAAAACCAAACCAGCTTGGAGAATTAGCAAGCTTAAAATAAACTCAAGTTCAACACCGGGCATGAAATCTCAGCAGCCTACCTCTGTGTCATACCAATAACACAGAGCAGTAGCAATATGACTCAGTCCTGAAAAAAAATAAAAAATAAAAAACTGAGAGAGGAACACAACAAAGTCAACATGTAAGCAGAAAAGCGAACATCTAGCCTACATCTGACAAGCTTGTTGGCTCATACCGAACAAATGAACCTGCTCAAAACTGCATGTGGTGGCAACGTCAAAGAAGTGGATGCCCCTGCTCAGGGTCGCCAAAGCAATCTTGTGAACATTTCCCATGTAGACAGCATCGGTGGTCCAGCCCTGGAACCTCTTACGATACTGCCTTTTATTAAAGGGGCCGGCACACATCTGCAGGGACGAGGGAGAGGTTTTGGACTCACAAAACTTAAACATATCATTCTGTGAATTAAGTGTTAATATGTCACCTCCAAAGGCTTTATGTTGTTCAGATGTCTGTTCCACACAATGAGAGTCCCTCTCTTGCTGACACTGATGTAACGCATCGGTGGAGACTGACTCAAAGCCAAGACTCGCACGATTGGCTCTTGCTGACGTAATGAGTGATTTTACAATTAGAGTGGTAAAAACAGTGAAATCTCACATTCTATGAACCTAAAACACTAATGAACAACAACCGTATAAAGATAGATAGATAGATAGATAGATAGATAGATAGATAGATAGATAGATAGATAGATAGATAGATAGACAGACAGATAGACAGACAGATAGATAGATAGACATTATTTATAGACAGATAGATAGATAGGTAGATAGATAGGTAGATAAATAGATAGATAGATAGATAGATAGATAGATAGATAGATAGATAGATAGATAGATAGACATTATTTATAGATAGATAGATAGATAGATAGATAGACATTTAGAGATAGATAGATAGATAGATAGATAGATAGATAGATAGATAGATAGATAGATAGATAGATAGATAGATAGACATTTAGAGATAGATAGATAGATAGATAGATAGATAGATAGATAGACATTTAGAGATAGATAGATAGATAGATAGATAGATAGATAGATAGATAGATAGATAGATAGATGGTTTTGTCAAGGCAACACAAAGTTAAAAGTGATGCAGAAATGTGTCAGCTGTCACCTTGTTGTAGGTACAGTGGTGTATTGAAGGCTGTGAGATGGGCAGATTTTTACAGGCCCACATCGAGTCTTTAATATGCTTGTAATGCTGCAGTATGAAGTTGTGGAACGTTTGCCATCCTACACAACCATCACAAGAGATGTCCATCTGTACAAAAGAAGACACACCTGTCATAAAGCAGGACCCAAATGAGTACATGCAACTCTATTAGTGAAATGACCAGCATAGAAGTTTGTCTTTTCAGTGGCTCCTGACGAGTTAAAGAAGTAAATAACCACAAATGGAAGAGCACCAGCCTCATTAAATAACTCCTCCACGTCACTTCTCTGGTGGTCTTGGCCTGTCGCTTCTTTCAGAGAGGAGAAGAAATCCTCAAAACTCATGGAGTTAGCTGAGACTCGGACTCTTCTGTTGGGTTTGGATCTCACTGAACGCTGCCTGAAGAACGACTGCATCAGTGACCTCAGATGACCCGACTGCAGCGACTCCAAAAGACGGACGCTCCGGCCGGCAAAACTGCAGATTTAATGGAGTGGAGAGGGAAAATGTGGTGTGAAATAAACATATATGAGTTATACTGCAGCTATAATTTATCAAAATGATGATTTCCATGAAATGCATGGAGAAAAAGAGAGACAGAGAGAGTCCAGCAGAGCAGAAGCGGGGAGAGACAGACAGTGTCTGTATGAGAGAGAGACGGAGACCTCCTGTGGAGCAAACCACAACTGCAGTTACTTTCTCAATGTGTCTACAGTATATAAGTGCTTATCCACTGGTGGCTCATGACCCTAAAAAGGTTGCATCTGTTCTGAGTTCACAGTTGTGAATTTTTTTTTAAAAAAATGCAGTTTTATAAAGCATTAAAAATGCAACTAATCAAATAAAACTTCTAAACATCTATGCTTAGAAACCTCTAAAATGGAAAAAATGCTGCCCAATTTATTTTCATGCTGATGTCAAGAGTTGTATTAAAATACTGTTTTAAAATACTGAAATGCAACTAATTAAATAATCATGCTCAATTAGAATAGAAAAAGAAATTTGAACTTCTAAACTTCTATGTTTTTAAAGTTCTAAAATAAAAAAAAGCTTCCTATTTATTTCCATGCTGATGTTAAAAGCCATGCGTCCAATCAAACAGCATTTTCTACAGTTTTATTTTCAATCTGTCACTTGTTATATGGCTAGTAAGTACAAATACAATATTCAACCCAATGTTTGTTACACTGACAAACCACACTTTTGCAAATATGTACATTAACAAAATTGTAAATTTTCATATTCTATGTCATGATAATTAAAATAAATAAATATAATAACAACTACAAATAAATCATTATGCATTAGAGATTAATGATTAGATATACAAAGCTATGTTCAAATTGTTCACACAGATTAAAATAAAACAGAAATTAGAAGAATATAAAATAACATATTATATATATATATATATATATATATATATATATATATATATATATATATATATATGTATATATATATATATAATTTTTAAAAGGTAAAAAATGATTAAGAAAAAAAAAATGTAAATGTATATTTTTTCTTGTATGCTGTACCACACACTCCAGGTGAAAATCAGTTTAGTTCAGACCATAACTCGTCTCTGATATGTAACATGATTTGAAAATATTGATTTTTATATTCTAAATACAAAATATAAGCCCATCTACATTTGAATGTTTGTTTGCATTATTCTTTTCCTATAAGAATGATATGTAAAGTAATGTTCCTTAGACACCACAGTGGGGCAACAGAGTGTCATCCATTCCTCTGTACAGTGAAAGCAATGAAATTCTTCAGTCAATAAGCTTCTGTAATTTATCATGAAAGCACGCTCTTGTTGCCTTGAGTAACCTGACAACAAACCTAAATGAGCTGGAAAAGTTCCTGATTTAAACATCAGCCCGAATCACAGCAGTCACGACTGGACAGCTTTAAAAATCACACATGATAGCACTTAATAACGTCTCTCCTCAACAAATACACATATACTAGACTCAACCCATTTAATATGCAAATGCTCACAGGCATCCAGGTGTTTTACTCTGCTTGTTTCTAGGTGAGTAAAACTTTGTACAGGTGGCTAAATAGGCAACATGTTCTTTACATTCAAATAGGAATTCATAGGATGCATGGATGTGGAAATGTTGGTTGATATTGATAAGAGATCATTCTTTACATTTGGAAGCCTACTACTGATATATTGTCTGATAAATCTACATCTTGAATCTAAACCAAACAAAACACTTACTATTAAAAGCCACATCCCAAGCACTTCAAATGCAACCAACGAAACAATTTCTCTATGCACAAATAGATCTTTCTTTTCCAAATTGCATGCATAAATGTCTGTGAGCAGTAATGCTGTGCCATATGATAAACTGATGTGAAAAATCAGACGCACTTACTGTTGAGCGGTGCTGGGTGTTTCCTCCTTATAGACCTTCCATGGATCCTCATGTCGTTTCAAAGTGTCCATATCTAATAACAGCAACAGATACACTGTTCAGAGCAGAAAAAAAAACAGATCTTCTGAAAAGAAAACAAACCTAACCCTAACCCAAAATAGAAAAATATTAGTCTTTTCCTATACTTTGTGTTCAGTGTGTTTTTGCGTGCAGCCTCTCAGATCCTCAGCTTTCTAGATTAATCATCCATTAGTTACTAAGACAATGTCCTACAACAACAACATAATTAAGGAGGGCAGAAAAGAAGCTCATTAACTGAACACATTTGAGCACAAAACCAGTCTGTATGTATTCCAAAAATCATTAGGATATTAATTAAAGATCATGTTCCATGAAGATATTTTGTAAATTTCCTACCGTAAATATATCAAAACTTAATTTTTAATTAACAATATGTATTGCTAAGAACTTCATTTGGACAACTTTAAAGGTGATTTTCTCAATATTTAGATTTTTTTGCACCCTCAGATTCCAGATTTTCAAATAGTTGTATCTCAGCCAAATATTGTCCTATCCTAACAAACCATACATCAATGGAAAGATTATTTATTCAGCTTTCAGATGATGTATAAATCTCATTTTCGAAAAAAAAGTTGACACTTATGATTGGTTTTGTGCTCCAGAGTCACATTTATTAAACAAACACCATTTATTTTGGTCATGTACGCCTTCTAAATGTAATCCATTTTTCCCCTCTGTTTGTGAACGGAATTGTTTCTTTACTGTACAATGTCCGTTAAAAAGCCGTTTTAATAATACAGTATGTAGCACAATTTTAAATTTATGACCGTATTATAGAAGACACAATCATTTAATAAAGAAAGATGTTTCAGCGTGTGTAACTGTCATCGAGGATCTTACCGCTACTTTTGAAAAACAAACATCTTTACACTTAAAATATTATACAACCTGTAAATGCTCTTTCGTGTGTGATAAATACACAGTACTAAGGATGAAACCCTTCAGTTGCCTCTCTTCTTGTCAGAGAAATCAGTCATTATTTGGCTGATCTGAAAATACTTTCGGTTAGTTTTTGACTTTGATGAGCGCTGTTTTAATATCGCTGATACAGTAACAGATACAGTAACAGATACAGTAACAGATACAGTCACGAACCTCCGTCCTCGAGGGGCGATAGACGATAACGCGTATGTCAGTGTTTATGATTGTGATGATAAATTAAAAATGTATATATGGCAGTTTAAGCAACAATAACCGACTCTTTTTGTAGAGGTAAAATAACCGGAAGCGAATTACACCGGAAGTCTCGCACAGTCAAGTTAAAAATGGCGGTGCGTTCAATGATTATTTTCATCATTTGTTCGTGCGCTGCTTCTCAAGCCATGAAGGACTTCACCTGGACAATCACCTGAGAGCACTATTATCATCAGTTATCAAAGTAGAGACATCGTTTCAAGGTAGTGACATACGAACTATTAATTTTGCACTTAATTTGAAACGTTCGCGAAAGTTCCACCGATCTTTTTATAACACGTGGGTTAAAAGTACACCCAATACGAATAAGTAAAATTAAAAAAATCAACTAAACAATTACATTTGCAAAAAGCGCATGCTTTGAGCTCAAAATGAGCCTACAGTGCAAAATAAATTAATTCAAGACAGTAATGATCCATTTCCAGAAGTACAAACAAAATAACATTTAAAAAGTTGTATTTACTTGTATATTCACAGTTTGTTAAAAATAGATTTGTTCTCATATTTCTGTCCTTTTCTCCACTCAGTAAGTAACAGACATGTTGGATTTATGATCCATATTGTTGGATTTTTAGTTTTAACAGTCAATGGCTCACATACTCTTCAATCACAATGGCTGCTTTTGGCTTCATAAACATTGTTTTGAACAAATGGAGGAGACACACTGTAACTCTAAACTCAGTTCAGTTTATTCACACCCCTATTCGGTGCATTTCACATCCTACAACCTGAAAAACTGCCACTCGATTACACCAAAATACACTGAAAAAATGATTCATTGAATTTACTAATTTTTTTTAAGGCAAGTGGTTGCAATCAATTAATTTATTTAAATGTAGCTAAAATAAATTCTTTGCAACCACTTACCTTAAAACTTACCTCAGTGTACACATAGAATGGTTTTGATTTTGTATTTTACTTTATGCATTTATTTATGCTTATTAATGTATGTGTTGTTAGAACACTGTAATTTTTGCTACAATTTCACATCAATAAAAATAAGTAGAATTAAATAAGCAGATAGAATTAAGTAGATAACTGACAGCATGCTGGTTTGTATTTTTGTTTATTTTTATTTATGTTTTATGTAAAACCCTAATAAAGATATAAGACAAGGCAAAAAAGTGTAATCAATAATATACTAAATACTACTATAATAAAACTTAATCAATAATATTTAAATATAATATAATTACCACTACTACTACTACTAATAATAATATAAATGCACTAATATACTAATATTAATGAAAATAAACTTTTTAAAAAATAAGGGGGAAAAAAGCCCATCAACCAAAGCCCAAGGATGGAAATGGAGCAAGCCACAAAAAAATGTTGAGCCATCGGTTGGTAACAGGACCTGGGCTGGCTGTGACAGGGAACATGACCAATATTTGCCAGTTTTGTCCAAATCTGTGCCCTGAAACAAGCAAAAATCAGGTTTATTATTTAGTCATATTTTGACTTGGAAACTTCCTGGAGTGTCTTCCTACTGTGTTACAACTAATCATTAATATGGACGAGGACTGAGTATATAACCAACAAAAGGCTTTCAGAATCCTCATAATTTATATTAATCTCTTAATACCCATTCATGGTGCAGAATCTTGCCCAAGTCGAGTCTCTTCGTTGGCTCACGATGCAGGAGCAGATCAACTGGCAGCACTCTGTGCAGAAAGACAAGATCTTATAAGATTTTAAAATTATTTTAGTGTGTACCCAGCATTAAAGATTTTTAAAATCTTATAAGATCTTCAAAATGTGAGAGACCACAAACATGAGGACAAAAAATCCTAGATTTAACCGTTTTGCTCCTAGTGTGTGGTGTCCTCAGGGTTCCCCCCCACACACAAGGTTTTTTGATTGTAAATATTCAACGTTGAATATTTACGATTCGCGATCGGTGCGCCTCCGACACTCTTCCGAACAGATTCAGTCACTCTTAACACACCTCACACCACAGGAAAATCTGATAAGATAATCTTTAGAACCACCAAGATAATCGGGACATTACCTAGGATTGTCGGAAGGGGAGAAATCAGCCCAAAATCAGCCTGATTGTCTTGTGGTGTGTACCCAGCATTACATGGTAGCTCTCTCATGAGTCATGGATGTTAGCAAGACAAATTAACTATAATTGCCTTTTGTCTTTTGGATAATTAGCTGTAAATTCGAGGCACAGGTAGCTAAAGCCGGGCTCACACTGTGCGATTTTTTTTTTTTTTTTTTTTTTAAGTCCTTTAGGATTGTACTTGTCAGACTGTACAAACATGATGATCATGTCACACTAATGTCAGACTGTACGACAGTCAGGACGAGTTAAAAACAGGTGTGCACAAGAAAACTTGTCAGTAGTTTTATATTATCAACACATACACGTCCAGTGACCACGAACTGCATTGCACGCGGGCCTGAAATATTGGCTATCATGAAAACTATACAAACACCCACATGAAAACAGCGGCGCAACCAGTGTTTATATAGAAAAGGCAACATATCAGATGAATTCCGTAAGCGGAGGACGATAACGCCAGAGTTTATGGTGAATAGAAGAAATCTCTAGCATTAATTCTGCTCATAGCTTGTCTTGAAAAACAGAGACAGTTTGACATTCATCGTAGAGTAGTCACACTGCAGGACTGTGCGCCAAATCTTCTGACACTGCCAGAATTTCGTCGGAGGTGAAATTTGATCGCAACAACCATTAATCGGCTGTCGGTGAACATGTCAAACCAGCGACCAAAGACTACAGATTTTAGCCTAGGATTATAGGAATCTTTTAGGATTTTCAAAATTTGTCTCAGAAGACCAAATCGTGGCCAAAATCGCACCGTGTGAGCCGGGCTTTAGGCTGTTGTTCATCACCACTCACCTCCACACCAAGACAAACACAACTGGAAAGAGAGGGAGGGCTTCACTTCTGTGGCTCTCTGCCTGTCAATGATGTGCATGTGCCGAACAATGTGTTTGAGCCACAGAAGTGAAGCCCTCCCTCTCTTTCCAGTTGCGTGAAGGTTATGTATCAGGGCTCGCAAAATTTCAAAATCCCTGGTAGCCCTTCAGGCAGGTACTCTTCAGATTTTGGTAGCCCGAAAATTAATTTAACTAGCCCAAATAAAAAAGACCTTTTTTTTTTTTTTTTTTTTTTTTTTTTTTTTTTTTTTAAATCTAGAAAATCAGATAGGAGTCTAAATGTCAATCAAAAATATTTTCAATACACAAATATCAACAAATATGAAGGAAGGAATTTTATTTCACTATTTACAGGGTATCGGCAGAATTTTTACAAATAAATTGAAGGCAATTTATGACCCATTTTAAGAGCTACACAAGTAAAATGAACACAGTATGAGCGGGGTTGGACAATGTCTATGGTAACATACAGTATTAAGCCATAAAATGACATGATTTACAGTTCAGATACAGGTTTTCACAAAAACAAAAATCTTATACAACAGCATTTCAGCCTTTAGACTATTTTTATGAAAAGGGATAAATCAAGCGTATAAATTATTATATTAATTTAAAATGAATAAATATTACTGTATTAATTGTTTAGATTTTTAGAAGGCACATTAACTTTCTCATTTACAACTCTGTGTTTGCTGCGTAAAACATGGGTGGATATTTGCATTGATCTGACCATAAACAGCAAGAAAGGCTGATTGGAAATACAAATTCATTCTCTGCCACGAGGTGGCGCTTTAGGAGCGGCTTAATATAGCTGTTTCCCGTTCGCGCTCATAAACGCTGCTTTATCAGGCATTATAGGTAAGATTAAATAAAAATGCCAACGACACATTTCTGAGGACAGTCGCTTCTCTTCAGATACATTCACATAAAGACATCTGCGCCGCGTTTTGACTTAAAACAGTCAGCGCTCATATTTATTCAGTTGTATCATTGCCTTTTGAAGTTTAATCCAGCTGTATCGCCATTCTTGTCTTTCCGTCCCCAACTGTAAGACCTTTTGAAATCATAGTTAAGACATTTATTATACCATTTAACGTATTTAAAACTTTTTATGTGCTTAAGTTTGATACAACTAAATTGAAGAGTTTTTAAGGACCCGTGGGAGCCCTGTATTATAGCCCGTCGGGCAGGGCACGATGCATTTTGGTAGCCCGACTGGAAAACACAATAGCCCCGGGACGTCGGGCTAGCGATTTTGCAAGCCATGTATAACATAACCTTTATGACATTTTTCAAAACTCTAGACACATAATTCACAACCAATGATTAAAATGCACATTTTTCAAAACACTTAACACTTTTTCCAAATGCTTGGATACAGTACACATGAGCCAAAGATCTTTTGTTCATTGAACTAAAATCACAGGTTCAAAATGACACAACTTAACATCAAAGTATTACTATTTCAAAATGCAACTCCCACATTACATCTGAATTGAGTGTCTATTCATTTCATTACAATGATCTAACTATCAATTGATACAACTGCTCAAAATGCTAAGTAACTGTTGCATTAGTCTTGAAGCATAGTTTTTTTTAATGGAAAATTATGAACAATATTTAGAACAATGTTTAGATTATGAAAGTGAAGCGACTGAGTATGTTCAGGTATGATCAGTTTTAAGATGCCTGTTGTTGGGAGGAAAAAAAATCATATATCATATCTATCTATATCATTGTTATCAGTATTTGTTTTTCTACAATAAATGTCTTTTTAAAGGGTGATAGAGCTGGAAGCTGATGAAAACCATTCGTATTTTTGGATAATGCAGGCTTTAACCTGGCCAAGAGATGGAAGAGAGGTTGAGAGCCCAGCGGTTGAGAGGGGCCCAGAACAATGTTCGCTGGGGGCCCGACCATCCCCCACTGAATGTGATTTTGAGGGGCCCCACAGCAAGATCAGTGCAATGGGCCCAGAATTCCTGTCAATGGCACTGAGTGCAATCATGGTTTCAGGCCCATCCACAGTTTATCACCTTATATTTACCCCATACTCTCCTTTCCTTACTGTAACCCGACTGAGGAGTTTTTCTCCTCATGGAGGAGGGTTTACAATAGACCCCTCACAAACAAGTCTCTCTTCTTCAGGCCATAGATGATGCCTGCAATGACATCACAGGAGGAGACCAATGTCAGGCCTGTATTTACCATACCAGAAGATTTTTCCAAGATGTTTAACTAATGAAAACATCCATTATGATAAGGATGAGAACCTGTGGCCAAGTCCACAAGACAGGGTTGATAAAAACATAGAAGTGCAGTGAGGAACTCTCCAGCTGACATTTTACTGTAGGCCTACTGTAATTTTTTTTTCTCTTTTTTTAATCTAATTTTTTCACATTTACAAAAAGTTTTTTGAAAAACCTGTTGTGTTGATTATTTCATCAATAATTTTAAAATTTTGTTTAATGATTCCAGTGTCTGTACTTTTCTCTCTAGTCTATTACAGTGATGTATGAATGTGTAGAACCATAATGAAAGCTGCATCATGTGTTTTGAACAGTGTTGGGGAAAGTTATTTTTAAAAGTAATGCATTACAATATTGCGTTACTCCCTAAAACAGTAACTAATTATGTTACTTGGTTACTTTTTATGGAAAGTAATGCGTTACATTACATTTGCGTTACTTTTTAAATATGAGCAGGGTTTGAGTGTTTGTTTTTAATATAAGAAGTTCTATTTATAGCAAATGTAAAAGCCCTTTCACACCAAAAAGTGTAATGAATAAACCTCAGGCTGAAGGAAGAGTAAATTCACGTCTGTACAGTAGAACGTAGGAGAAGAAAGTTCAACACTCTTCAGCAATAAAAAAAAAAATAACAATGAAGCACAATTGTTAGTTTATCTAAAGTCATTTTTGCTTATTAGTATGGTTGAACTGGATCATCAAAGGTCAGCAGCAAAAACATTGGTTAATAAAATGGGATTAGATACATTTGTGATATATAACATTTAATTATTGCAGGTTCGTGTCATAATCTGAGTTTGCATTTCACTGTTTTAATTCATTTTGATGAGTGAGATGAATTAATGCACATTCACATTTAGTCTAGAACTACAGTAACATCATGTTCACACAGCGCACACAACGCCTCTGTACTTCCGATTTCTCCCAACATGAGTACAGGAGAGCTGTCAGTCAATAAATGGGAAAACAAAGTAACTGGCGTTACTTTTTTTGAAAAAGTAACTCAGTTATTTTCTTGTAAATTAAAAAGTAAAGCGTTACTTTACTAGTTACTTGAAAAAAGTAATCTGATTACGTAACTCACGTTACTTGTAATGCGTCACCCCCAACACTGGTTTTGAACAACTATATTTAAAGATTGTACTAAAAACTACACCGTGTATGGGTATCTTGTGTTTGGGTGATCTAAAGTAATGTTCCTATGATATTTCATAATAAATTACTTTTTTTAACCAACGCTTCTGCAAATGCAAGGCTTCTTTAAAGATATGAACGCAATATGCAAAGTTTTGAACATTGGACAGCCTGTGTTACAAATAATGACTGTTTTGAGTTTTGTGTCTAGAGTTTTGAAAAATGACACGAAGTTCTGTTATTAGTGCAAAAATGATTGTAAAAAAAACTGTAATCTGTGCAAGAGACGCTGCAAGGCTGAATGTGTGCGCGCTCCAAAACGGACAAGCAAATTACACTTTGGGCTTCGAGGGCGCATCAAAACAATCAAATACACACGAAAATATGTGGAAATGACCAGCTTGGAGAGTATTCATAGTTTAGGCCTATGTCTTAAGTGGACGTGAACAGCTGGGAGAAAATCCAATGTGTCAATATATATGCAGTCAATTTCTGAAGATTGGGCCAGCAATGTTAATCAAAGAACAAAATGCAAAGAGAAAATCACTCACAGCTCTTAATCTGAAGAATGTTATTTTTAATAAGCATTAATCTATCAAATTATACAGTGACAACTATGCAGTGTTATTTTACATTCAGTTATTTTATTAGATTTATTTTGTAGGCTGTATTACTTACCTGAACAGTACTGTTAGTAGACCTCCATGAAAAAATTAAAGGACCATTTTTTTTTAATTTGTATCATTGTTTTATTGTATTTGTCAGTTTGTTTTGCTTTGTTTCTTTGTTCGTGTTCTTACTGTATCTTATCGTATGTATATAAAACACTAAAAATGCCTGCACACTGGTGCATTTACAAACTTATGTTTTATATTCATTTCATTAAATTGTTTATTTTACATTTCAGAATATAAAGAAATGCTAATTAAGATCTTAATTTGTTTCATATATAATACCGGACTCAGAAACAACATATGGATGCCAAGGTGACTTGGTTTTAAACTATGGTCTTAGATTTTTACATTTTGTTACATTGCAAACATTTGAGTTGCAGTCTGCAGCCCTACATCTTACTAATTTTAATTTAAATTAAAACCATCAGTGCACAATTTTCCACACCACAATCCGTCAAGCACATCTTACCAGCAAACATACACTCATTTATATCCTTCTCTTCACCAGCGTTGGGAAGGTTACTTTGGAAATGTAATGGGTTACAGATTACAAGTTACCCTACTTAAAATGTAATAAGTAGTAAAACTTTTCAATTACTTTATTAAAATAATGTAACTGATTACACTTACATTTTTGCATTTAGCAGACGCTTTTATCCAAAGTGACTTACATTGCATTCAAGTTACAGTTTTTACATTTTATCAGCTCTTGCTTTCCCTGGGAATCGAACCCATGATCTTGGCGTTGCTAGCGCCATGCTCTACTATTTGAGCTACAGGAAAGATTTATTTTGATTGCTTTTTTATTTTTGATTATTTTTGATTACTTTTCTAAATTTCTAATGTTTTCAACTGTTATTCATTTTCAAATATGTAAAGCAGACAGGGTTAACCTTACAGTATGTGCTCAACACTGATTACTGTCAGACTTTCGAAATCTTCAATACCAAGACTGAGGTGAGACCCTTGAGCAAGGCACCGAATCCCCAACTGCTCCTCGGGCGCCGCAGCATAAATGGCTGCCCACTGCTCCGGGTGTGTGTGCGTGTATGTGTTCACTACTGTGTGTGTGCACTTGGATGGATTAAATGCAGAGCACAAATTCCGAGTATGGGTCACCATATCTGGCCACACGTCACTTCACTTTCACTAAATTTGTTTACGTCTGGCTGTGCAAATCATTTTAAGGCATGTAATGGCATTAATGTTTACCTTCAAAACCACCACTGGCTCTGCACCCTTTTACCTAAATTCATTACTTCAGACTTACGTACCCTCTAGAAGCTTGAGTTCTGCAAGTGAACAATGCTTTATTGTTCATCCCAAACAGGCACAAAATCACTTTCACTGACATTTACATTAAATGTTCCGTCCTGGTGGAATGACCTGCTCAACTCAATCCCAGCAGCTAAGAGCCCTTAGCAAGCCATCTTCAAGAATCAGCTAAAAACACATCTCTTCCATCTTTATGTGACCCTCTAACTCTAGCACCCTCTATTCTAATTTTATTCTTTAAAAAAAAAAAAAAAACTGTCTCTTTTAGAATTGCACTCTATTAATTTACTAACTGCTTGTTTTCTTAAAAAAAAAAAAAAAAAACCTAACACTAGCTTTTCTAATCTTTTTGTATTCTATTTGTTTTCTTTTTATTTATTATACAATTAACAAAAGCAAAAAAGCCTCTAACACTAGCTTGCTTTATTCTTTTTATTTATATCTGTTTTATTTTTATTTATTATATAATTAATAATAAAAAAAACCTTGCTACGTGTACTTAGTTAAGCTAACTGAGACTTGTTATTGCTCTTTTGTTGATTTTATTGCTTCCATTGTCCTCATTTGTAAATCGCATTGGATAAAAGCATCTGCTAAATGACTAAATGTAAATGTAATTTAGTGCTGGGAAGTGTTTTTTGTTTTGTTTTTTTAATGAAAACTACAAATCAGGTCTATAAATCTATGAATACAAAATAAAGCATAAACTACCAAATACATGCAAATATATATTTTTAATGCTTATAAGCATTGAAATATTGAAAGATAGGAAGAATCACATAATGTTTACCATATCAAAAACAAATAATGCTGAAGCGTCTCTGTGAATGTATTGTGTATGGATTTAATTTATAGACGTATGAAATATTTAAGAGAATTACAAGCACTTAATGAAACAATGGTTAGAACATGATTTTTATTATATTTTCATGCATGCATGTTAGCAAAACAAAGACAGAGAGACGTGGAGCATGAAAACATTTGTTGATCTTGCCGAAATGATGTTTAATACATTCATTCAAAAAACCTAAATCCCCCCCCCCCCCCCATATATATTTATGTATACATGTTAATCAGTAACACAAATGGTAAGATAAAAAGAGTAAATATTTAACAGCAGTCGCAAAATTTTTAAAAAATTATTAAAGGGGTCCTATTATGCTCTTTTACAAAGTCTTGATTTTGTTTTGTGGGTGTACTAGAACATGCTCTCATGCTTGGTGGTTCGAAAAACGCATTATTTTTCACATAATTTACATTATTACAATACCTTTCTCCCCAGCCTGACACAAACGGCTCGATTAGTTCTGGGTTTGATGAAGGCCCGCCTTCTGGAAAATGAAATGTGTTGTGATTGGTTAGCTGTCCCAGTGCGCTGTGATTGGCGAACAGCTTAGACGGTGTTTCAGTACTGCCCCGCTCCTTCGTCAATATTGCCATATCAATTCTGACCCCGAGAATATTGAACAAGAGGCAGAACCTGTGCACGCACGGATATTGCAAGACATATTAAAGTGGTAACGTTATTGTTATTGTTTTTTTTGGGGTTTTTTTTTTTGCCTAAATCACGTTTTGTTGTCAACAACAGCTTAAGAATAACTGCATTTACTATGTACAGATAAGTGCAACGATAATATGTATTACGCTTATTGTTCTTTAATTCTAACATTATAACAGAATTGCAGTGAAACTGTTATTCAGTTGAATTCATTTATACCATAGTCCCACAGAGTTACACTATTTGTGGCGGCATAAATATGCAAATTAATTCTCTGCCAGCGGGAGGCGCTGTTGTAGCGGGAGAGAGCGAGGTTTCTCCGGTAACGCTGTACACAAAGCAGAGCTCCGCTCACAAACACTGCTTTATCAGACATTACATGCAAGATGAAATGAAAATGACATCCACAATTTTCTGAAGACAGTCGGTTTCCATCAGAAATACAGTGATATAAAAACACCCGCACCGGGTTTAGATTTTGAAACCTGCATTCGAATTTCCGTACATGGGATTTATTTTAATGATATTCTAATGGACCAATTTGTGATGTCACAAATACAGGAAAACATCTTTGTAGTCCAAACGAGCCGTTCGTTGTAGTTCTTGAAAAGGGATTTTTTAAAAATGAAACATCTCCCTTTGGAGTGGACTGAGATATGTAACTTTGTAGATCTTTTTATGCCCAAACATACACACTACACACTGACTAAAATTCAAAAAGTGAAAAAGCATAATAGGACCCCTTTAAATAATATACAATGTCTTGTAAAGTACCTTATATTGAACCTCTATTTAATTTTTTTTTTAAACTTCTACTTGTAAATTTCCAAACTCAAGCATGCAATAGACAAAACAAATGCACTGATTGTTAATGCTAAGTTGTGTCTATAGGCCAGCATTCTCTAATCACACTTGGAAGAGAATACAGAGAGATATCTTTAGTCTATGGCTCGTGTCAAAATTTCAGACAGCATTGGAAAATCTGTTATCCTCAGAATTGGTAATTGAAGTTTCTCTGACAGCACTTTGGGTCTCCTCATCGATGGCGCTCTCAATTTTCGAAAGAAAGGAATAGCATTTCTTATTTAAGTCTTTGGCCATGAATGCATAGATGAACGGGTTTAGAAAGCTGTTTGCACTGGCGAGATTAGTGGATACTAGTTGGGCTGTGTAAAAGGCATAGCTGTGTTGAGATCTGTCCAACACTAAAACAGAAAGTATTTGAATTGGCAACCAACAGATGAAAAAAGCTGCGATCAGTAATGTCATGATCTTGAAGGGCTTGGTGGATTTGGACATTTGGTTTGCTCTAAGTTTACGGATCAGGATGGAGTAACAGGTGAAGATGGTCAGGAATGGAATCAAAAGCCCAAAAGTAAAGCGCATGAACACAACAGTTTTGTGGTGATTCTCATAGTTGCTATAGCATATGACTGTTGATTCTATATTCATAATCTCTGTGAATTTGGCAGATGGAATGTTAAGCAAAGAAGACACAATCCAAGCCAACACAACAACTATAGAAGCTTTCTTTACAGTGCGCTGATTCTGGGTCCAGACGGGAAATTTGACTGTGATGCAGCGATCCACACTAATGATGACCAGGATAAAAATGCTGCTGTACATATTGAGGGTCATAACAAAAGTGTTGAACTTGCACATGAAGAGCCCAAAGTTCCAGCTGTTCTTCACTATGTAGTCAGTGGTGAAAGGGAGAGTAGCGCAGAAAATGAAATCAGACAGAGCCAGACTCAGGTACCAGGTAGTGTTCACTGACTTCTTCATCTTAAAACCAGTAATCCAGATCACCGCACCATTTCCAATGATGCCAAGAAGGAATATGATCACATTAAAGATCACTGTGATTACACATGCTGCTTCCCTGCAGTATCCAGGGTGGCTGTCTCCAGTTAACTCTTTTAAAATATCATCATAATAATCTTGAGGTGAAAACGTGGTGTCTTCCATTATACTGAATAGGAAGCAGAGTTCTGTAACAAAAACAACAAGCAATTTATCCAAATGCATTTAAATTGAAGCTGGGCCATAACCACCATAGACATGTAATAATTAGAATAATTAGAAATGGCCAATCTGTCTCCCCCAATATTTGAAATTCTTGCACTGATCTGCTGCACTCCATTATGCAGCTCTCTGTTTTTTTTAGGATGACAAAAAGGTTTAAAAGTTAAGTTTTCAGCCTGGTTTGTTTTGTTTTGTTTTGAAGGGACCATGTACAAGATTAAACATAAACGTTTCCATTTGATGTGATGTACCAGAGTTAAGCAATAGTTAACTTTTCACTATTAAAAAAAAAAAATCATCTCAGTAGTAAAATAACAGAACAAATTCTGCATGATGCGCACATGTATCATTTCCAATCAATCCTCTGAAAAGCAGAACTGTCAAAAAAGGCCAATAAAAAGCACAATGTTAGCAGAATAGCTTCCTTTATTTTTTCCATAAACTGCTTGCACTTTTATAATAATGCTTTTTTAGACCTTAAATTCCCTTTGATTGGTTACACACATGTCTGTTTGTATGAAGGAAACTGCCTAATGTTTTGTTACTTAAAAAGCTAGTGTTTAAACCACACAGAACCACAGAACAGAACACAAGTGGCATGCTATTCGCGTTTGAGTACAACTTTAAGCGACACCTGTAAGACTGATGACTGCTAAGTATGTTTGTTAAGTGAGGAGATTTTAATGTTTCTCGTTTTGTATTATATCTGATATTTACCACCTGTAAAAGTGGTAGCAATCCTAAATTCGGAAAATAGTCTATTGCAACATGGAATTATTAATCGTATGCATCTTAATTCTTTTGCTGCTCTCTGTCTTTAAAATTGAACTGAAGTCAAGTGTTTACTGTATGAAAATACATTGTGACTCTGGACCGCAAAACCAGTCATAAGGGTCAATTTTTTTTTTTTTAAATTGAGATTTATACATCATCTGAGAGCTGAATAAATATCTTTCCATTGGTGTATGGTTTGTTAGGATAGGACAATATTTGGCTGAGATACAACTATTTGAAAATCTGGAATCTGAGGGTGCAAAAAAATCTAAATATTGAGAAAATCACCTTTAAAGTTGTTCAAATGAAGTTCTTAGCAATGCATATTACTAATCAGAAATTAAGTTTTGATATATTTATGGTAGGAAATTTACAAAATATCTTCATGGAACATGATCTTTACTTAATATCCTAATGATTTTTAGCATAAAAGAAAAATCAACAATTTTGACTCATACAATGTATTGTAGGCTATTGCTACAAATATACCTGTGCTACTTATGACTGCTTTTGTGCTCCAGGGTCATATATACATATTATCTTTGATGCATTAGTTCTTATGGCATCTGAAGATAACTTACCTCACAAAGTAAGCTTCACAATGCTGTTTGCTATGAGGCGCCGTATAGGGCTGAAATCAAACTTCACCCCCCCCCCCCCCCCCCCCTCCCCTCCCCCTCTCCCCCCCCCTCCCCCCCCCCCCCCCTCCCCCTCTTCCGGCCGCAACTTCATGAAACAGGATCTGTCTGCAAACTTGCAATCTCAGTGGTTTCCGTTTATGACGTCACGCAATCTTTTTTTTACTTTTTAATTTAACTTTATTTATTTATTATTTTTGAATTCAATTGCTCAACATTTTGAGGTAAGACTCAAAATGGTTCCTTTTTTCATTTTTCAATTTTTCCAAAAAATTAACAAACAAGAATTATGCTTGATTTTCCGTTTTTACGTTCAGGGCTAAAAAATGGATAAACAGCTTGAATTTTCAATCTCTGCATGTGGGCGGGAATAAAAGGCCCCTTTCCTCTGATTGGTCAACCAAACTTTAAACTGTGCCATCATTAGTTCTTCCGCAGTTCTGTGCAGCAGAAAACAGTCCTGCTGCTACAGTTGTATGTTGTATGTTGTAAGTTGTTTATTGCAAGTATATTTCATCACTTTCTCATCAAACAACCAGACTAACAAATGACTAACGAATAGCCCATACCAGGGCACAGCCTATAGACAGGGCTTCTGTGTAGGCATAAATTTGGCAACCTGTGCGAGAAATACAAGTTATTATTTTCTCATAGCCTAAATATTAATTTATTCGCATCAGCACCCACAGCTACCCCCTAGGCTACATCTTTGGCATATCGCCTGCTTTATTGAGCTGAGTTTTGGGCAAGAGATGAAGTTAAAATGATATAGATATGTAAAGATATGACATTATTTCATATCAGTTTACTATATGGTCACATCTATTATTCTATTTTTTTTTTCATTCTATAAGAATGATATGTAAAGTAATGTTCCTTAGACACCACAGTGGGGCAACAGAGTGTCATCCATTCCTCTGTACAGTGAAAACAATGAAATTCTTCAGTCAATAAGCTTCTGTAATTTATCATGAAAGCACGCTCTTGTTGCCTTGAGTAACCTGACAACAAACCTAAATGAGCTGGAAAAGTTCCTGATTTAAACATCAGCCCGAATCACAGCAGTCACGACTGGACAGCTTTAAAAATCACACATGATAGCACTTAATAACGTCTCTCCTCAACAAATACACATATACTAGACTCAACCCATTTAATATGCAAATGCTCACAGGCATCCAGGTGTTTTACTCTGCTTGTTTCTAGGTGAGTAAAACTTTGTACAGGTGGCTAAATAGGCAACATGTTCTTTACATTCAAATAGGAATTCATAGGATGCATGGATGTGGAAATGTTGGTTGATATTGATAAGAGATCATTCTTTACATTTGGAAGCCTACTACTGATATATTGTCTGATAAATCTACATCTTGAATCTAAACCAAACAAAACACTTACTATTAAAAGCCACATCCCAAGCACTTCAAATGCAACCAACGAAACAATTTCTCTATGCACAAATAGATCTTTCTTTTCCAAATTGCATGCATAAATGTCTGTGAGCAGTAATGCTGTGCCATATGATAAACTGATGTGAAAAATCAGACGCACTTACTGTTGAGCGGAGCTGGGTGTTTCCTCCTTATAGACCTTCCATGGATCCTCATGTCGTTTCAAAGTGTCCATATCTAATAACAGCAACAGATACACTGTTCAGAGCTCTTCTGAACAGCCTCTCAGATCCTCAACAAGGAGACAGATACGCTCAGCTTTCTAGATTAATCATCCATTAGTTAGTAACTAATGGAAGTAAAACTGTGGTTATAGGCTACAACAGGTAAAAAAAAAAAAAAACAGTTAGCCTACTATAGCCCGTTTTTACTATAATTTTCGTAAGGGATTGTGTAGCCTATAATAATATGAAATAAATGTTTTAATAGATTATATAATTACATCACAAACTATCAGGGAGTGACATTTATTTGATGTGAAGGAGGGTTGCTGTAAGCCCCATTAGAACTGGGTTGCGGTGCAGACGGGACTAATGACAGGTCATTGAAGGGTAAGTAGTCTATCTGGAGTGCATATAAATATGAATATTAAGCTTGATATGTTTCATACATTGTATATCAATAACTGCTGTTGGAGTTCTGATGTTGTGTGCTACCCACTCAGATTTCTACCTTCGTCTGTTTATTCGGCAGTATATAAATCTTCAGATCGGGTTTTTTTTTTAAACTTATTAGTGGTACAGAATGCCACACAGCAACTTTTCGGCATTGCACCAAGCAAAAATCAATCGAAATCATAACAAAAAGTAAAGATCAAGCGCCTAACAGGCCCTGCGTTCCATTCGGAAGGGCTCATCCCTATGCCCTAATCCCTTCAAAGGTGTTTACCCTCCGGAGTGAGAGCTTCGAAGAGTTGAAGGATGTAGGGGACCAAACAACTGTTTCTTGAAGTGCCCTTCTGCGTCATCATACGGAAGCGCCATCATCATGCAAAGAATTTGTGCAAAGGATCATGGGAGCCCGAAGTGTTCATCAGTTGTACCCTTCGAAATCCTTCATTCTGAAGGGCCCTTTGAAGTGGCTAGTTTTGAGCACTTTGGTTTGGAACGACCCTTCAATATGGCGGCCATGATTGTTTTCACTCCGAAGTGCCCTTCGGAAGGCGATATATCCCGTTTGGAACGCACCGAAGGTCTCTGCGCATTAATTTGAATGGTTTGTTTTCCCCCACGGCATAAACGGATATGACGTTTTTGTGGGCGTTCCCAGCAATGCCGACCAAGTCTATTTGGTCGTGCGCTGCTTCTTAAGCCATGAAGAACTTAACCTGGACAATCACCTGAGAGCACTATTATCATCAATTATCAAAGTAGAAACGCCGTTTCAATGTAGTTGTCTCGAATTCAGCCTCTGTGGCTCCCTCCGATCGTCACCAGAGGGAACCGTCACCTGAGTATTAACTGTCATGAACTCCAATTCCGATAATACCCCGTACCTGTGGATGATTACCTGCACAGGTGTTTCATATTGACTCTGGTCAATTTAAGCTGTTCTCCCAGTCAGCTCATTGCAAAGTCTTGTCTTGCCATGCAAGCATTTCCGAGCGTTTCTCCCGTGTATGACCTGGACTATTTACTGGACTCTGATTCTCTGCCGCCTGCCTACTCTGATTCAACTTGCCTTGTTATTTGTTTATCCTGGGTGTTTGCCGCCAGCCCTGATCTTCAGCCCGAACTCTGACTTTGATTCTGCCCTGTCTACGTTGTGTTTGAAGCTTGTGATTGAATTCTGCCTGTTTGACTTGCATTCTGTTTTAATAAAGCTGCACATGGATCCTAACACTACTGACTCCTCGTTACAGAAGACTTCGCCCGACTTCGATCCAGCAGCATTCTATCACTTCACCACCGAGGTCTCTGCCCAAGCGTCGGTCCTGGCCACACACCAACAACAGCTCAACTGGCTGACCTCAGTAACCGAAGAACTGGTAAAGACTTTACAAGCGCTTCGTCTCCAAGCGCCCAAAGCTTCTGCTCCACCTTCCAGCCCGCCTCAAGCACACGCCACTTTCACCACCGCCAGCCCTCGTCTCGCCTTCCCAGAGAAATTTGACAGATCTCCAATCAGATGTAAGGGCTTGTTACTCCAATGTTCAATGTTTGTCAACCAACAACCCATGCTGTACCCTACAGACGAGAGTCGCATTGCATTTGTGTGTTCGCTTCTCTCGGGGAGAGCGCTGGATTGGGCCACCGCGGTGTGGAGCGAGGATAGACCAACCTTCCCTTCGTTCAGGGCATTTATTCAACGTTTCAAGGAGGTGTTCGAGCACCCCGCTGGAGGAAAGGAGGCGGGTGAGCAACTACTGTCTCTCCATCAAGGAAGGGGTTCGGCGGCTGACTACGCTCTCTCATTTCACACTCTCGCAGCTCAGACGGGGTGGCCGGATGATCTCCTCAAACTTCATTACCGTAAAGGCTTGAATACGGAACTACAGTCTGAACTCACCTGTTGCAACGAGGGAAGGTCACTGGAACAATTCATCGAGCTGTCCATCAAGATCGACAACCTCCTCTGCTCTCGTCGCACCAACCGTCTGCCCGCATTCCCCGTTGTACCCTCAGCAGCATACTCAGACGCAGAACCCATGCAAATTGGCTTGACATGCATCAGTGAGGAGGAGAGAGAGAGACTCATTCGACAGAGATTATGCTTGTATTGCCTGGACATCTACGAGCATCCTGTCCCACTCGTCCATCTCGCAACCCTGCTGCGGTGAGTGTAATTTCTAAATCTGCTACCAGTTTAGAGATTGCAGTCACTCTGGAGATCAATGGGAGGGTTATGGAGACGGTAGCATTGATCGACTCAGGTGCTGCAGGAAATTTCATTGATGTGTCATTCGCTAAAAATAATAATATCCCTCTTGTTCCCTGTGACTCTTACTTGGCAGTCGCAGCGCTAGATGGCCGACCCCTGGGCTCCGGTTGCATTCAATTCACCACTGAAAATCTCCAATTGAATACCGGATTCCTCCACACTGTTTGTGTTCCAATCTCCACAAAACCCCATCATCCTCGGCCTTCCATGGCTGGAGCAGCATAACCCCTCTATCTCATGGACTAAGAAACAAATCATTCAATGGTCAGACTTCTGCCTTCAAAATTGTCTCCGCAGCATGCCCGTCAAGAAGGGGAGTGAGACTTCCTTGAAAGACCCATTACCCAGCGAATATCAAGATCTAGCCTAAGCCTTCAGCAAAGTTAAAGCATCGCACTTACCTCCTCACCGAGCCAGCGACTGTGCCATAGATCTCCTCCCAGGATCACAACCTCCCAAGGGCAGAGTCTTTCCGCTTTCACAACCCGAGGCAGAGGCTATGAAATTATACATTGAGGAGGTGTAATAACTTTAGGAACTTAGCTATGATTTAATCTTTATTTTGAATTTTTGGCTTTACAAAATTGCATCATAAAGATAGATATTGATTTGATTAATTTCTATTAATTAATCAAAACGTATTAATCAAAACGTATAATTTATACCTTTTAACGGCTCGTCCAGCGAGACATTAAAGTCAGTATATGTTAACAATTTTGTTTATCTTGCTTTGTGGCCAACAATAAAACAAACAAAATAGTAATTTATCAAATTTGAGCAAGGTAGCAAAGGGGTCGACAGCGCAAGGCAGTAACTGAATCAAATATAAAACACAGACAATGCTCTATACAATGAGACAAGTTTATTGAACTACTACTAAGATTACATGAGACTAAATCATCTCAACACATATACGACCACACACACACACAAATGAAGGAGTTATGCAGAATTATGAGTTATGAAGGAAGTCTCAACTTCGGTGGTTATCAGAAAGTCAACAAAGCAGAGCTTAGTTCTATCTTTCCCATTAACAACAACTTTGCGCCGTTTTCAGCCAATAGATAAGAGATTTGTTTTACTTGTTATAAGGTTTGCTGTCGAGTCTCGTTTCGTCTCTTTGAGGGAATCCCCGAGCTTAGCTGATTGGCTGGCGAACTGTTGTTTGTCTGACATCTCTTTAGGGAACCCCGGGCATGATCGGTGGGTTGCCTTGCTGGATGCGACGCGCTAGAAGTTCTTCTTTCCTTTCTTGGTTGCAGAAGTTTTCTTGAAGAGCCTGAAGTTTGGAATGAGGTGATGGTTTGATGCGGCGTATGAGCGCACAAGTTGAAGCAGTTTTCAAACCATGGCAAAGAGCGTTGAGTTTAGTTGAACATTAGAATTTAAGCAGGACATCTTAGGCCCGCCCCGGAGCTGGGGTACCAATCCGCTTGTTGCAAGGTGGAGCTCAGCTTCCTAGGCTCCATTTCTCTGCATAAATTAACGAGCTGCCCGTGTAATCACGTGACCGAAGATCCTTGCAGGGTTTTGTTAATAATCTTGATAAACATTATAACGTTACAGGATTTACCTAATTTCTACATTTCATCCACACAGAGTTGTTGCAAATAAAATATACTTTCGTTTAACACCAAACATGACACACACACATATTCATACCCTCATAATACATAGGTTAAAATGGTACTGGCCTTATAATGGATAGATTAACATAGCGTATGTTTTACTAACATATCAAGCATATCTAAGGCATAACACACATAATTTGGGAATATATTTTCATTACTTAAAAGTCCTGAATATTGTCTTTTGGAGTTTTGGCGCACTTTTGCGTGTTTCCTTTGTCTGTCTGAAAAAGGCACATTTTCAGGAATGTATCCGAGGAGGGGCCGCAAGTACTCCTGAGGTCAGAAGGTGTCCGGGAGAGGAGTTCTGGCGTATGTTTAAGTCAGGCCTACGACTGTAAATCCATCGCGCGTTTGTTGATAAGTTTGTAAATTTATACGTTGGCTGGTCAAGGTTCAGATACTATCTGGATCTGGTATCTTTCCCACCAGAAGTTTCCTTTGTTCTGCGTTGGTGAGGTTGATTATCTAGCTTGTTCTGATCTCTGGAGGGATAAGGATTAGCAAGACAGGATCTTGCTCCAGACACTCAGGCATCGTCTAAGGTACTTAGTTACTTTTATGACTTTTCAGAGGTGAAACCAGAGATTTACTCATTCCTCTGGAAGGAGTCTGCATTTATGTATGTGTGTGTCCGTTCAAGGATCTCCTACAGAGGAGCTCGCCAAGGGTTTCATCCATCCCTCCACGTCACCCGCATCAGCAGGATTCTTCTTTGTTAAGAAGAAAGATGGAGGTCTTCATCCCTGTATCGACTACCGGTCTCTCAACGACATCACCAGCAAGTTCCGTTACCCTCTACCACTCGTTCCCGCAGCCCTCGAACAATTCAGATGAGCTAAATATTTCACCAAACTGGACCTTCGTTGTGCCTACAACCTCATCCACATTCGTGAAGGGGATGAATGGAAAACGGCATTTTCCACCACTACGGGGCACTATGAGTATCTTGTTATGCCATTCGGGCTGTCCAATAGTCCTTCAGTGTTCCAGGCATTCATTAACGACGTTTTTAGAGACATGCTGAACCAATGGGTAATTATCTACATCGATGACATCCTGATTTACTCCGAAACCTATGAGGAACATGTCAGACACGTCAGAGCAGTCCTGAAACGCCTCATACAACACCAACTGTACGCCAAGGCAGAGAAATGCGAGTTCCATCAAGAGACCATCTCCTTCCTCGGGTATGTGATCAGTTCAGGAGGGGTCGCCATGGACGAACAGAGGGTGCGAGCAGTAGTCAACTGGCCCCAGCCTACCACTCTCAAAGAACTACAACGCTTCTTAGGATTCGCTAACTTCTATCGATGGTTCATCCGTAACTTCAGTACGATCGCTGCCCCCATGACATCCATGATCAAAAAGGGAACCCAACGTCTCACCTGGTCTTCGTCGGCAATAGCAGCATTCCGGTCACTGAAGGAGAGATTCACGATCGCTCCTATCCTGCATAATCCCGACCCAGATCTCAAATTCATTGTGGAAGTAGACGCTTCCAGTACAGGCATTGGAGCAGTGCTCTCACAACACCAGGGTGATCCTTCCTAACTATACCCCTGTGCGTTCTTCTCCCGCAAACTGAACCCGACAGAGCAGAATTATGACGCTGGCAACCGCGAACTCCTCGCTATGAAGGCAGCATTCGAGGAGTGGCGTCACTGGCTAGAAGGGGCAAAACAGTCATTCACTGTTCTCACTGACCACCGTAACCTAGAGTATCTGAAATCAGGCAAGAGACTCAACCACTGACAAGCAAGATGGTCACTCTTCTTCACCAGATTCGACTTCAAAATTACTTAGTGTCCCGGCTCTCAAAATACCAAGGCTGATGCTCTCTCTCGTCTCCATGAGTCTGACTCCCAATCCCCAGATCAAGAATCCGTTATTCCATCCACCATCATTCTCGCACCCGTGCAGTGGGACATAATGGCCGAAATCAACGAAGCTCAGGTCACTGATCCTCCACCGGCTGAAACTCCACGCAACCTCACGTATCACGTTCATCCAGAACTGCACCGTCTGCAATACATCTAAGTCTCCGCATCAACTACCTGCTGGGCTCCTTCATCTGTTACCCATCCCATAACACCCATGGTCACACATAACCATTGACTTTGTGACTGACTTACCATCCTCTCAGGGCCACACTACTATCCTCACTGTAATTGATCGCTTCTCCAAGGCCTGCAGGCTGATACCACTTCCCAAACTTCCCACTGCCCTAGAAACCGCTGAAGTTCTCTGCAACTATGTATTGAGGTTCTACGGTCTACCAGAGGATGTAGTTTCTTATCGGGGTCCGCAGTTCACCTCCCGTGTCTGGTCAGCCTTCTGTCGTCAACTAAACATAAATGTCAGCCTCACTTCCAGATACCATCCTCAAGCCAGCGGACAAGTGGAATGGCTGAACCAAGAACTCACCCGCTTCCTTCGATCATACTGCCATAAGAATCAGTCCGACTGGAATCGCTATCTGCTATGGGTCGAGTGTGCCCAAAATTCACTCCGCAAACCATCTACAGGTATCACTCCCTTCCAATGCATCCTAGGCTTCCAACCCCCATTGTTTCCATGGTCTGGAGAACCCTCAGACTTACCTGCAGTCAACTCATGGTTACAACGCAGTGAGGAGACATGGAACGATGCTCACTTCCATCTACAAAGAGCAGTTCGTCGCACTAGAGAACAGGCCAATCGTCATCGGCGTGCCAACCCCAACTACCAGCCGGGGCAATGGGTGTGGTTGTCCACCCGTGATTTAAGACTCTGGTTACCTTGCAAAAAGCTCAATCCCAGGTACGTGGGTCCCTTCAAAATCATAAGACAAATCACTCCAGTTTCATTGAGATTAGCCTTACCTGCTCATTACCGTATCTCACCCACCTTTCATGTCTCTTTGCTCAAGCCCGCTGGTGGTCCGAGAGGTCCTAGACGAGGCTGGTGACCAGAGGGCCCCTCCCATTGTTGTTGACGGCCAGGAGGCATTCCAGGTCCAAGAAATCCTGGACTCTTGTCGTCGGGGCAGATTCCTCCAGTATCTCGTGGACTGGGAGGGGTATGATCCGGAGGAACGGTCCTGGGTCAATGCTGATGATATCCTAGACCCTTCACTTACCACAGACTTCCATAGAGACCACCCGGACAGACCTGCCCCAAGACCTTGAGGAAGACCCCGGCTTCGTTTGCCTCCTCGCGTCAGGAGCCGCTCACAGGGGAGGGGCTCTGTCACGAATTCAGCCTCTGTGGCTCCCTCCGATCATCACGAGAGGGAACCGTCACCTGAGTATTAACTGTCACGAACTCCAATTCCCATAATACCCCGTACCTGTGGCTGATTACCTGCACAGGTGTTTCATATTGACTCTGGTCCATTTAAGCTGTTCTCCCAGTCACCTCATTGCGAAGTCTTGTCATGCAAACATTTCCGAGCGTTTCTCCCGTGTATGACCTGGACTATTTACTGGACTCTGATTCTCTGCCGCCTGCCTACTCTGATTCAACCTGCCTTGTTATTTGATTATCCTGGGTGTTTGCCGCCAGCCCTGATCTTCAGCCCTTGAAATCTTGAATTCTGCCTGTTTGACTTGCATTCTGTTTTAATAAAGCTGTACATGGATCCTAACGCCACTGACTCCTCATTACAGTAGTGACATACTAACTATTAATTTTGCACTTAATTTGAAACGTTCCCGAAAGTTCCACAGATTATTCTATACCACGTGGGTTAAAAGTACACCCAATATGAATAAATAAAATTAAAAAATCAACTAAATAACTACATTTGCAAAAAGCACATGCTTTGTGCTCAAAATGAGCCTACAGTGCAAAATAAGTTAATTCAAGACAGTAATGATCCATTTCCAGAATTACAAACATAAAATAACATTTAAAAAGTTAATTACTTGTATATTCACAGTTTGTTAAAAATAGTTTTGTGCTCATATTCTGTCCTTTTCTCCACTCAGTAAGTAACAGACATGTTGGATTTATGATCCATATTGTTGGATTTTTAGTTTTAACAGTCAATGGCTCACATACTCTTCAATCACAATGGCTGCTTTTGGCCTTCATAAACATTGTTTTGAACAAATGGAGGAGACACACTGTAACTCTAAACTCAGTTCAGTTTATTCACACCCCTATTCGGTGCATTTCAGATGTCACATCCTACAACCTGAAAAACTGCCACTCAATTACACCAAAATACACTGAAAAAATGATTCATTGAATTTACTAATTTTTTTAAGGCAAGTGGTTGCAATCAATTTGTTTATTTAAATGTAGCTAAAATAAATTGTTTGCAACCACTTACTTTAAAAAAGAATGTTTAATTTTTTTTTCAGTGTACACACAGAATGGTTTTGGTTTTGTGTTTTACTTTGTACATTTATGGTTATTAATGTATGTCATTTTTGCTACAATTTCAGGTCAATAAAAAAATAAGTCGAATTAAATAAGTAAATAGAAGTAAGTAAGTAGATAACTGTCACGATTCTCATGGGGAGACTTGAATAATCCAACTAAAGTCTTTAATGATAACAGGGAAGTACATCACAGGCTGGAAACACGCACGCAACAGACAGAGATGACGTTTAATACTCGACCGCAAACACAGGGCAGGACACACTATAAGTACACGACCTAACTAGATAATTAAACACACACAACTGGAACATAATTAACTAATAATCACAGGAACAGGAAACTAACCAAATATGGGCATACAAGAGGAAGGGAAACACAAGACACACAAGACAATCCTGACAATAACTGACATGGCATGCTGTTTTGTATTTTTATTTATTTATTTATTTTATTTATTTGTTTTATGTAAAACCCTAATACAGATATAAGACAAGGCAAAAAAAAGTGTAATAAATAATATACTAAATACTAATATAATAACAATTAATCAATAATAAGTATAATATAATTACTAATAATAATAATAATAATATACACTAATATACTAATATTAAAGTGTCCCTATTATGGGTAATGAAAGGTTCATATTTTGGTTTTGGGAGTCCCCGACAACAGGTTGACATGCATGCAAGGTCAAAAAACACTTTCATTTTCTTATAATATGCATTTATTTTTACCTTATTTGCTCAACGACTCCCAAACGATTCGCTCAACGATTCATTTTTCCAAACCTCTCCTTTGTGTGTCGCTAATCTGCGGTGATTGGTCAGTTTCATTTAAAGCAGTGTTTGTGAGCTTTTAACGCTCCAAAAGCGGCACCTAATGGCAAAGAATGAATTTGCATTTTCATTCAGACCAACGCGAAAATCAATTTTTCCCAGTTCTGCGCGCGCAACAAGTGAGCGGGCAATATGCTAATGTTTCATGTTGACGTCAGTCTGAAACGGCTTGGGATTTGTTTTAAAAACGACTCGATTTAATGATTCAGAGTCGACTCTTTCTTTTGAGAGACAATAACTTTATACACCGGTGCACTTTCAGATTTAAATCTTTGCAGGATGTTTTCATTCACGCAGAGCTGTGTTACACACTGCATGAAAGCTCATTTTCAAAAATCCATAATAGGGGCATTTTAATGAAAATAAACTTTTTAAAAAATAAGGGGGAAAAAAGCCCATCAACCAAAGCCCAAGGATGGAAATGGAGCAAGCCACAAAAAAATGTTGAGCCATCGGTTCGTAACAAGACCTGGGCTGGCTGTGACAGGGAACATGGCCAATATTTTCCACTCAGATAGAAAATCAGCAAATTTTTTAATAAAGTCTGTATGGTGCCCTGGTGGCCTGTATACAGTAGCCAGTACAAACATCAAAGGGGATTTATCATTAACACTTGTTTCTTTGGATAACGTTATATGAAGCAAAATACTGAAAATATTGCTATAAATTGAAGCAACGCCTCCCCCTTTACCTTTTGGAAGCGGTTAATGTTTGTAACAGTAATCTTGGGGGTTAGACTCGTTTAAAGTAATGTAATCATCTGGTTTTAGCCAGGTTTCTGTCAAACAAAGCACATCCAGTTTATGGACAGTGATCATATCATTTACAAAAAGTGCTTTTGTAGAAAGGGATCTAATATTCAATAAGCCAAGCTTTATCATTTGTTTATCTGTATTTTATCTGTTTTTTATTTGTTGAACATCAATTAAATTGTTACTCTTAAATTGGTTTGGATGTTTTCTGTATTTTCTAGTTCGGGGAACAGACACAGTCTCTGTAGTGTGATATCTAGGTGAAAGAGTCTCTGTGTGCTGAGAATTAACTGACTTCTGTGACGTGAGGCGGCTAGCAGACGGTCGGTTTATCCAGTCTGTCTGCTTCCTGACCTGGGCCCCAGTTAGTCAAGTACGAACTCTAAGACTATGTGCCATATTTCTAGAGAGAAGAGCGGCACCACCCCAGGAGGGCTGAAGACCATCTCTTTTCAACAGCATGTGGGGGGGCGGGATTGCATTAAAGATAATGAGTTAGACGGGAAAGACTGAACATCGTGTTGGTTTCTTACGGATTACTTTATCACAGAATATTTGTTTTCGATATGACTTTTCATTCATTTAAAAGTAGACACTTCAAGCTCTCTATAGATATAACTCCCATGTCTATGTGCTGAGTATTTGCTGAGTTACAGTTCATTTTAGTGACGCGTTTCTAAAAGCAGATTCTTCAAAAATAATAAAATTCTTCAAAACAGAAATATAACATTAATCAATATAAGATGATTGGTTATTTTTGATTCTGAATTGAAGTGATTATTGTATTTTTTATTTTATTTGTTTATTTATTTATTTATTTTTATTATTATTATGCATATGAACAGACATTAAAAAGTTTGGGGTCAGTAATATATTTTTAAAAATAATTTAACACTTTCTTCATCAAGGATGCATTAAATTTATCAAAAGTGACTGTAAAAACATTTATAATGTAACAAAGAAATTCTATTTTAAAGAAATGCTGTTCTTTTGAACTTTCTATTCAGCTGTGAATCCTGAAATATAAAATGCATGACAGTCTCCACAAAAATATTAATGTTTTTAACATTGATAATAATCAGAAATGTTTCTTGAGCAGCAAATCAGAATATTAGAATGATTTCTGAAGGATCATGTGACACTGAAGACTGGAGTAATGATGCTGAAAATTCAACTTCCACTTTTCTGCAAAATGACTTAGACAAAGCATGCATTAAAATAAGCTAAAATCATTACTAATAATAATTTATTTATAATTAGTGCCGTCAAATGATTAATCACGATTAATCGCATCCAAAATAAAAATAAATTGTTTATGTAATATATGCTTGTGTGCTGTGTATATTTATTATGTATATATAAAGACATTTTGAAAATATTAAATGTTTATATTTATATTATGTATAAATATATTTGATATACAAATATAACATATTTTTCTTAAACATATACATGCATGTGTGTGTATTTATATATACATAATAAATATTCACAGTACACACACATATTATGTAAACAAATTTTTTTATTTTGGATGCGATTAATTGTTTGACTGAACTATTCATAATTATTTGAACACATTAAATATTCAAGATTCAAGAAATAGTACATTTGAACGAGGGCTGTCAGTCGATTAAATTTTTTTACCTAATTACTTACATGATGTGTCGATTAATTAATCTAATTAATCGCAAATTACATTTGGCTGTGAAAATACCTCCAAAAGGTTATTTAAAGCTATTTTTGTGATAAATGAGAAAGTATTAGGCTGAGTAGACATTACAGATAGTAGCTTGTAGAAAGAAATATTTTATTTGATTCAAAATAACATTTTATTACACACAAACTTTTAGGCTACAACGGCCTAACATTAACTGTGGAACACAAAAGAAGATAATTTGAGAAATATTTCAGATTTTTCGTTCGTGCAATTGAAGTTATTGGTAACCAAAACAGCTTTGTCACAAACAGTCTTCAAAATACCAATATCTGAAATTTTAGGGCATATCTGCATTTATGGAATTGTTTCCACACATCATATTTGTCAACAGTCAGCTAAATGAAATGTAACATGACATAAAGGTGTGGGGGCAGGGCCAGTGCGTTAACTCCGTTAAAATATTTAAATCACATTATTTTTTCATAACTAATTAATTAACGCGATAAACTGACAACCCTAGTTTGAACACTAAAAATGTTTCTCATGTTGTTCCAAACCTGTATAGCAGTGTTATTTTAGTATCACTGAGAAACTATCATTTGATTCATATTTTGAATTAGTTTTTATTTTCTGTATTTTCATGTTTTAATTTTAATTTTAGTTAAATCTTTAGTAATTTTGTTGCATGTTTTTGTCATTATTATTTATTTTATTTTTTAACATGTCCATATTATAGTTTTAATAGTTTAATAATTAGTTTTTATTTCAGTTAGTTTATTTTATTTATACAAATAACAAAAATGTTTTTATAGTTTTAGTTTTAGTCAATCACTGTTAAAAAAAAAAAAAAAAAAGTGATTTTTCTTTCTGAAAAATCCAAAGACTTGGAATGTAGTGCATGAATCATATGTAAACATTTTTTATAGTTAATTTTATGTCCTTGTCACCTGTGAAATTCTACTTTTGTGTTCCTTGCAAAAAAAAAAAAAAAAAAGTATTCAGGTTTGGAATGACATTTTTGGGTGAACTATTCATTTAACCTGAAAACCAACTTCAGTCTTGCTCTCTTTGGTCTCATCCTTGGTTTTGTAATGGTACATAAAGAGGTGTTAGAGAATGCAGAATCGCGTGCGCTCTTGTGTGCAGGATCTGAACCGAGTGAAAGCGGCTCTGGTGACCGAGAGAGCTCAGGCTGAGGAGGAGCTGGGGAAAGTACGGGCCCAAGTACTACTGGAGGAGGTACGCCGTACTCTTTGCATTGTTACTACAGCAGTACCTGCAGTATTGTTCATCGAAGCGGCTCGATCCTCTGCAGCAGCAGCACCTGAGCAGCCTGGAGGAGAAACTGCGAGCGCTTCGTCAGTCTCGAGATGAATCGCAGAACCACTGCACCCAGCAGAAACAAACCATCGCGGAGCTGCGTGCCAGAGCGGGCCAGCAGAGCATCGAGACGGACTCTCCGCCGCAGCGTCCACGACTTACAGCAGGTGTCTCAGCATCAGGAGGAGTTTTTCTAGTAGACTTATGAATTAGTGTTTATATGTTTTTGGGTTGCACTTTATTTTAAGGTGTAATTATACATTTAGGTACTGAGTAATATTAAAGGTCATTGCACACTGAGTCCGAATTTTTCGCATGTTAAAAAATAAGTACGACCTCACGTTGTGTGAATCACATTTACACACTGCCTCTGAAACTTTCGTCCATCATGAAAAAAATTCGGACCAGGTTCGATTTTCTGCGTTTACACATCCGTAACAAGCATTTTGATAGGAAAAGATGACGAATACGAAAAAAAAAAGAAGAACAAAACGCATATGAAAATTTCGGACTCGGTGTGCAAGGACCTTAACTCTTTCCCCGCCAAACACAGAATTTTCCGATATTCACGAGACAACGCTTCGCTGCCAAACATGGAATTTTCTGTGTTTCCGTGTTTTCACGCTAGGGGGCGCTATTACGCATCTCCTGAATGAGTCTAGAATCACTCGATCAAAAACACAGACCAGGAAGACTCAGAAACGAGCGATCCCATATGTAAGCATATGCATACGAAAAATAATGTGATCATCAACACTAACCGCATATAAATGAAAACTGACTAGTCCAGAAAGACTTTATTTTATCCAGAAAGTGTTACAGGCTTGTGCAAGCTTTGAGATACTGATGGAAGCCATCTACTGCATCTTTGCTTTCATAATATTACTGAATATGATCCAGATGTAGTGGTTGATAAAAATGCGATTTTCTCAGTTTTGTGCTCAAAATGTTGCTTTTTTATGAAACCTACCTACATTCAAGTGTTAAAAAAACAAAAAAAAAACAATGCTTAAAGCTAGAATAAAACAGATTTTTTTTTAATTTATTTATTTATTTATTTCTTTGAAAGTAGAAGGTCTGATCTTTATTTTGATGTATTGCATGTTCAAATATTCATACAACAAAATATTCTGGGGACAATGAAATTTTAGTCAAGGGTGCATATATGTGGGTACATTTTAGATATATACATACATGTGAATGTGAGTGTAGATATATGTGTGTTTATATATGGGAGTGTTCGGATGTATAATATGTGATGTGCATCTGATGGAAGTGTATTATTGTTTGAGGAAAGTAAACAAATAAAAAAAAATAAAAAAATTTAGTCAAAATCCTCAAAAATGCTGGCGGCGAAAGAGTTAATTAACTACATGTACTTACTATATGGTTAGGTTTAGGATTAGGGTTCGATTTAGGGCTACTTGCATGCAATTATGCATAATTAATTGTTATTATTTTAGTAAGTACGTTTAACATGGATGCCTTAAAATAACGTGTTACTGGTTTTTGTTTTCAATTTAATTTTAGTCAAAGTTTAAAGTTTTTTTATTTGTTTATTTTTTAATATGTCTATAGTTTTTATTCATTTTTATTTCATTGTTAGTTATTTTAGTGCATCAAGTTAAACTTGAAAAAAAAATGAAAATAAGAAATATTGCCTTGGCAGCTAGCTTTTTCCTTTTTTCTCTTTCAAAAAGTACTTAAAATGTTTTTTTTTTTTTTTTTTTTTATGGTTTTAGTTAATTATAATAACCCTGATTGGTTCTCAACATTTTTGACTCCAAGGTCCCCACTATCCACAATGATTTTTTTGTTATTTACAAAAATTCCTGTGGCCATATATTTAACATAAATTATAAATAAATAATTGTTAATAATTATTTTAGCTTATCTGAGTGCATGCTTTGTCTAAATTTTGAAGCCCTTTAGTTGAGAACCACTGCACTAGGATTTATTTTGATTAATTTTTATTTATTTTTCCATTTAAATTTCCTAATTTTACAAACATGGAAGTGAAAATGTTTTGATAGTGTCATCATTAAAAACTTTGTTAATGAAAATGTATGTGGGTAAATATTGCTGTTCTATTATAATGTGATTTTATATAATGCATAGAAATTATTTATTTATTTATTTTCTTATTATATATATATATTTTTTTTTGTCTACTTTTTAACAATCAGATTTTGGTTATGATGTTGGACAAATCGCAAGCGAAAATACAAAATTACGTTTTTATTAAATATTATTTTACTTATTTTCTTCTTATTTTACCTTATTCTTATTTTACCTTCTATTTTATTTTATATTTGACTTATTTTTCAATAATAAATATTATTTCATATAATGAAAATGTTTTTATGGTTTTAGTTAACAAAAATAAATAAATACATTTAACGAGCTCTCGCTGTGTGTTTGAGCCGCAGGAGCTTGCAGGTAAAGAGCAGGAGAAAGTGTCAGAAGTGACTCGAGTGCGAGTGGAGCTACAAGAGCAAATCGGCCATCTGCAGGCCGAGAGAACAGCACAGTGTGGCCTTAAAGAGAAGATTGCTGCTCTGGGGAGAGAGAGAGATGAAGGTTGCATATTCATTACCATTCTTTATACTTTGAGTTTGACAATATAATAATGTCAGGATTTATTCATGTAACTCATTTTACATGGCGAGGACTAAATGCAAGGCTCGTGTGTTTGTTATGTAACCTGATGCTGAGGCTCATTGTGTTTGTGTTTTGGATCAGTTCTGAGCACCGCCCACAGAGAGGCCCTTCTGGACAAAGAGAGCGAGATCTCGTCTCTGCTGGAGCGTCTGCGCATTAGAGAAGAAGAGATCCAGCGCATCCGTGAGGACGAGGCCCAGAGAGCCAGCTTCCTCCAGAACGCCATTCTCACTTACATCCAGGGCTCTCCGCTCGCTCACTTGAGCCCCAAGAAGTGATTTCCATCAGGGTGCATAATAAATCTACTGCGTATTGCATGTTTTTACAATGCTTTTACATATTTGAGTGGCATTTTTTTAATGAATTGGGAAAAATAAAAAATATTAGATTTTTTTTAGTGCTGTTAAATGATTAATCGCATCCATAAATAATATATGTGTGTGTACTGTGTATATTTATTATTTATTATATTTAAGAAAAATATGTTATGTTTATATATTAAATATATTTATATATAATATAAATATATAAATGTATATACATGTAAATATTTTCAAAATATATACTGAATGTGTGTGTATTTATATATACATAATAAATAAACACAGTGCACATACATATATTATGTAAACCAAAACTTTTATTTTGGATGCGATTAATCGTTTGACAGCACTCATTTTTTTTAAGTGTATATATTTGGTTTGGAAAAGGAGTTTGCCTTGGTGAGTAATCAGGAAACTTATTTTTCAAAGCTTCTTAATTTGAAAATTTTACTTTTCTTTAATGAATATTTACTTTTATTAAAAATGTTGGATCTTTTTCACAAATACATATTTAAAAAATGCCCAATGTGCCATACTGACCATCAAACCTTTTATATTATGGCGCTTACAAATTGTATATTTTAAAATGTTTTCTATTGTTGCAGTTCCCTTTCCACTTTTGTAACCTCCGTGTTGGCTATTGAATAAAATGTGTGTTTTTGATGAAACTCTTGAGTTGTTTGTATGTAATGGAATAATAATTATTCTTAAACAAATAGTTCATACAAAAAAAATAAAAATTTGCTGAAAATGTGCTCACCCTCAGGTCATCCAAGATTAGGATGAGTTTGTTTCTTCATCAGATCTGCAGAATCACTTGCTCACCAAAAGATCCTCTGCAGTGAATGGGTGCCGTCAGAATAAAAACATCACAATAATCCACACCACTCCAGTCCATCACTTAACATCTGGAGAAGACAAAAGCTGAAACAAATCCATCATCAAAATGTTTTGAGCTCAAACACAAGTCTATAATTCATAATAACTCTTCCTCCAGTGAAAAAGTGTATCTTCTGTTGTCTCTCACATCAAAATCCAGACACATATTTGTTTAGAGCTGTTTTGGACTGTTGTGGCTTGTAAACCAGACCAGACCACTTTTTCACCGGAGGAAGAGTTATTATGGATTATGAACTCATATTTTAGTTAAAAACATCTTAATGCTGGATTTGTTTCAGCTTTTGTCTTCTCCAGATGTTAACTGATGGACTGGAGTGCTGTGGATTACTTGTGATGTTTTTATCAGCTGTTTGGACTCTCATTCTGACGGCACCCATTCACTGCAGAGCATCCATTGCTGAGACACTGATGCAGTGACACATTTCTCCAAATCTGATGAAGAAACTTTCCTGTAGCTCAAATAGTAGAGCATGGCGCTAGCAATGCCAAGATCATGGGTTCGATTCCCAGGGAAAGCAAGAGCTGATAAAATGTAAAAAACTGTAACTTGAATGCAATGTAAGTCGCTTTGGATAAAAGTGTCTGCTAAATGCATAAATGTAAATGAAACAAACTCATCTACATCTTGGATGATCTGAGTGTGAGCACATTTTAATTTCTGCGTGAACTATTTTTTTATTCCTAGACCTCTGGCACATGTAAAACATACTACAAAGAAATATTCCCGTTTCAATGTGTTAAACAATTAAACATAATACAATTTGAATTAAAAGGGAAAAATTTCCAACGTAATAACTGGACACGACATATTAACGAGGTAAGGTCACGTGACAAACATCTGCCTGCACCTATTTGAAGTATTTAGTGTTGTATAACGCCAACTGTTACAATTACTATGAAAAAAATAAATAAATACTGAGTAAATAGTATACATTCAGCCGTGTTTAGTAGCTTGTATTCAATCCTGTACGTGTGCATCGACTCGACGCTGTGTGGCTCCTGTCCCTTTAAATTTCTTCGTCTTTTTCCGGAGAGTCTCGGAGAGGTTCGCTGTCAAAACCGCTGCTGCAGGGAGGGCAGTGACCGTATTTTTGCAGATATCTATCATTTCTCGGGTTAAGTGGGAGCTGTGGCAGAATAAAACACATTTACGGCCGTGAAGTGAAGACACCTGCCTCTCCACAAATGCAAGCCATTAAATGCGTGGTGGTCGGCGACGGGTAAGTAGTGTTTTTGGCAGCTGATGGAGAGGAGCATCCTTGGAAAAGCCGTGTGGGGTATTGCAATGCATCCATGCCTAGTTCTGGCCTTTGCATTTTATTATTTGCGAAGCATAATATCCTCTATTTCATCCTAAGCGTGTGCATGCGTGCAGAATGCATGCGAAACTGTAATATAATAGGAATGTGTATAGCTATTGTAATGAGCGCATCACAGCCTGATACATTAATAATTGTTTCGTGTATTATTTTAATCGCTAATGCACGTGCGGCTTGGCAGCATGCATTGCTTATTAGACATTAAATGAACGGGCTTTGAACACAAATGTGTCATTTTCGTTCACAGTATCAGAGAGTGTATTGCGTTGGGTGTTGAATGGCAAAAGCGCTATGGTTACCACTCCCTCTTTTAGCGTGCACGAGAAGTGTGTGGAGCGCGTGCATGTGAGCGAGTCATTCCGCGAGTCGGTTCTTTTGAAGAACCGGTTCAGAAGCATGATTCGCAATTAATTTACCTCATGGCGTAACTGCGTGCGATTAAAGGCATACATGCTCACTTGAATTGTAATTTCTGTAATTTCAGTACTGAGTTAATTGATCATATATACATACATACATACATACATATATATATATATATATATATATATATATATATATATATATATATTTTTTTTTTTTTTTTTTTTTTTTTTTTCATATATTTTCAAATGCCCTGGTCTGCTACAAAATCCAGTTTAGACATTGATTTCACTGTGTGTATTATATTCTGTTATTTTTCTCATTGTAAACATAGAATATATAGGAAATTTATTTATGTTATCAGCAAAATGTTATATTCATAAATGTAAATTTTCTTCAACATTAACCAAATTACATAATTTTCTTTGTGACTTTAACTAGCTAATTACGACACTTAAAAACATTAGCAACAAGAAAAGAGTCAAATTTGGTGTAAGTTATGTCAAATCAAATTACAAAAGTAAAGAAAAATAATGAAAAAAAGATGGTATATTGGCATCTTGATAAATAACACATTTTGTGCATTATAAATCAAAACAAAGAACATATTTAAAACTTTTTACAGCAATTCACAGTCTGTAATTTCTTATTTCTGCTAAGGTGTGAACTGAGCCGGGCAGATTACTTACAAACTGTAAAACGTTACTGATTACAAATTACATGACAAAAATTGTAGCTAGTAACGTAATCCATTACGTTACACATTTTAGGTAATATAATCAGACTACTTTTAGATTACTTTTGAACTCTCGTTTTTCACATTGATTTAAATAGGATAATTTGTACTGTATATTATATTACATCAAGGTTTCCCAAACTGGGTTTGTGAAGGAACTGCAGGGGGTTTATGAGTTTAATTAAAGGCTAATGATTAATTATATCATAAAAAATGTTAAATTAAAACAATTTTAAAATGAATCAAAATAAAACACTTACTGAAAAAAATGAGATATTTTATTTGTTTACATGCATGTCATGTGACCATTAATAAATATCAGAGAACTATTAACATGCAAATGTGATACTTTATTATTAAAATGTTTATTTTAAATTCTCAGGGGTACTTCAAATAAAAATATAATAGGTGAAAGAGGACCAGATGACCAATAAATAAATAAATAAATAAATAAAATTAATTGTGAATTTATGCATTTTAATGTGTTTGAAAGACAAACGCCTTCCAAAGTAATAATTATGAATAAAAATAAAAATGAATGTGTTCATCTGTAGTTGATGCAATGCTGAAACACTTCTTAAACCAGAAAGGATTTTGACTAATGACTGATCTCTGTGTGAATGTCCACAAAACTGAAGACTTTTTTGTATATAAGTAGCATGGCTATTTTAGAAAAAAAAATCAATTATGAATAAATTATTGCTATTGTGTGAAAAATCGTGTAATCGTGTAATCCATAAAAAAAGTAACTATAATCTGATTACGAGTATTTTTTAAAATACTATTATTTTAAAGGAAGAGATTATCTTAAAATGAGTTCACGTGGGTTTATTCAATGCTTGTATACATTTGTAGTTTACGAATTTACCATATATAATTGACAATATACCAATATCATTATCATAGATCACATATTTTAATTTCACTGTTTGTATTGTATTTAACAGAAACAGCTCGGTTGAAGGAATCAGTCAGGTGGTGATTCGAGAACCGCTTGTGAACAAGTTCTTCGTTCGACTCGAACGATTCTTAGCGGCTAGCGCTCTCTCTGTGCATGTTTCATTGGTGATGGTGTGTGTGTGTGTTTGCCCTCGGGCGAGTGTGAATCTGGGACAGGGTCTGTCACTATCTGACATACTAACACCCACAGAAAGAGCACACTAGCAGCACTAACTACTTTTACTTGATGCAACTTATTCATCATATAATGTTCTGACCTAGTGCTCTTTTCATCATTTCCTCTGCATCTGTGGGTTTTATATGAATGCACAGTAATGCACCTCAGAAATAGCCAGCTGAGCTGTGATGTGTGTGTGTGTGTGTGTTTTCTCAGGGCGGTGGGTAAAACCTGTCTGCTGATCAGCTACACCACAAATGCCTTCCCCGGCGAGTACATCCCTACAGTGTGAGTATATAGTGTGTGCATCTACTTAAAAAAACAAAAAACAAATGGAGCACTTTATTTGAACCTTTAGACAAAATAAAAGTAAATTTAAAAAAAAAAATGCATGCATATGTGGTTTATGTTTTTTGTCATATTTGGTGTATCAGGTTTTTATGGCTTATATAGTGTGATATAGTGAGAAAATTATGCTTGTAATGTAAATCAATGAGATTTTTATAACATTAGAGCAGATACTGACATAAAATGATCTAAATATCAGTCATCACTTTATATCTCCAATAATATGTCTTAGTAAGATGAAATTGAAATAATCCAAACATGTAATGCAATGCAATCCAATGCTGATTGAGAGATGAAGAAATAAACGCTCCTCAAAAGATCCTGATGATCAGATTTGAGACTAAAACATGATTGATGGAGAATCAAGTAAAGCTGAGCTGCTTCAGTCCAGTAAGTGTTCATCTGGAAATATTACTACAGTTTTTCTGACGTTTACTTGAGAAAAATCAGTCAAGATTTAACAGCAAAAAAATTAAATAAATAATAAATAATAAATAAAAATCTTTTACTGGATAAAAAACTCAAAACTATTGACAGAAGGCATGGAGTACATTGTGTGCAACAAGTTTTTTTTTTTTTATTATTATTATTTTGAAGCCTTAGAAATGTGTGTGTGTGTATACATGAGCAGTATCACACAAGTACTTTCGGCCGTAGGTAATCACAGCGTGCCGATATACAGCCATAACGCACGTCTATGAGTGTGATATTGTGTTTATACAACAGTTCGACAGCACGAGTGTGAAAATAAATTAGAAACAACAACGAAGTGTCTTTAAAAGCCTTCTTTTGTGCAGAACTACTTCCTTCCGCCACAGATTTAAATCTAAAGTTGACAGTTTAACAGTTGAGCCCAGGCCTCCGTTACTAATTCCAAAACGTCACTTTAGAATTAGTAACAAAGGAACGTTGAGTTGCTTCATTGAAAACTTATTGTATTACTGCAGTAAAAGCTCGTGTTATGTAGAGTATTATGAGAGAGAGATGGACTAAACGACTGTGATTACCTGCATCTGATACAGCATCTCCTACAGACAATAAAACATAAGTCTGAATGTCCACTGAGGAAAGCCTTATCTTTGTCGTATCGTCAATATCCTTCCATCCGTTAAGCGTGATTTGTGATGACAGCACTGCTCATTTGTTAGCCGCGTCGTTGTTGAAAGTAAAAAGAACTTCTGTTCACAAAAGCGTTTATTTTTCAAAGTAAAAGTCTTTACTGCAGTGCTGACTCATAAAAACAGTCTCTTGTCGCCATCTAATGGCGGAACAATGTAATTAAAATCACCATCACGAACACACACCATGACTCGGTACTAAACACTAATATTAAATACTATTATTACTTATATGAAATATTATTTATTGAATAATCATATTTACTGTAATAAACAACAACAACAGCCATCATAAAAGTCGCTAGACAATTCAGCCAACAGTACAAAGACAGCGCGATATACAGCATTGAATTTAAATAAACATGATAATATTTTGCCAAAACTATTTGCTCTGGAACAAATAATAGTTTAATGAGACCAAAGACTGGCTGTTAGATTTACCCAAAACAAATTATATCTTGTGTTTAACCACTATAGAGAGATCAGAGCCAGCGGTAAACTCCAGAAGCTCTGACCGCGGTCAGGCGCTCTCGGCGGGTGTAATGAGTTCTGAACAGCCGCTGAACGATGGATCTCCCGTTTCCGAAAACGTCGAAGCAAATTTTGAAATAGACCTTATCTTTATTAACAAACCGCATATTTGAAGTCCAAGCAAGCACATTCTCACCTAAAAAACTCTTAAAACTGCATTCCGTGACACAAAACAGTATTATTTTTAAAATGGTAGTGGATTTGGGCGTCCGCCATGACACTCGCTGTGAGAAATACGGCAACTTCGGCAAGCGGAGTGATACAAACGGTGAAGAGGACGAGGAGCTCTGTTGGACTCCAATATCGCACTCCTATCAGCCAATCAGATTCCAGAACCAGAAAGAATGGTTGTATAAATATATATATATATATATATATATATATATTTACATATATATATATATATATATATATATATATATATATATATATATATATATATATATATAATATGATACAGTAGGATTTAAAGTGTTAACATGAGAATTGTATTTCAATTAATCAATTCAATTGACATATTTGACTTAAATAGATTATATATGGTTTTTATTCACCCTCATAAAGATAAAATAAATTCCAATTCTGCAGATATTGTACCTAATAAAAGGTTTTTCAGTTTTTTTTTCCCCTAGCCACTGCTAGTTCTCATATATGTATTTTTTTTTCTCCAGTAATACAGACAGATGATGTATTGCTCCTCACTGAAGTGCATGCGACAGCACTGATTTGCATTTCAATAAGACAATTAGTTGAGCGTTCTAAAGACCTAATGAACTCTGTTCTGATGCTTTATAGAGAGATATTCCAAAAATGTGAGCTGATGCGACTCTGGAATGTGTTTCTGAGGAACTGCTTCATTTGTCACAGAGATGAATGAGTGCTCAGGGTTGATGGATCGGAGCAGAAGTCGGTTTCTGATGCCGTTTGTCTCGTTCTGAATGTTTTGTGATGTTTTATTAAGCATTATGTCAATGTGCTTTTTCAGATTTGACAACTACTCTGCCAATGTGATGGTTGATGGCAAACCAGTCAACCTGGGCTTATGGGACACAGCAGGACAAGAGGACTACGATCGCCTTCGTCCGCTCTCGTACCCGCAGACGGTGCTGCCTTCACTTTCTTATCATTACAGATATAGTCTCCACACATCAGCATATAGAACACATTTCTATGTTAGCAGAAGTTTTATTTCTTTACTAAAACCATATCATTTTTAAGTATTCTTTACAGGTTTTTTCAGCTGCTTACAAACATTTTCAAAACTTTTCCTCTTTTTTTTTCAAAACTTTACACACAAATCCAAGAATTGCACACACAAAATGCAAAATACCTCACATCTCTTGCAAAATTAAGCAACACATTTAAAATATCACAAACACATCTCAAAAGAAAACATTTGCCATAATATTAACAGAGTGTCTATTTACACTAAGTGCAAATAGCCTGTCTTGTTGGCAGAGGCTGTTTACACTAACTCCGCCCACCAACATGTTTTTGGGCTAGTTAACATTACAAAAGACGACTGTCAATCATCAGCTCCAGTGGCGCAGATGGTTAAGCATGTGTCATACTAGTTTTAACGCGATCGATCCAGGTTCGAATCTGCCTTTTGACGAACATTTTTCTCTCTTTTCAAATTTCAAATCACATCAGAAAAGCATTTATTTTTAATAAAAATGAAGGAAAGTTGAAAATAAAGTATCGGGTAGGTGTAGGGAGGGCTTTTGTCCCAATAATGTGGCATCCATTTAATAATTTGAATTAAAATTCAAATTTACACTCAATAAGTTATTATTGCATACTGTTTTATAATGTATTACAATACTGAGGTGCAGATAATTGTAGTATAAGTAGTATAAATAGCAGAAAATCCTGCTATTTTAACATAGTGTAAATAGAATCTATAGCTATTTTCACTTAGTGCAGATAGCCGCTGCTTAATATTAATTCCTGTTAGATTTGTGTGTGTTACGTAGAGAATTGTGTGTTGTGTTTTGCAAAAAGTGTTTTATGAAATTGGAAACTGAGTCAAAGTCTGAGAATTAGTGTATGGTTTTGCAGATTTGGTGTGTGCTTCTGCTGTTTGAGTGTCAGCTTTCAGAAATTATGTGACAAGTAATGTGTGTGTAAGCAGTTGAGAAAAGCTGTAAATACACTTTAAAAATACACTTTAAAAAGCATGACAATAGCAAAAATATAGGCCTAATTTAATGATGCTGAATTAAAAATTATCTCAGTAAATTATCACATTATTATGAATAAATATTGGTAATCTGTTGCTGTAATATTTGGGGGTATTGAGCCCAAATAAAGTACACTCCAAAAAATGAGTTAATAATTAGCATTTATTTGCCCAAATTATCTCCAACAAAATAATCTAAAATAATAACTCTCAGCAGGAGTAATTTTTTTCTTTCTCATTTTATTTTATTTTATGTTATTTTGTTTCATAATTAATTAATTAATTAATTAAATTTTTGTTGCTGTTTAGAATGATGTATTGAAAATCAATGATGAATTTGATTAATTTCAAATAGATCTTATATGTTATGTGATGTGACTTTTTCAAAATGTATATACACGTGTGTGTGTGTGTGTGTGTGTGTGTGTGTGTGACATGACAAATAAGTAAAAAGAAGCAGGGTTGAAAAATACCACTTTTTTCACAAAATAAGAAAGAAGATTTTTTCAGGAATCAGGAATCATGTCTTTGTTTCAGTTTTCCCTCTGATTAAAGAATAATACAACACTTCTTCCTCTTACAAATAGTTATTAAAAGCAAAAACACTATGAAATGCATGTTTTGTGAGAAAGTGTGATGTGCTCGAGCGAAAAAGCCACTATTTTTGGAATCAGCTCATCAAAATGAGTAGGAAACAAGTATTGGATTTCATTCAGCAAATATGATGCAGTGCGGTGTAATTGAACTGAGGTTGCAAATATAAAAACAGCCTCTGTTTTCTCCACAGGATGTGTTTTTAATATGCTTTTCATTGGTGAGCCCGGCCTCCTTTGAGAACGTCCGTGCAAAGGTTGGTGCAACTCATTTTTCAGTCATGTTTGAAAGCACAGCATGCAAAGCAGACAAAAACACAACACTGACAGCAGAGCGTAATCTAAGACTGAGTGTTTCTGTGCTCCAGTGGTACCCTGAGGTGCGACACCACTGCCCAAACACACCCATCATCCTGGTGGGCACCAAACTGGACCTGCGGGACGATAAGGACACCATAGAGCGGCTGCGGGACAAGAAGCTGTCGCCCATCACATACCCGCAGGGTCTGGCCATGGCCCGAGAGATTGGTGCGTACCGAGGAAATCCGTGCATGCATTAATGCAGTTATTGAGTGAGTGGGACGCTGGTTATGTTGGAGTGGGATGCACAGAGATGCCCATTGTCTTAGAAACACAATGACCGTTCCCCATCAGCTCTTTGTGCTGCCAGAAGCCTGTTTCTCAAAGCCAACACCTCTTAGAAATATTTGGGGTCGGTAAGATTCAAAAGGAATGCTTTTATTCAGAAAGGATGCATTAAATTGATCAAAAGCAACAGTAAATGGCATTTATAATGTTGCAAAAGTTTTCTGTTTTAAATAAATGCTGTTCTTTTGAACTTTCTATTCATCTGTGAATCCTGAAAAATAAAATGTGTCACAGTTTCCACAAAAATATTAATGTTTTCAACATTGATAATAATCAGAAATGTTTCTTGAGCAGCAAATCAGCATATTAGAATGATTTCTGAAGGATCATGTGACACTGAAGACTGGAGTAATGATGCTGAAAATCACAGAAATACATTACAGTTTAATGGATACTCACATAGAAAACAACTATTTTATATTGCAATAATATTTCACAATTTTTACTGTATTTGGTTACACTTTATTTTAAGGTGTCCTTGTTACAGTGTAATTATACATTTAAGTACTCAGTAATATTAATTAACTACATGTACTTACTATATGGTTAGGTTAGGATTAGGGTTTGGGTTAAGGTTACTTGCATGTAATTGTGCGTAGTTTATTGTTATTATAATAGTAAGTACATATAACGTGTAACAAGGACACCTTAAAATAAAGTGTTACCCTGTATTTTTGATCAAATAAATACAGCCTTGGATGAGCTTAAGAAACCTCTTTCAAAAACATAAATAAATAAATAAATAGAGAGTAAAAGAGAGTAGGGCTGCACGATTTGTGGAAAAAATCCATTTATTTTTATTTTAAAGTTATTTTATTTTTATTTTTATTTTATTTTAAAAATGATTAAAATGATTATTTATCATTATGGCAATAAAAAATAAATAAATAAATAATACCTACCTACCTAGTGTATTTTGTGTTTGGTTTTATTTATATTAATAACAACAACGATTATTATTTTTATTATTAAAAATATAAACAAAAACAAAACAAGAAGTATTACTATTGTAACATTTCACTGTTAAATAAAAAATCCACTACTTAAGATAAAATTAATTAAATAAAAATAAAAATTTATTTTACATTATATACAAAATTACAACACTAATATTTACGGCTGTGTTAATCTCTTATTTTTCAAACGATCCATCACCCTTTTATTTTGACAGAATACTCCAGGGTGTCCTTAAAGCTTCTCATTTGTATTATAATATTAGTATTATTTCATCATTATAAGTATTTATTTTGGTAAATTACACATCCCCTGTAGAGTATTTTTTGCTAAATCACTTTGACTCAAATAAAATTCTTGCTAGTAGAGCAAATGTTTAAAAGAAGTGTATTGTTGTGTTTGTGCCGCAGGGGCTGTGAAGTATCTGGAGTGCTCTGCTCTGACTCAGCGTGGGCTAAAGACTGTATTTGATGAAGCCATCCGCGCCGTCCTCTGCCCTCCGCCTGTCAAAAAACGCGGCAAACGCTGCACTCTGTTCTGAGCGAACGCCGCGGCACCCTCACAAAACCACAAGATTTTTAATCAGCCTCTTGGGAAATATACTGTACTACTCTCACAGGTTCGGTGACAGCCGTCCATGAAGCTCTAATGCACATCACATGTATATGAACCATTGGTAGAGGATAACCTCCTGCTAGATGGCTTTTGTTTTTCACGGCCTCACGCGCCCGGAGACGTAATATTCCATTTCATATCGTTTATATGAGAAGTTTTAGTGGTACAGTGTAATTGTTGACATACTGTAAGGAAGTGTTTCTTGGTGTTGTAAAGAAAGACATGGGGAAGTTCTGTTGATTTAGATGGTCTTGTACAAAGCTAACCATTCGCAGTATTAGTTCACGACCCATTTTACATCCAGACCGAGTCAAACCGGAAAAGAAATGCTGCAAATGTTTGGATTGTGAAAAGCGTACACTGTAAAAAAAAAAAAAAAAAAAAAAAGAAAAAAGTTGAGCAAACTTGAAAGTTTAAGGCAACCAGCTTCAGCAGATTTTTGAGTTTTCTCAACTTTTTGTTGTATAAACTTAAAACAAGAAGTTGAGAAAACTCAAAAATCTGCTGAAGCTGGTTGCCTTAAACTTTTAAGTTTTTTCAACTTTTTATTTATTTATTTATTTATTTATTTATTTTTACAGTGTTGTAAAAAATCAAAAGTTGAGAGAACTTAAACATTTAAGGCAACCAGCTTCAGCAGATTTTTGAGTTTTCTCAACTTCTTGTTTTAAGTTTATACAACAAAAAGTTGAGAGAACTCAAAAATCTCCTAAAAGATAAGTTGAGAAAACTCAAAAATCTGCTGAAGCTGGTTGCCTTAAACTTTTAAGTTTGCTCAACTTTTTTTCCTTTTTTTTTTTTTTTTTTTTTTTTACAGTGTAGCTGGTCATGGAAGGGTTAAAAATCAAGTTCAGTTTTGTACCCAGCTAACAAAAATTCGTTCTAAGAACGTATTGCTAACGTTCCCAGTTCCCAGTTAATGTTCCCGTTTTTTTTTTTTTTTGTTTATGCAAACGTCAAGGGAACGTTCCATTTTATTATTTGGCAAACATGAGAATGTTACTTTTGAGGATTCAGTTTTTAAAATGTTTCAAAACTTTTTTCTTGGTTATGCAAACATTAAGGGAATGTTTTATTTGATCATTTTGCAAACATTATGAAAATGTTACTTTTGAATGTTCTCTGAACGTAACATTTAAAAAACAGAATGTTTCAAATCAAACATTCCTTGAATGATGTATAATAACATTTGTGTGCTACATTTTTGCGTTTTGATTAACTTTGAACATTGCAAAAACGTTACAGCAAGAACGTTTGCTCACAACTTTACCAGATAACAATCTTCTCAGAACTTTAACATTAATATTCTGGCAATGTTGTTATTACATTTTTTTTTTTTTTTTTAATGTTAAGGCAACACTCCATTTTATAATTTTGCAAACATTATGGGAATGTTATTTTGAATGTTCTCAATTTTTTGAAACTAGTATCACTTAAAAAAAAAAGTTTCAGAAATGTTTCACGAACAATGTATAAGTGGTTTGGTGCTAATGTTTCAAGAACACTAATAAAAACCAGATAACTCTGAATGAACACTGTATTAACGATTGTTCATAACTGCGCCAGAACATTTCGCTGAAAGATTCTGATCTTTGGAATAATCATGCACTGTATGGGCAGATACGTGAATTAAGAACTTAAATAGGGTTCGTTTGATTTCATGTGGACTTTAAAGCCTCATGCATTCATGAACACTAGATGTTTTCTTCTTCTCGACGCTTTAATAAACGCTGGAGAAGGAAACTGTGAAAGTCACTCATCGTATCTCTGCAGTTAGTGAACACACTGGTTTTGGATTTTCTTTCTTTTCTAGTTTTCTACAGATGAAGCCCTGCTGAAGGGTTTTATGGTACAGCTTCACGATCCCAAACCTCTGCGCTCTGTCTGAACAAATGCCCACCATCATCATCATCATCATCATCATCATCATCATCATCAGCGGTGTGTGTGTGTGTGTGTGAGTGCATGAGGGATTTGCATGCCACGAGCCGAAGCCAGAGCGTGTCTATAACTGAAGGACATGCATGGGCATTTGTTCCTGATCTTTCCCTCTTTGGAAAGCTTGTTTAATTCTTGTCTGCATGTGGCGTGAGTGTGTTGGGTTTGAGTCGACGTGATCGCAGCAGTATCCTGCATCGGTGCTCCAGCACTTCCTTTCTTTGTAAATAACTCAAAATGGACAAAAAAAAAATGATCTTCACAGCTGCCAAAAGACATTTCCATGATGTAAGATAGTATATTTACACAAAAATGTTTTAGATGAGGAATGCATTAATTAATAAATCTATTCATGTTTTACCCTTACTCTGACTCTCTGCTTTCATTCATTGGAATAAATGACAATAAAAGTGTAATAAAATGTAATGCATATGTCTTCTGAAGCCAAACAACAGCTTCGTGAGGAACAGACTGAAATTAGTGTTGTTTGTGAACTACTTCTTTAATTTTCCCATTTGCAATGCTTTTAAAATCAAGTTTTTCCAAGTTCAGTCGCAGTAAATACATTTCTCCTTGTCTGTTGAGAAATTTTTATTTTTAAAATAAATTGCAATTTAGTAAATCTCAGCTCTGTGATTGTTTATATTGTTGCAAAATGTGAGCTATATTGCGTCCAGCAATATATTTAGTGTTGGATATATAAACCTTTTAATACAGTATACTCACGTAAGATGATATTTTCTATATCACAAACCTCAGCTTGACTGTTAATATCGTTTAAAAATGTAAATGATATTAATATTCAGCTCTAATCTGCTAAATGTGACATGAAGATATGATATTATGAACATCAACATAAACTATTATAAACATCACAATTTTCTGTAGAGCTGCTTTAAAATAATTTAAATTGTAAAAAGTGCTATATAAATAAATTTGGCTTGACTTAGAAATTAAAAGTCCAAAATTTAGTCAGGAAAATCTGGATTTAATCATTTGTATCAGGATTATGATCATTAAAAAAAAAAAAATACTTCAAATAAAATACGTTAACTGAAATAAAAGAAAGTATAAAAAATTAAAGATTTTATTTCATTTAAAAAATATTAAATTTATTTTATTTCATCCAGTGGCCAAGGCATCATTTCTCATTTTCTTTTAGTTTGACAAAACTGAGACAAAAATTACTATATAGATGTATTTTAAAATAATAATAATAATAATAAATTACTAAAACTTTAACTAAAATTAAAATGAAAACAAATTATAATATATATATATATATATATATATATATATATATATATATATATATATATATAAAACAGAAACCAATTCATAATAATAAAAGTTGAAATAGTATATCAATGATACTAAAATAACAGCAGTGTGAATGTTGATCTCTACAGGCCTTACATGATACTACAGCATTAGAAATCGACAGTATTGTCATGGCAACTGGAAGCTGAGACCTTCAGGCTCTCATGAGGACCGTATGAGCTCATTAAAGCAAGGCTTCAGTTCAGTTTAATGTTTCTGTTATCATTTACTCTAAATTCCAGAGTGGTTTGTGCAACACAAAAGGAGATATTCAGCAGAATGTTCATGCTGCTTCTTTCCATAACAAAAATGCCACTATAACAGCAGATGCTCTAAAGCTTTGTCTGAAGAACAAAAATGAAGATGAATTATTTTAAAATGAGTTGTAATAGGTGAAAGGCATCCGTTCCTCCTCATGAACCTGTGGCTGATGAGGTTTGTCTCAGCAAGCCAGAAACCCTCCGTCCACGGGCAGAATCACTCCGCTGGTCATGCTGCTCTTATCACTGAGGAGGAAGAGGATGGAGTTCACCGCATCCTCCACTTCTACACCACAGCAGGAGAAAGAGGAGCACTGTCAAACACTGGAGAAAACCTAAATCACTCCAGACATGCATTTGGAGTTTCACAATCTGTCACTAAATCACACTTACACAATCTTTGCTAAATCCCAAACAGAGAGAGAATATTCAAGAGCAGATTCACTGCACTGGAAACTGACTTATTATAAAGAGGTTACTGCTGTCAAACTATTAATCGCATTCAAAATAAAAGTTTTTGTTTAAATAATATATATGTGTGTGCTGTATATATTTATTATGTACATATAAATACATACACATGCATTATATATTGAAGAAAAACATGTTATATTTATATATTAAATATATTTATATATAATATCAATTATATGAATATAAATATAAACGTAAATATTTGGGCACAAATACATCAAAATGTATTTAAAATAAAAATACAAAATACTGTGCAAGAATTTTTTTTTTTTTAAATACAAATACAGTATTTTGTATTTTGAAAATACACAGAATACATACTTTATCGCTCTGAAGTGTCAATGACTCCGGCCCACTAAAAGCTACGCAAATATATCTGCATACCACAACAATATATAAATGATATAGAAAAAGTTCAATCAATTTACACTTTATATCACAGCCAACATACATATTGCCATATTGCTATAGCAAGCAGTAATGCTTAAAGTTTAATTAACACATTTGACAAGCTAGTTGATAAAACCAAAGGCTGACCAAAAAAAAACAAAAAAAAAAACAAAACAAGAAAACAACAACTATCAAGACTGACTAGTGCTAATGATGTTCCCTTGCTAGTGCTCTATTTTTCCTTCATGTTATTGCTAACTAAATGCAAATCTGAATGGTGTTCCATTTTAACCTTAATCAACAAGTACAAATGACCATGACATCCTTATCTTATACTTTATATTTCTACCTTCTACTATAATTTTTATACCCAAGTTTCTGAGTTCTGGAGGCCATAAACTTTAAAGTGGTGGAGGGGAAACAGTTGCTGCTGGGACAGGAATATTTTTTTTTCCCCACAAAAGCAAGATCACCTTGTTTTAATGTTAAAGTCATGCACATAGTAGTGCAATAACCATTTCAAGCATTTGTATTTGACTGAAAATCCAGAATCGTCAATAAGATAAAGATAGCATGTGAATGTTTATATAGTTGTTAATGAATGGGATGCTACATTTTATTCAAAATTAAATTTCTTAAATATGTACGATTTTGTCTTCAATAAGATTTTCCCAGGAAACCTGGCGTCCTCCGTGATTCAGCTCAGCAGCAAAGCACTTGAATGTGACAAGCTTGTAATCAGGACTTCTGAAATTGGAAATAGGAAATTTTGATAGCACATGAAGGCAGTATTATTCCTTATTTTCTTACAGGAGTCCAGAAAACTTCATTACCCAATTCTAGATGGAGTCATACATGCATGAAAGTAGCAAGTCTGAACTAGTTAATACAGGTAACCAGCAGTGTAATAAAGAGGTTGATTGGCAAAAAGTATTTTATGTATTTTGAAAATACAAAAATACTAAATTTAAATGTATTTAAATACAAAATACATGTGATTTTTTTCAAAGGTATTTAAATACAAAATAGTATTGTATGTATTGTATTGTAATGTATTTGAAATATTGCCCATCCCTGACTACTACTACTAGCTGTTGTTGTTGTTGTTATAAATATACATATTATTATTGTTATTATAATGTTAATTAAAATGCATACATTTATTGTAAATATGTTTATCAATAACTGCAAATGAACATTTGATCTTAATAATACTAACGCTAATACTAATAATATTACTACTACTACTAATAGTTGTTGGTGTAATATATATATATATATTACACCAACAACTATATATATATATATATTGTTGTTGTTGTTATTATTTTTAATAAAATGTATGAATTTATGGTAAATGTTTACCAATAACTACAAACCAACATACATTCATTCATTCATTCATTCATTCATAAATAAATAAATAAATAAATAAATAAATAAACAAAACTGGGTAACCAACTAAATGGGTATTTCCTGTTTTTACATTTGAAGTATTATTTAAATTTAAAATCTAATACTAATAATAATAACAATAATAAGTATATTAACAATAATAATATCATAATAAATGTAAATAATATTTAAAAATATTTATATAAAAACAGAAAATAAACCAAAATGGGTAACTAAATCTGCAATCCTGTTACCCATCTTGGTGTATTTGCTGTTTTTATATTTTAGATATTATTATTATTATTATTATTATTATTATTATTATTATTATTATTATTATTATTATTATTATTATTTATTATTATTATCATAACCATAATACATTTAAATAATATTTAAAAATATAAAAAGTAAAATACAACAAAATGGGCAACAGGGTCGCAGATCTAATCTAAATTTGGCTGTCAGTCAGCAGGGCTGCTAATAATAATAACAACATTATAATCATCATCATTATCATCATCATATTTCGGCATTCATGGAAGGAGTTAAAACAGTGTTCAGGCCAACATGGAAATGATGTTTGCATTATTCATCAATGATCACATCTACTCTCAAGGGAAGAAATACTGGATTGAAGGCATTATGTCCTCATGAAATATATGACAGGCATTATGAGTTTAATTAATTTGACATTCCTAGAACAAACCAGTGTGTCTGCTCTGTAACTCTAGCAGTGAGGATCTACAGTCTGCTGTTCATTCAATCAGCAAGAGCAACACGACGGTGAAAATGAACACATCTACCCCAACACTGATTGCCATACACAAACAACTTTGCCGTAAATATGCATTATTATCTGTCAGCAATTCCATCCACTTCTCCACATAATTACAGAGCAATTAGTGGCACACAACCCAGCATTCAATCATTTAGAAACAGATTTCTGTATTTGAGAGGGTGGTTGCTGATTGGCCTGAAGCCTCCTGGAAAGACTGTTCACCACAATGCACAATTAATTTTCTCAAAGCTGTAAACAGCATACAATGACGAAATCATGATTTCATAAGCACCTGATCCGGACCCAGCTCCAGCACCATCACTCTGGTCAGCATGTCCAGCGCTCCTTTAGTGGCACCTGCAGACAACACACTGATCAATCAACACTCAGAAGTGTGCTTCAACACAACAAATATAAGCTGGATTCAAAATTTGGATTTGGTTTATCAATTTAAGATCTTTCTCCAGTAATGCAAGGAAAACAGGGCCATTAAAGTCTGCAGCACTTGATTCTGATTGCTCAGTCACTCAATTCTGTGGTCAAATGTTTTTGTATAATGACCCTTAACTGTATTGTAATAAAACTCAAATCAGTTTTTCACATCCATGTATTTAGCTTAATTGTCTCGGGGTCATTTTCTCAGTTTTAACTGTCATTATTTTTAATGTACATTATCCTTGCATAAAAAGGTCCCATCATTGCATACTTCACACATTTGCATGAATGCAGCCAATGTTTACATGCACCAAAATAATGTTAATAATCAGAAAGCCTTCATGTAAACATGAAAGTAGATCTGAAATAATCTGATCAACTGGAAAAAAATAAGCACGTAAGTTTGCATAAATATTATGTCTTATGAACTGGTCAGTGGAAGACACTGAATATTTACTTAATATTTGGAATAATTACAATTTTTAAATGTCTCTAAGAGTTCTCTTCTGCTCACCAAGGCTGCAATTATCATCAAATGTACAGTACAAATTGTGAAATAATATTGCAATTTAAAATAAATGTTTTCTATGTGAATATATGTTAAAATGTAATGTATTTCTGTGATGCGCAGCTGAATTTTCAGCATCATTACTCCAGTCTTCAGTGTCACATGATCCTTCAGAAATCACTCTAATATGCTGATTGGCTGATTAATTATTGTTGGCGCTCATTTATTAATAATAGTTCTTATTATCAATGCTAAAAAAAATTTTTTGGCCGCTTAACATTTTATATGTGTCTTATACATTTATTTTATAAATGTCTTTAATGTCACTTTTGATTAAAGCATTCTTGCTGAATTAAAAAACAAAATTCTTTCTTTCTTTCTTTCTTTTTTTTTTAATCTTACTTACCCCAAACTTTTGAATGGTAATGTATCACAATGTAATTTTTTTTAAGCAGCAAATCAGCATATTAGAATGATATCTGAAGGATCATGTGACACTGAAGACTGGAGTAATGATGCTGAAAATTCAGCTGCGGAAATAAATTAAGCACAGAAATAAATTACATTTTAACATATATTCACATAGAAAACAGATATTTTAAATTGAAATAATATTTCATGATTTTTACAGCATTTTTTGATCAAATAAATGCAGCCTTGCTGATCAGAAGAGACTTCTTTCAGAAACATTAAGAAATCATAATTATTCCAAGCTTTTAACCAATAGTGTAATAATGCACGCCAATGAATATGTGAACTGGATTGCAATGTTTAGGATTCTTATAAACAGAATTAGAAATCGGATTGGATCCATTCTGGCTGATATAAAATTAGTGCATGTAAACAAAATCATTCTCTCCAGGCCTAATAAATAGGACAGTGATTCCAGTTGCATGAATGCAATAGATATGCACTCACAGTATACGGCATGATCTTTCAGCGCACATTGTGAGGCTTGACTCAAAACGTTCACAATAGATCCTCCACGTCCCCTGGCCTTCATTCCTCGAGCCACGATCTACAACGAACGCACACAACACCATTAAATCTGTGGTAGAACTCTCTCTGATATCATCCAGCATAGGTTCGCTCTTCTTACTTGAGCAACATGAAGTGCAGCTTTGACGCTGACACTGAAAGACCTGTGAAAGCAATCACAAATGCACTCAGACTGCTTCAAAACACAATGATAAGAGTGTGAGTGATATCTCAAAGCCCTACATGTCAAACTGATCTGGCGTGACTTCTAGAAAGGGCTGCAGTTTAGCGCAGGCTACATTGTTGACCAGGAGATCCACCGGACCGATGTCTTTCAGAGCTTGCTCTGTGGCGTCCCAGTCTGACAGATCCACACACACCGGCTTAACGGAGGCACGCTGCGGATCAGAAGCAGCCTGCGTTACAAAGACACTTTTCAATGCAATGTATTGTCAATGCATGAAGCATAAAGGAGCAGCAGGAGAATGCAGATGCGCTGGGAGACAATGGTTTAGTCTCAGGATGAGCTGGACTGTGAGCCACAGTGTTACTTATTAAATAATAAGTTACAGATTACAAGCAGTGTTGGGGAGTAACTAGTTACATCATGCAGTTGCTTAATTTAATTACAAAATAAATGTAATTGTAATTAGTTACAATTACTGAGAAAAAAATGTGTAATTAAATTGCAGTTACTTTCAATTCAAATCAGTCCAATTCAAGTTAATTTCTATAGCGCTTTTCAAGATGCAAATCGTTGCAAAGCAGCTTTACAGACAATTAAAGTTTCTACATTATATTTAGTAATAGCTTATCAGTGGTGACTATCTCAAGTTGATGGCCATATGGCAGAAAGTTACTTAAAATGTTAACAATATATATATATATATATATATATATATATATATATATATATATATATATATATACACAGTGTTGGGGAGTAACTAGTTACATGTAATGGAATTACATAATTTAATTACAAAATAAATGTAACTGGGTAACACTTTATTTTAAGGTGTCCTTGCTATACATGTTACATGTACTTACTATTATAATAACAATAAATTATGCATAATTACATGCAAGTAACCCTAAGCCAAACACTAATCCTAAACCTTAACATATAGTAAGTGCATGTAGTTAATTAATATTACGCAGTACTTACATGTATAATTACACTGTAGCAAGGACACCTTAAAATAAAGTGTAACCAAAAATAAATGTAACTGTAATCTGCTACAGTTACTGAGAAAAAAAAAAGTGTAATTAAATTGCAGTTGCTTATGAAAATGTTAACGATTACAAAGGGGTTACATCTGAATATTTTTACACACACATATAGATTTAATTGATTTCTTTCCAAAATTGCATTTACTGCACTACAATAGACAACAATGTTTCAGGAGTTTAGGACACAGCATGCTTATTATTAACTGTTTTATTTCCTATTTGTATATGCTTTAATTTTTAAGATAAACTGTTTTTCTGGGGGTTTTTTTTCCCCACCAAGGCATCGTTATATATCAGTGTTTTCTGTCATAGCAATGCAAAGATTTGATTTCAAAAACAGTATCATAGCTATTAAACTATTTCTAATGATTTTAAATCTGTATTTAACCTCAGAACAATCTCAAGTTAAAAAGAGGAGCTAAAGTCTGATTCTGTGGTGGCTGTGCTTTAAAATTCAATTATTATAATCTTAATTCAAGTGAAGAAGGATTGTGAAAGTCTGACAGTAATCAGTGTTGAGTAGGTTAACCTTGCCTGGATTAAATGTTTCAAAATGATTAACAGTTAAAGACATTAGAAATTTAGAAAAGTAATCAAACGTAATCAGTTACATTACTTGAATAAAATGATTGAAGTAGTTACACTATTTATTACATTTTAAATAGGGTAACTTGTAATCTCTAACCTATTACATTTACAAAGTAACCTTCCCTACACTGATTATAAGGTTTCCCTATTCAAAATGTATAAGTAATATAACTATTTCAATTGCTTTATTAATGTAACGGGTTACATTTGATTACTTTTCTAAATTTCTAATAATTAAGATTATAATAATTGAATTTTAAAGCATAGCCTCCACAAAATCAGACTGACTTTGAGATCAATCTGAGGTTAAACACAGATTTAAAAACATATAGTTTAATAGTTATGATATTATAACACTTTATTTTAAGATGTCTTTGTTACACGTTACATGTACTTACTATTATAATAACACTTAATTATGCATAATTACATACAAGTAACCCTAACCCAAACCCTAATTCTAACCATATAGTAAGTACATGTAATTATTTAATATTACTCAGTACTTAAATGTTTAGTTACACTGTAACGAGGACACCTTAAAATAAAGTGCAACCTGATATTGTTTTTGAAATCAAATCTTTGCACAGCTATGACAGAAAACACTGGCATCTAACAATGCTTTGGAAAAAACAGTTAATCTTAAAAAATAAAGCATATACGTAAAACCAGATAGGAAACAAAACAGTTATGGAATAAGCATGTGTCCTAAACTCCTGAAACACTGGTGTGTGTGTGTGTGTGTGTGTGTGTGTGTGTGTGTGTGTGTGTGAAAATATTCAGGTGTAACCCCCTTTGTAAACATTTTCATTAGTAACTGTAATTTAATTACACTTTTTTTTCAGTAACTGCAACTGATTACAGTTACATTTATTTTGTAATTAAATTACATGTAACTAGTTACTCCTCAACACTGGTGGCCAAGGGGTCATTACCTCCTGCACAAGGCTATCCAGGTCAGCCTTAGTGTGTGTGACAGCCGTGACCTTTGACCCACAGAGTGCCAGAGCCAGAGCCGTGCCCGTCCGATCCCTGTGAGGCATTGAGGGAAAGTCAACCATCTGGCGTATCATTACAACAAGACTGATTTGGAAAGTTCAAAGCATGCATACTATGCACTTATTATGCGCATGTGATTATGCACTTTTAAAGAGACAGTTCACAAAAACGTTTTCTTACTCCTGTGGAACACAAAAGAAGATCTTTGTAAGAATGTTTGTAAGAACTTTTTGTACTAAAATCAAGATGTTAACCTGGTCATTTATAAGTATCATTAGACTTGACGCTACACCAATTTATTATGAATGAATAAGATTTCTTAATTCTCAACATCACCACATAACTATAAGTTTATACAACTTATATGCATACATACAGTAGAGGCATGTAAAAAATTACATACAGCAAACTGCAGCTACTTGATTGCTTTTATCATCGCAAAATGTAACGATATTATTGTCCAGTTCTAATCTGCTAAATATAACTATACGGCATGAAGATATTAAGATATTGTCAGAATGTCCAGCTGGAGTGCCCATGAGCTCCTCTATAGGGCCCTCCATCTCAGCAGTCTTTAGATTAGAACGATGGATGGATGGATGGATGGATGGATGGATGGATGGATGGATGTGTAACCGGGACTAGGTGATTGACGGTGACAAACCCGTGCCTGTAAAGTGTTCTATCTGGCATGATATCCTGATGGTAAGTGTTTTAAACGCAATTATAATTGGGAGTGGGGACAATATTATGATTAGTAACATCTCCTTTTGTGTTCACTGTAGGATTCTCCCTCTCGTTCTCAGCTGTGATTGTTTGCTGCTGTTTATACAGCCACGCAGACGCTGTTGTTGCCATTAATTAAAGGGGACTGCTTGTCTGTTTCTTATCATGCCATTTTAGTGCCCTGCTTCACATTTTTGGCCTGTTATGGGAGGCTTGACCATCTCTTTTGTTTGTATAAGAGATAAAAACTGGCCCGTCTCTTTTTTTTTTCTTTGATTTAAACCATTTAATCTTTTGTTGTTTTCTTTTACCTTTTAATTCTGTGGAAGTAAAGTTTGTTTGGTTTGGTTGAATCGATTTGATTTTCTTTTCTTTATTCCTGTAAAACCAATTAACAAGTTTTGTGGTTGTAGTTTTTGTTGCATGTGATCAATCATCTATTAATGCATCTGTACTTGTATGTGACCATTTACTGAGTTCAAGCTGTTTTGTAGTAATCTCAGGTTACTAACTATTTGATCCTTCTAAGGTTTCATTTTTTTCTCTCCTTCCTTCTGTCTGTTATTGATACCCACTTTTGTGAGGAGTTGCTTCATTAAGAGATGTCCATATTGCGTTGCATCTCAAGTTTCTATAGTTTCTTAATTTCTTTGATTTATTGCAGGAGCTGGGGTCCCACGGGTGGACTGATCTTCCTCTGTGTGGTGGTGGCTCTTCTTTATTGTGTGCGTGCGGTGTTACACTTTGAGTGTTAGATAGTGTGATCAGGAGTGTGTGTGGAAGTGTGCCCTGGTAAAACCAAACTCTACATTGATTCCTGCCATTGGGAGCCTCAGCCCTGCTGGTATTATTTCAGTTTGTTTTGTTTTACATATACACATAATTGTTACATGTATATAAAGTTGGTTTGTATCATTACCTTTTTCCTTTTGTAATTTGTTTTCTTTTGTTTGAAGTGGGGTTTCTAGTGTTTCTTGTTGATTTTAGCATCCAGCATTTTAACCCATTTCTGTGTTAATAAACATTTGTATTTTATACTTTACTCATGTCTCCTGCCTAATTCTATGAGGGAACCAAACCTGTGCTTTATTACTCAATTTTTGAATGGTTTGCGTATTTTCCCTGGGGTTAATTCCTAGGGTGGCGTAGTCGGATTTTCTTACTAGTAAAAACTCAGGCTTGTGTCTCAAAATTGCACCGCCACGGATAGATGGATGGATGGATAGATAGATAGATGGATAGATGGTTGGATAAGTAGAGAGAGAGAAGAATTTACCAGTTCTTATGGTAAATCACTGAACATGAGTCTCTTTTTTGAGGCATGGCATGTTCAGTCGCGATTTATTTGTAAATTAATGGAAAAGAACGACAAGGACACTCTTCAGTATCTCTTCCTTTTGTATCTCTCCACAAGAAACTCCTACAAGTACGTTCGTGAACAAATGATGGCAGAAATGTTTGTGAACTGTCCCTTTAAGTATTAACACTTACCAGCTCCAGTCACCAGAGCTAGGGATGGGCGATACCTCTTATTTTATTTTCGATCCGATACCGATATTTTCAAGCCCAGTATCATCAATATCGATACCTCTAAACTAAACTGATCTTTTAAATTATTAAAGGAATATAATCAGTAATTATACTCACTTAATATTAGTTTTTAAAGCAATGCATTTCAACATTTCATAGGCCCTTTTTTGTTTACACTGTCAGAAATAAAATACACTGTAATTGTATTTTAGCTCTTTACAGGGGCAGTAACCTCAAAGGTGCAACTATACCTCTAAAAGGGAGCATATTAGTACCATACAAGTCTGCATGTTTTAAGGGTAGACAAGTTACAAAGGTGCACATTTGAGAGTACCTCATGAAAATTAAACATGGTACTAAAATGTATTATTACCATGGTAAATTTATGGTTACTGCAGTTTTACTACAAATACTGTGGTAAACTGTGGTTACTGTAATAAAACCATGGTTAATTTTTGTAAAAGGCTGCCAGGCTGTTGTACCCCTAAAGGTGAAACTTTAGCATATTATTATTTTCTGACAGATTTACTAACAGCAATTACAGAACATAACACAATCCATCTGAACTTTTAACAACCAGTTTAAATAAATTTACTTGCACAAACTTAAAATAAATATTACATGTACACAAAAGTTTGGGGTCAGTAAGATTTTGTAATATTTTTGTTTTAAATAAGTCTCATGGTCACTAAGGCTGCATTTATTTGAACAAAAATACAGTAAAAACTGCAATATTGTGAAATATAACAATTAAAGATAACTATTTTCTATTTGAATATATTTTAAAATGTAATTTAAAATGCATCTGTGATCAAAGCTGAATTTTCAGCATCATTACTCCAGTCTTAAATGTCACATGATTCTTCACATTTCTGATTATTGCTGTTTCATATTTGTGTGGAAACAGTGATGCATTTTGCATTTTTCAGAATTAATTTAATATATAGTAACTATGTAATGTAATGTAATAATGTGGCAATGGTTTCTTAAGATCTACTCATGCTTCTGATGCTTTTGGGAAACGCAGCTCTATTTGAACAAGCTTCACTGTGAGCCATGAGTCAGCAGCGAGCGCTGTCTGTGATTGATTGATTGATTGATTGATTGATTGATTCTCTTTCAGCATTTGCGTGTTCCGATGAGGAGGAGAAATGGTTCTATCAAACACAATTATTCGCTAATATAGTCTATTTTTACACATAGAAGCTTATTTTATGCACCAAATTTCTTGATAAATAAATAAAATTGGTGGTTTAAAAATGCACTTTAGAATCAATATTTTTATGTGAGGATCGATCCTTTCGATACATCAGTATCGATACTTAAGGATCGATCCGCCCATCCCTAACCAGAGCTCGCTTTCCACTGAACGATATAACTTTAAAATCACCTTTAAAGATGTCCAAACTAAGTCCTTAGCAATGCATATTACTAATCAAAAATTAAGTTTTGATATATTTACTGTAGTAAATTTATCTTCATGGAACATGATCTTTACTTAATATCCTAATGATTTTTGGCATAAAAGAAAAATGGCTAATTTTGACCCATACAATGTATTGTTGGCTATTGCTACAAATATACCTGTGCTACTTATGACTGCTTTTGTGCTCCAGGGTCACAAATGTTGGTGCCGACACCCAAATGTAGACTTTGAATAAACATCTGAAATGATATAAATCATTTGCAAACTCGCCTATTATTTGGTCTCAAGGTCTGAACCCTGTGGTTTTCTTCAAATAAGGTCCTTTAAGGATCATTTAAAAGCTAAAATATCAAGATTTTAGAACAAATGAATTCACGGTCATGCACAAGTCAGAATAATTCTTGCATTTTGTATCTATACATCCATCCAAAGCAACTTCCAGTAACATTTGACTAATTCATACATTCCCTGGAAATCAAACCCATGAGCTTTTACTGATTAAGCTACAGAAACTCTGCAGTCAGTGGGTAATTTATTATTTATATACATTTCAATAAATTGGTTTTGAAAATATGTTAAGAGTGCATGAATTTCAGAAGAGCCAGAGAGAGAAATTAATTCATAGAATAATAAATAAACCACTCTTCCGCGAAGGACCTGTGAAGTATTACTGTACATTTTAATACTATAAACCCCCAGCAATTGTACTGCAGTAACAGACATCATGTTCAAATGAATCATGCATACACTGGCACATGCATAATAAATAAATTTATTAAAATGAAAATCATACTTTACATTAGCAGTTTATCAGATACAAAAAAAAAAAAAAAAAGAAAAAAAAAAAAGGGTGCAAAAAATAGTCAACTGCAACAGTATTTGGTACTGTTGACAGAGAGCAATATGTTTGTCACTGTTACAGAAAGAGAAACCATAGTGTAGTTTTGGCATGTTTACGCAAACCACTGGCCTGCAGTGAGGAACGTGTTTGTGCAAATATCGGAAGGATCAGCATATTAAACAATATTTAAACACTCGTATTCTGATCACCACACTCACACTGGTGTTTCAATGGAAATAATTCAATGCATTCAACTATGATTGGATAAATTATTAAAACTCGGACTGATTACAATTTCCTTTTTGGTCTTTATATATATCCAACTGCTCGATTCCAAACAACAGCGTTTGAATGCAGATCTAGAGATGCATTGAGTGCAACTGCAGTCAATTCATGAATGGAGAATAACACGAGCTGAAAAGCATTGGCAGTAGATGAGCTGGGCTGCAGAAATCTGGAAAACACAATACTATAAAACTGTATCAATACTGTTTTTCTCATCCTCAGAGGCATTTTGCACACACATTTAAAGGCTTTTGTGGGCATATTATGGCCCAAAGAAAAAAGATGACTCTATAAAGATGACGTCAAAGCCACAGAAATGTGTCTTGAATCATTTAAACAAAAACAATCCCCCAGTAAATCTGAGAGACTGCGCAATCCTGTCAAAACGCTCTTACAACAGGGACTAAATCACTTCGCAATTCTCAAAAAACCCACATATTTCAGAACAAAAATGCATTTAATAAATTATAGTCACGCTGTTTAACTACATAAATGTAAAAAGTACCAAGCAAAAACTACTTGAAGGAATAGTTCAGCCAAAAATGAACATTTGCTGAAAATGTGCTCATCCTCGGGTCATCCAAGATCAGGATGAGTTTGTTTCTTCATCAGATTTGTAGAAATGTGTCACTGCATCAGTGTCTCAGCAATGGATGCTCTGCAGTGAATGGGTGCCGTCAGAATGAGAGTCCAAACAGCTGATAAAAACATCACAATAATCCACATAGGGGTGTGCGATATTGAAAAAAAAAAAAAATATATTATATATATATATATATATATATATATATATATATATATATATATATATATCTCTCTCTCTCTCGATATTTTTGGGGATTTTTTCAATAACGATAATCAGACGATATTTTGCAGAGTGTGTTATTGTGCTGATATCTGACTACTGTGGACAACTGCAGTTTTTGATATTCTTCATATTCTGTGTGGTTAGTTCACATCAGTGATAGAATTTAATCTTTTCATACAAGTTTAAATTGATTTTTACCTTTTATGGGCAATTTTATCTTTAATAAAGTCTTTTTTTTCTTTCTAAAAGTGTGCATCTTTTGAGTCAAATTGTTACATTTAATCAGTCAATTAGAATAAGACATTTACGCTGTTACCAAACAAATAAAACCAGTATCAACAAAATTAATCTTTGCAGAAGTTGCATCTAAAGTAGCATTTAGATGTGTTTACACACAGTTTAATGCAGCTCAGAGGGACATGGAGCGCTTTAACCTGCAGTTAAGAATGCATAATGTTTTGATATTTTAAACATAAAACATTGAATACTGAAATTTGAAATTATTTTACAATGAAAAGATACTTTGAATGTGAAATTAAAACCGCCAGTAGATGGCAGCAAGTCACTGTTAATAAGTGAGTCATTGCGACTGAACCGAATCATTTAAACAGTCGATTCATTCAGGAACAAAACATTGTCATGTTACTCAGAGACACAAAACAGTGCTGTAGCTGTTTGGAATTATTTTTTTGTTGGCGAAATGGAGCAAAAACAGGCAATATGGTGTCTAAAACGTAAGTCTCTTAATATTAACCTGTTTATTGAACTGTTGTATAAAATCAGTATCACATTTGTAATCATGCTTATTTTTGAAGAAACAGTCACTCTTCGTGTGATATTAACTATATAAAATGGTGTGTGTGTGTATATATATATATATATATATATATATATATATATATATATATATATATATATATATATATATATATATATATATATATATAGATATAGTCTAGGCTTCATCACGTAATGTAAGCGTGCACTCCGTAGGTGTTTTGTTTGGTTTTTGCAAAATACTCGATAATGTCAAATTACATATCGTTAAAACAACAATTACGATATTAATCGCAGACAATATATATCGCACACCCCTAAATCCACACCACTCCAGTCCATCAGTTAACATCTTGAGAAGACAAAAGCTGAAACAAATCCAGCATGAAGACGTTTTGACCAAAGTTTCTAGTTAAAATATAGGTCCTCTAGCCATAATATTGCGTTAATAAATAAAAAAGTCATCTGGTCTGAATCAGGAGAGAAATCTGCACAGATCAATCAACACCATTTACAAACCAAAACAGTACAAAGTGATTTGTCGCATGGATTATTGTGATGTTTTTATCAGCTGTTTGGACTCTCATTCTGACGGCACCCATTCACTGCAGAGCATCCATTGCTGAGACACTGATGCAGTGATACATTTCTACAAATCTGATGAAGAAACAAACTCCTCTACACCTTGGATGGCCTGAGGGTGAGTAAACTTTCACAAATGTTTATTTTTGGGTGAACTATTCCTTTATATATGTATTATTTTGGTATGGAAAGCAGAATTCGTATCCCAGAGGTCAGTGAGGAGTCTTGGGAGGACACCACTCTGTGTCCGGGTAGAGCAGGCAGTGAACCGTTTTAAACCTGAAGAGATAATGGTTGCTTCATAAAATCCAGCACTGAAACTTTATTTTGAAGTAATAGAAAAGGACTGTATCTAGTGTGCATGTGTGTGTCTGTGTACCGTGTCGGGTCTTCAGCCAATGAGAACACTCCTCCAACACTGACCACGTTCCTCCTGTTCTCGAACCCACCGTAACTGAGGGTCACCTGTGGAGGACAGACACAGAAACTGTGAGGACCTCAGGTATTATATGTCAGTGGGATATATGTATTCACAAAGAACACTATCAAACACTGCTTTATAAACACTGGAAGTGTGTGCTAGTTTAGACAACCATGGTGCTACAATATTAACCAGTCCCACCAGGATTTCACAATTGTTGGTGATTTTTTGCAATCAAAATGACCAAAATTATGCGGGAAATTTGCATTGTTATTTTTATAATATTTACTGTATTATGTATGACTATTGTACATCTAGTCGCATACATGACTGGTAAAAAAAAAAAGAAAAAAGAAAAAAAGAAAGCAAGCATAAATTTAGCTTGTTTTATTTTTTATTTATTTTTTTTTAAATGCAAACAATATTTTAATTAAAAAAATGTTAATAAAAAAACAAAAATGTTAAGGTAACACTTTACAATAAGGTTCATTAGTAAACATGAACTAAGAATGAACACCACTTCTACATCATTTATTAATCTTAGTTAATTTCAACATTTACTAATGCATTATTAAAATCCCAAGTTGTGTTTGTTAACATTAGTTAATGCACTGTGAACTAACATGAATAAACAATGAACAACTGTATTTTCATTAACTAACATTAACAAAGATTAATAAATAGTGTAATAAATGCATTTGTTCACGTTAGTTAATACATTATCTAATTTTAGCAAACGACACCTTATTGTAAAGTGTTACCCATGTTAATAAAAAACAAATATACAAAATTCAAATGAAATAAAGAGCCCTTCAGTTTTTTTCCAGGTAGGTTTAGTATTCAAGTACAAAATAAAACACCACACAGTTTTCCCTATATGAATTAAATATATTGATCTCTATTAAAGTTACTAATATTATTGAGTCAAGAGCAGTGAAAGATTTTCTCTCTTTTTCCCCGTTGTTTGATTAACATTAATGACAGACAGCATCTGTCACTTTAAGATCAATGTATTCACAGATCCAATATACTGAAATCATATTTTCTCACAACTGTTTACATTAACGGTTATAACATAACTGAATGTGTTTGTGAATACCTGACAAAGCATGCATTTTAATGTAACGGAGTGTATTTGACTGTTCAAGAGTGTGCACTTGTGGCTTATTGCACTTAGTAACTTTGTTTTTGTTTTTTTTACACATCCATGCTTTTTCCTTCATGCATGTCTCTTTATCAGACAAGCGGTTATTTTCAGGGTTCCTGAGAAACCACAGGTTCAGTGTACACTGTCCTATATGCTAAGTTTAATGATTTTTCATGCACATTTAAAAGTCTGTATATTTTTTACTTTTGTAAAAGTCCTTGAGGCTATATCATACGGCGATAAGAATATTGCGAGAAGAAATCTAAAACAAAACATTTTGCATAATTAAAAAGTGCACCTTGAAATAATTCAGTAATATTTGACAACCTCTAAACAATCACTAAACAGCTGCCATGAAAACACACTTCTTGTATGATAAACTTATTTTCATTAAATTCTTAATTTTCTATTATAAAAAAAAAAAAAAAATAAATAAATAAATAAATAACTAAATGGGGCAAGTGTCTGGAAATGCAAATATTTTTGCATACTCTGCTTTCTTTTTTCAATACTTTTCCAGACCTGGAAATTACTTAAATCAAATTCCATACTTTTCCAAACCGCGTAGGAACCCTGTATTTTGCGTACTGAGGGCAGACACTGCAGGCAAAACACAGTTTTTTCATGCCCCTGTCAAGTTTGAGATTTTGGGTTTTTTGGTTTTTCATAAAGTGTTTTTTCAGATTACTGGAAAGAAAACATCCAAAAGACACTGTTAAGTGTGTTTTTTATAGCACTTTATCTATTTGTGTCTTTAGATTTCAATTACAAAATGAAATTTTTCCTCCTGCACTGAACCATAAATCTGCACTTCAGTAGCACTCACACACACCAAACTTTACATTTTTATTCCTATAGTCTATATCCTGAAAGTTTTTACAGAGGGATTTGTTCATATATAATTTGCTTGATTATATACAACATTTTATAATCCTGTATCCCACCTCATTTGCAGCAAAAGTGTTTTGCAATACAATACAAACACAATAAGTACATTGTACTTATTTTTTGATGCAAGTACATAGTAGTTTAGGTCGCTTAATATAAACTTGGGACCAAACTTTTGACTCTAATATGTCAAAAAGAATTTATAATACAAATCAAGAAAACTTATAATACAAAAAAAATGTTTGCAATTATCAGTGTAATCAATCAGCTAGGTAAGGCGATAACTATTAGTTATTTTTTTACCCTATTCACCTGCAGTGTCTCGCCTTAAATAGTGAATTACGCAGGACTGAGGAAAAAAAAAAAAAAAAAAAAGTGTTGTTCTGTGATTGCTGAATTGCAAAAAGCTGGAGGTACGGATGAACAAACATGCAGTCTGTCTGCTATCAGAGATCTGACCTGTTGCAGCAAGCCGTCTGTGGGGAGTCTCTGCAGGTTCTCCAGGTGAGAGTGAAACAGGCCTGTGTGCGTCAGAGGGACCTCCAGCAGAGCCTCGATGATATAACCCACCGTACAGTCATCCGGGAGACGGATCTTCTCTGCTGTCGTGATGAAGTTTCCAAGACTGAGAGACAAAGAAGAGAGGGATCTCCATTTCAAACAGCAATTCATGCACACTGAGAACAATTAAAGCACAATTATTTTAATTTAGTGTAAAAACTAGTGCTGTCAAACGATTAATCGCATCCAAAATAAGTTTTTGTTAACATAATATATGTATGTGTACGGTGTATATTTATTATGTATATACACACACATGCATGTATATATTTAAGAAAAATGTGTTATATTTGTATAGTAAATATATTTATACATGTAAATATTTTCTAAATATATACTGTATGTGTGTGTATTTATACATACATAAATATACAGTACACACACATATTATGTGTAAACATATATTATGTAAAAAAAAAACCACAATATTACATACGTAATCTTTTGACAGCACCAATTTATATATTTATATTCTTATATTTTATATTATATATAAATATATTTAATATATAAACATAACATTTTTCTTAAATATATACATGGATGTGTTTGTTTTTATATATACGCATAATAAATTTACACAGTGTACACACATATATTATGTAAACAATTTTTTTTATTTCGAATGTGATTAATTGTTTGACAGCACTAGTAAAAACATTTACATGTTTGCCAAAACATTTGCATGTAAACCTGTTTTAAATTGACACACCAAAAACAGAAAAAAGCTGTTTGCACATGGTTTGGAAATTATGGTGTCTTGAATATATAATTATATGTTGTTGATGTCAAAATGGTTGCATACAGTAGGCAGTCATGTGCACGCTGAATAAAGCTGCCAAGAATGCTGAAAGACGTGTTTACAGGTGGATTTGGGGAAACAGAGTATATCAGTGATGCTTTGCTTAAACACTCCAGGTGAAAAAATAAGTACACTTCCATAATGTACTTAAAGTGCTCTATTTTTGCGCCCTAATTTCGTACTTAATATACTAAAAATGATTCTTTAGTACTTCTTCAGATCATCTAAGTGTACTCAACTGTGCTATTTTGGAACGGCATGAATATGAACTAAAATACACTTTTAACATACTATCTCTGTATTTAAAAAATGTATTTAGTTGTAACACACTTGAGTGCACTAGTGAATGAAAGATGGGTTCAAGTGGTAACTAAATACAGTTTTTAAATACAGAGATAGATTATTAAAAGTGCATTTTAGTTCATATTCACAGTGTCCCAAAATAGCACAGTCGAGTACACTTAGTTGATCTTAAGAAGTACTAAAGAATCATATTTAGTATATTAAGTACAAAATTAGTGCACGGAAACAGAGCACTTTAAGTGCATTATGGAAGTGCACTTGTGTTTTTTTTTTTTTTTTTTTATCTGGGACTGCATGACCTTTCCTACTAAGAAGCAACACAGTTTATGGCAGCTTACACAATTTCTGACAGCACAATCAGTGTAAGATCACAGAGCAAGAATAAGTGTGAGCATACCTTGCCCATGGACTCATTTTGAGTGCTAAGCCTCGGCTGATGCAGAATCCAGCTCCTCCGGTGGCAAACCAGAACTTCACTGAGACCTGCAGCAGATAGTCCAGATTAGAGACAGATTCTTTCTTCATGCATTAAACTGATCAAAAGATATTTATAATGTTACAGAATATTTCCATTTCATATAAATACTGTTCTTTTGTCTATTCAACTTTCTATTCATCTGTGAATCCTGAAAAATAATATGCATCACAGTTTCCACAAAAATATTGTGCAGCACAACTGTTTTCAACATTGATAATAATCAGAAATGTTTCTTGAGCAGCAAATCAGCATATTAGAATGATTTCTGAAGGATCATGTGACACTGAAGACTGGAGTAATGATGCTGAAAATTCAGCTGCGCATCACAGAAATAAATTACAGTTTAACACATATTCAAATAGAAATCAGCTGTTTTAAATTGAAATCATATTTCACAATTTTACTGTTTTTTTTCCTATCAAATAAATGCAGCCTTGGCAAGCTTACGAGATCTTATGATATAACAAACATATGTTTCCTAACAGTGTCTTTAAAATATTTAGACTGAGAAAACTTTATCATAACATTAAATTCAAGACAAAATCTGAACATTACAGTAACTGTAAAAGTGGTATATCAATTTAATAGCATAAATGCTTTAAATGCTTTTCCCCCTTTATTTGGTAACAATTATTTTAGCTGTCAGACTTTTGATTTAAATACATTTTTTCTTAGTGGGACCTACACTATACAATTATTTGAAATAAACACAAATACATCTGAAATAATAAACTATTTTAGTCAGAAGAAGAAAAAAAAATGGACAAACAAAAAACCCTTGAAAATGTCAATTATTTTTTCTGTTTATGTCATTTTCTGACTACTTTTACCATTCAGCTTGTTTGTGGTTGAACAAATGTATTGTAATTGTCTGTTACAGCGGCCTGGTCTCCCACTGAATCAGCTCTGCGCTTTCTTTTAAGTGAAAAGGTGAGAGCGGCTCACCGATCCGTCGCTCTTGACCCTCTCGGAAACCTCTATGGGATGATCCAGACTGGGTCGACCCAGATATACATCCTGAGTGTGAGAATAAGACGACAGCAGCTCCAGCAAACCGGGCAGAATCACATAGTTATCATCATCCACATGACAGAACCACCTGCAGAACAGAGAGAGAAAACACAAAACTCTGGAATAATGACCATTTCAAAATGCATTTGATGGTCTCTTCTGCTCACCAAGACTGCATTTATTTAATTAAAAATACAGTAAAAATTTTTAAATATTACAAATCTAAAACAGCTGTTTTCTATGTGAATATCTGTAATTTATTTCTGTGATGCGCAGCTGAATTTTCAGCATCATTACTCCAGTCTTCAGTGTCACATGATCCTTCAGAAATCATTCTAATATGCTGATTTGCTGCTTAAGAAACATTTCTGATTATCAATAATGTTGAAAACAGTTTTTTTTTTTTTTTGGAAACTGTGATACATTGTGTTTTTCAGGATTCACAGATGAATAGAAAGTTCAAAAGGACAGCATTTATTTGAAATAGAAATCTTTTGTAACATCTAAAATGCCTTTACTGTCACTTGATCAATTTGATACATTCTTGCTGAATAAAAGTATCAATTTCTTTTTTTTTTTTTTAAATCTTATATAGCCCAAACTTTTCAATGGTAGTGTTTCCACAGAAATACAAAGCAGCAAAAACTGTTTAACACTGATAATGAGAAATGCTGCCATCAGATGAAAAAAATAAATAAATGAGTGCTGTCAAATGCTTAATCACATCCAAAATAAAAGTTTTTGTTCACACAATATATGTGTGTACTGTGTATACTTATGTATATATAAATACACACACATGCATTTATTTAAGAAAAATGTGTTAAGTTTATACATTTACATATGATATAAATTATAGGAATATAAATATATACATGTACATACATGTAAATATTCTCAAAATATTTGCTGTTTGTGTGTATTTATATATACAAAATAAATATGCACAATACACACACATTATGTAAACAAATGTAAACTTTTATTTTGAATGTGATTAATCAATCATTTGAAAGCACTAAAAAAATAAAAAATAAAATGCAAATACTTTAAATTGTAATATTTCTCAATACTGCTGTTTTACTGAATTTGTCATCAACTTAAAGCAGCCTTGGCCAGAAAAAAAAACATTTAAAAATATTAAAATTTCTTAACTTTTGACCAATAGTGTAAATGAATGACACATCTGCTTTATCATGACTGTATGCAGCCTATGATTTAATGCATTTAGCAGCCTGCGGCCTTCAGACAAACTCAACTTTTTCTGTGACTCGATGAACTTGTCATACTCCACAGACATCTTGCAGCACAGAGCTTGACGCGTGTGCGCCGCCGAGCAGTTGGTGTTGATGATGTTGAGCCCTTCTGGAGACAGTGACGTGACAATGACTTATGAGACAGTCCATGTCATGATGAAATGAGGCATGAGTATGAAGTTCTCCTAACTAGGCATGACTCAGGATGGTCAGCTAGTCCCTATCTAGATATTTTTTCTCTTAATTTGAAGCTTTAAAATGGTTTAAAGGTGTTTATTGTCTCTTCTCAGAGCAGGTTTAAGTGTTACCTGCTTTCTGTCTGAGCTCCTTGTCCTCTCCATCAGTGAAGATAAACGTCTGAAACAGAGAAAGTCAAAGTTCACTGCCCTGTGCAAACACAGCGCTCACTGGAAAACAGTCTGCAGGAGACTAGGTCAGGGATTTACAAACCTTTTTTTAACCTGTCTGACATAAAATGAAGAGTTTAGATGCAAAAGCCATCTAAGTGCCATCTAAAATTTTCTTCTAAAATGAGCATTTTTCTCAGGCTCCTATATTAATGAAATTTTAACAATCAAAAAGCATGTATAATTAATTAAATTGATAAAAACAGTTCACTGTTTATGTGTGTGTGTGTATGTGTATATATCTATATATATATATCTATATCTATATATATATATATATCTATATCTATATATATATCTATATCTATATCTATATATATATATATATATATATATATATATATCTATCTATATCTATATCTATATATATATATATATATATATATATATATATATATATATATATATATATATATATATATATATAAAAGTCGAAAAAAGTGAAAGTCGTGACGTATTGTCAAGTATGGTGACCCATACTCGAAATTGGTGCTCTGCATTTAACCCATCCAAGTGCACACACACAGCAGTGAATAGTGAAGAAACGCGCGCACACACACACACCGTGAACACACACCCGGAGCAGTGGGCAGCCATTGCTCCAGCGCCCGGGGAGCAATTGGGGGTTCGGTGCCTTGCTCAAGGGCACCTCAGTCATGGTATCGAAGGCAGAGAGAGTGCTGTTCATTCACAATCCCCACCTTCAATTCCTGCCGGTGCAAGAATCGAACCGACTAGCCCAATTCTCTAACCATTAGGCCACGACTTTCCCATACACACATAAACAGTGAACTGTTTTTATCAATTTAATTAATTATACATGCTTTTTGATTGTTAAAATTTCATTAAACCATGAAAATGGAATCCAGAAAAATTACAATGGAAAACAGAATTTGGTCAAAATAAAACAGGACTTTGAGAAAAATAAAATGTATTTCACAGGGCCCTAAAAAATTAATTTTTGTTAAACGTTCAATACATTGTTGTAAAATTGTGTAAGTTTCATGATTTCAATTAATTAGACATGGTTTTTGAAAACTAAAATTGAATTCAACCATTCAAACGGAGTCCAGAAAAATTTAAACAAAATCCGGAAAAATTCAAATGGGAAAAAAACAAAAAAAACAAAAAAAAAAACACCAATTTGGGGAAAAAATAAAATGGAATTTGGGGAAAGTAAAACAGACTCCACAGGGCCCTATCCTTCATATCACTTCCACTACTACTCGTAGGCTCCAACACTGGAAATGAAAGGCAATCTTGATATTTTTCCAACACATTTAGTACATCTGAGTTACACTTTGGAAAACTGAACAAATCCACTTTGAGAATGTCTAGGATTGTTTTTGCCAGTATTGAGGGTTAAAGCTTTCCAACCTTTTTTTCCAGCTTTTTTAAAGGACACGCATTTCCAACAAAACAAACTCTAGAAAGATATGTATGCATTTATCATCTGTAGATACTCTTTGGACCCTGTCCAGAAAATGTACAAAACATCTTTAAAAGAGAAAGTAGATGGTTGAAAGTCATAAAAGGAAAAAGCCTGGTGGACTTTGTCCCAAAATCTGAACATTGTAAATCTAACAGGGAAAGAATGTTTCTTTTGGCATGAGCTGGCACTTTATACTGGAGCTGTTTTTAGCAAACACAAATCTCACTTTATGAGCGAAGCTGAGCGCTTGAAATTTCTCCTGGGCATTTGACTCTGTTGTGCAACGGCAAAACAATGGTGCTGCACTGTTTTACAGGTTAAGTCAATCTGGAGGCCCCTCTGGGCCCCTTACTCGGCTCTCTGGAGAGGCCACAGGAAAGGGGCGTCTTTGGCAGTGGAGTGAATGTTCTTGATGAAAGCAAACACACGTGCTCGTGTCTGCGGCTCTCAGGTTTCTGAGGAACTACTTCCAGGGGCCCGAGGGCCACCAGCTCTGGATCCCTGTTAACCGCCTCACCCTTAAATCACCAGAACACTTCCTGAACACTGTGTGTGTGTGTGTGTGTGTGTGTGTGCTCACACCTAAACACACCACTGACCAACTGCAACGGCTCCAAAATCACAACCGATGAGTCGAACCAAGCCCTCTCCACACATTTCATTTCCCTTTTTGATAAACAGTTTTAATATGGAAGCAAACATTTGTTGCTACTTATGTTTCATCATGACTTTAAAACATCCTGAAAATGTCGTACTACATTAGTTATCAACCAATATTAGACTTATTTATTTTTACATTTACTGGTATCGTTATTAAATTTTCATGTTAATTAATTGTTCATGTTCATTTCTCTTATTTTTACTTTTAAATTATCTTTGCCATAGAGCCGCACAGTTTGAAAAATACATATAATTGGGATTTTTTGGATAAGAATTCTGATTTAAAATGCAATTTTAAAAATTACAGGTTTGCCGTGCTTTTTTGTAGAGATGGACAATTTAGCCTAAATGTTGTGATTGTGTATCAATATGGCCATAAAATAACAACAAAAAATATTATTATTATTATTATTATTATTATTACTACTTAATAAAAAAAACAGTACTAAAAAAACAAAACAAATAAGAGCACAATTGTAAAATTTCACTGTAGCATAAAAAAAAGAAAAAAAAAATTATTTGGAAAAAATAATACTATGATACCTTATTTTACACTGTAACTTAAATTACAAAACTAATATTTATGGCTTATTTTTTTAACACACACTAAACAATAAATAATAATCTTAAATAATGAGCTGCTGACATGAAAGAACATCTCATAATAAAATACGCAGCGCAAATATTTACCGAAATAAACTGCAGCATTTGCAATTTGATAATCACATCAAGACGTTTCGCGATTTCGGTTTTATTTCAATTAATCGTGCAGCCCTATTATCTAACACTTATTTTTATCTAGATGTTTTTTGAAGTTAATTTAATAACAGTTAAATGTAATCTTTAGCAAATCTCAAAAAGAATATATATATATTTTTTCATATTTTAATGTTGTGATGCCTACATTCACTTTTAGCATTTAAAGTGAGTGGTTTTAGTTTTGAATGTTTTATTTCTTATTTATTTACACCAAATAGTATAGAGTTTACCCATACCATGAAAATACATATTGGGGCCTTATCAAAAACATGATGTGAAAAATGCTGTCAAATCCAATGAGGTTAGTGCTGTCAAACGATTAATCGCAATTAATCACATCCAAAATAAAAGTTTTTGTTTACATAATATATGTGTGTGTACTGTGTATATTTATTATGTATTTATAAATACACATACATGCATGTATATTTTTAAGGAAAATGTTATGTTTATATATAATATATATTAAGTGAATATAAATATATACATGTAAATATTTTCAAAATATGTATTGTATGTGTGTGTATTTATAAATACATAATAAATATACATAGTACACACATATAGTATGTAAACAAAAACTTTTATTTTGGGTGCGATTAATCACGATTAATCGTTTGACAACACTAAAATGTGGTCGAATGTACACCCGGATAAACACCTGAAAAAAGTCATGAAAAATTATCCAGCACTGTTAATAATATCAAAAAAGAATGTATTGGGCGTTTGACCTCAGAATAATTGACTGGCGAGTATTTATACGCAGATGAATGAAACACCTCCCTACCTGTTCCTTGGCTTTGGACACCCAGGTCTGGGACAGGAGCTGCAGTCTGGACTTGTGATATTTCCTAGTGGTCTTAACAGCAATAAAAACGTCTCTCAAGTCTAAAGAGGAATCTTTGGATCGGGTGTATGATGGGCGAATGAAAGCACCGTCCTTGGCCTCGTGGCTTCTTTGGCCATTAGCTCCGGCGGGCCTGGGCAGATCCGTCTGACGCAGAGGAGGCTGTAAGGAGGGAATGAGGAGCACCAGAAGGGCACAGAGCGCCAGGGAAAGCAGAAAGCAGATTTTGTTGGTGCAGACATGGGATAAGTGCATTCTTCCGGTGCTCAACCGCCCGCGCCAGCCTGCCTCGCCACAACAACAGCACCCATTCTCACTGCATCGCTGCCGAGCCTGCGCAAACAAAACCACACATGCACAGCTGGAGCTTTAAAAGGGGTCATATGACATCGCTAAAAAGAACATTATTTTGTGTATTTGGCGTAATGCAATGTGTTTATGTGGTTTAAGTTTCAAAAAACACATTATTTTCCACATACTGTACATTATTGTTGTTCCTCTATGCCCCGCCTTTCTGAAACACGTTGATTTTTACAAATCTCATCGTTCTGAGAAGCGAGGCGTGCTCTGATTGGCCAGCTATCCAGTGCGTTGTGATTGGCCAAATACCTCAAGCGTGAGACGGAAATGTTACGCCCCTTACCGTATTGAGATGCCGTGTCCCGGCACGACGACACAAAAACAATAAAACCCATAACAAACGAGGCATTTGTTGCATCCAGTGGGGACATAATTACTGATTATAATGACTTATACTGTCTTTTTATGCGCCGCGTTGCAAACATTACCAAGTCTGCATTTGTGATCAGAGAAACGACAAACAACAAGCACTACTCTACACAGCTCAAAACTCGCGTTTGAATTGTCAGTGGCAAATTCTTTAAATACATAATATAATATAATAAACAGTCTTTGAGCAGCTGGCAGCTACTCCCAGGTTCAGTGCACACACTCTAATATTTGGGTTGAACTGTTCTGGAACAGTGTTGTAAATACAACTTAACCACTGATTTCTAGTTGTGTCCTCTTTTGGAAGCCAAAACAAACTAGTTTCTCCTTCACAATGAAACACAGCGTCTCCAGGACATGACGCCGGCGGCAGCAACACTACAGCGAGAATAAAATTCCTGCCTTCTTTCACTGCGTATACATTTGGGCGGTGTTTTGCAAATCTCCCCACACCGTGACGTAGACATGTGGGGGCGTGTTTGAATGAGCCGTTTTAGGAGGGGGTGGTCGAGTCTTAACTTTTATAAAGAACATCTCTTTGGTTTTGAGACTTTAGTCTTTGCAACTTCAGGGATTTTATCTATGCACAAACAGCTTGTAACACTCCAAAGAGAAAGGAAAACTTGAAATCGCATCATATGACCCCTTTAACTTAAGCAAACATCTTAAAGGGTTACTCCACCCCAAAATGAAAATTGTGTCATTAATCACTTACCATGTAGAAGAATTTATGATCCGCACTCACGAGAACAATCTTCTTTTTCGTTTTATTTTACAATCATTACCATTAGGGAATAGACAAACGTTTCGGCTACCAAGCCTTCCTCAGTGTGTAAAGCAATTACATCCCTAAACCCACTTTTCAAATCACTAACCATGCCAACGTCATCACTCATCAGCCAATGCTGAATGACCACAATCATTAAAACATTTCCTTTTTAACTACTAGACAATTTTCACAACACAAAACATCATTCACTAGTACATCACACTACACATCCATGACTAAGGCAAGAATTATCTAGGATTATTAATTTATCACTATTATTCTAGCCTACAGTTTAAATAAACAATCAACAACTCCATCAGTTGACTTTAAATAGTATAACAGTGGAAAATTCAATAATTAAAAACATCAGAAATACATCGTCATAAGCAATTATGGTTTTCACACTGTAAATATTCAATATTTATTATATAACATCTAAAGATGAATTCGACCAATTATAGTACATTAAAGAAAAACAAAGTTCTAGTTCTTCATTCATGCGTTAGTGATTTAAATTTATGAATCCAAAATGCTTCCCGTTTCAATAGTTCTTTATTTATATTACCTCCTCGATGTGACCCAGAAACCTCTTCTATTCCTATACATTCCAATTGCTTGATGTCGTGTCCCATTTCATTAAAATGTCTCGCTACTGAAGAGGTTATATCTTGTCGTCGTATACTCGATTTATGTTCGTTAATTCGTAATTTCAACTGACGCGACGATTTTCCTATGTATATCTTTTGACAGGGATATTTTAACATATAAATCACATTACGAGCTGAACAGGTAATACAAGATGTAATTTTAAAACATTTCTGTGTTACTGGACTCATAAACTCTTTACATTTCACCAAATTCCAGCATGTGGCACGGTTTCTGCACAGAAAACAGCCTTGTATATATGCAGTCTTTTTTCTCCTTACTACATCTGAATTTACCATCATATCCGATAGGTTTCGTGATCTTTTAAAAGTGAACAATGGGCGAGATTTAAATTTATCATTTAAAGATTCATCAGATGATAATGTGCCAATATTTATAAATAATCGATTTTATTGTATTACTGTGCTCATTGTACGTCAATGAACAATTTACTAAAAAATTCTGTTTTTTATTGGGTCTATTTAATTTCCAATGATCATGTCTATTCAATTTGTTCACCTTATCCAATGCATTATTTAATCAACTTTGTGGATACCCTTTAGAACGAAATCGTTGGAATAGCAGTTTTACCTGTTCCTCGAATTCATGTTCAGTACAACAGTTACGTTTTAATCTATGTAATTGACTGATCGGTAAACTATGTTTTAAAGGGGCTGGATGATAACTGTCAATAGATAATATTGTGTTTTTATCCGTTAGTTTTCGAAATAGTGTTGTATGTAATGACTCATTGATCTTTGTTACTTTAATGTCCAAAAAATTTATGGAATCACAGTTTTTTTCCATTGTAAACTTAATTGATGGAATTTTTGAATTAATGAACAACATAAATGAATCTAGTTCCTGTTCAGAACCTGACCAAATCATAAAATAATCATCTATATAACGCATCCAAACTTTAATATTTGACTGAAATGGATTGTTATTATAGACATGATCTTGTTCAAATTTACCCATAAATAAATTCGCATAATTTGGTGCTATTGGAGTGCCCACCGCTGTACCTTGCACTTGCAAATAAAAATCTCTCTCAAATAAAAAATAATTCTTGGTTAAGACTAATGTAGTAAGGTTCATTATATATTGTGATGGTACTCTGCTGTCATCATCTTTACAGTAAAAATTTAGTGCATCCAAACCTGCCTCATGAGGTATATTTGTGTAGAGTGAAGTGACATTGAGTGTTACAAGCCAGTCCATCGTGCTTATGCAAGGAATTTGATTCAATTTATTAAAAAAAAAATCAGTGGTGTCTTTTAAATAGGATGGCAGTTTTTTCACTATCGGTGAAACAAAAGAATCAAGTAGCGGAGGAGCTCAGTGCAAACGACGTTGTTGAAATTAATCACTTACCCCCATGTCGTTCTAAACCCGTAAAAGCTTCATTCGTCTTCGGAACGCAATTTAAGATATTTTGGATGAAAACCGGGAGGCTTGTGACTGTCCCATTGACTGCCAAACAATTAATACTGTCAAGGTAAAGAAAAGTATGAAAGACATCGTCAGAATACTCCATCTGCCATCAGTGGTTCAATCTGAACTTTATGAAGCAAAGAGAATACTTTTTGTACGCAAAGAAAACAAAAATAACAACTTTAACACTTCGTCTCCTCCGCGACTCTGTAGCGCCATTTTGGAGAATATCCGCTGGACGCGAACTGCGTACGCTGTTCTGTGTCAGCCACACCACACGGATACGTCTTCTACGTTTATTTATGCTTTGATTTGAACAAAAACAGCGTATCCGTGTGGTGTGGCACTACGGTGATGCTACAGAGTCGCGGAGGAGACGAAGTGTTAAAGTCATTATTTTTGTTTTCTTTGCTTCATAAAGTTCAGATTGAACCACTGATGGCAGATGGAGTATTCTGACGATGTCTTTCATACTTTTCTGGACCTTGACAGTGTTAATTGTTCGGCAGTCAATGGGACAGTCACAAGCCTCCCGGTTTTCATCCAAAATATCTTAAATTATGTTCTGAAGACGGAACGACATGGGGGTAAGTGATTAATGACAACATTTTGGGGTGGAGTAACCCTTTAAAGGCACAATATGTACGTTTTCCCCGCTAGAAGTCGCATTTTCAAAACAATAATAAAAACGAAGCATGATGACGCTATGAAGGAGGAGGTTCTGTTCTATTCTTTTTTTTTTCTTCTCAGAACTGCGTGATACAAACTCACAATTCTGACTTTTTCCTCGCAATTTTTTAACTAAAATATGAGTCCATAATCCATAAAAACGCTTCCTCCAGTGAAAAAGTGTTCTGGTCTGAATCAGGGGAGAAATCTGCACAGATCAAAACAGTCCAAAACAGCTCTAAACAAATATGTGGCTGGATTTTGATGTGAGAGACAACAGCAGATAAACTTTTTCACTGGAGGAAGAGTTATTATGAGTTTATGGACTCATATTTCAGTTAAAAACGTCTTAATGCTGGATTTGTTTCAGCTTTTGTCTTCTCCAGATGTTAACTGATGGACTGGAGTGGTGTGGATTACTTGTGGATTATTGTGATGTTTTTATCAGCTGTTTGGACTCTCATTCTGACGGCACCCATTCACTGCAGACCATCCATTGCTGAGATGCAATGCTACATTTCTGCACCAATGAGCACATTTTCAGTGAATTTTATTAAATTCATATAATTAATCTTAAATTAATTAGTATCTGAACATGACATTATGAAAGGAACCAAATCAGGCTCTTTAAATGTTCACATGGTTTGTTTCATGTGAGCAGTACTGAGTCTAATCTAAAGCTCACTTCACTGCTATGCATCCTGAACACACACAATTACATCATATTTTCATTCTTTTAGCACACTTTGACAAAATTAAGTTTGATTGGAAAGTACTTGTGGTGCAAAAATAATAATATAATATTATATTATATATATATATATATATATATATATATATATATATATATATATATATATATATATATATATATATAGTGTTTTAAGATTGAAAATGTGACTGGGAAAAGAGTAAAGAGTTGATGTAAAGAAAAAAAAGGTTGAAATCTTTTAGTTTAACATATAACATAAATAATCAATATAAAAATTATAAACACATGGGACATAAAAGTGTGCAAAGTTGAAGAAAAGTAAACCATAATGAATGATTACTACATCCAAACACCTTATTAGTCACATGAAAACTTCAATTTGTTTGAAAAACACTAGAGTACCACAATGTTCAATGATGTCCAGTACACACTAGTGCACTGCTATACTACCATGTCCCAAAAACACTTCATATAAAGTAATTTTAGGCTTTACTTTGATGCCAGAGTCTGAAGTGAAGTGAGCGGCTCTGTTCACACACAGCTTTCACCGCATTTCTCTCTCCAAACCGAACCGAGAGTTCACACAAACCCCACAGAGGTCAAATGAAGTCACTCTTACACACACACAAACACGCACACACAAACACAAACACACACACACACAAACAAACAAACACACACACAAACACGCGCACACAAACACAAACACACACACACACAAACAAACAAACACACACACAAACACGCGCACACAAACACAAACACACACGCACACACAAACACACACACAAACACGCGCACACAAACACAAACACACACGCACACACAAACACAAACACACACGCACACACAAACACACACACAAACACGCGCACACAAACACACACGCACACACACAAACACACACGAACACACACAAACACACACGCACACGCACACAAACACACACACGCGCACACACACAAACGCACACACACACAAACACACAAACGCACACACACACGCGCACACAAACACAAACACACACAAACACACAAACGCACACACACACAAGCACACAAACACAAACACAAACGCACACACACACACAAACACAAACGCGCGCGCGCGCGCGCGCACACACACACACACACACAGTAAATATAATAAATCTCGTTTTGGTGAAGCGTCTCACCTGCTCCTCGTCGAGTTTTGTAAAGTGAAGTGAAATCAGCGCGACTCCTGATTGTTCCGCTTTGGCTTCTTCTTCTTCGCTCGATGCTTCCAGAAGTTCTCTAACATTTATTACGCAGTTCGTCCAGACTCATCGCTGCTGTGTGTTGTTCTTTAATGTCCTCTGAGCCGAGGATCGACTAACAGCTAACTACATTGTGCTTCTGTTGCTGCTAAAGCGCATGTCTTCACATCAGCGCCCTCTGCCGGATGTGACGTGAGTCCAGCGTTGCCAACTAATTTTCAGAGAAAGTTGCTAAATGACGTTGTGATGTCATTCCGCGATGACGTCATTGCGTAATCACGACGCAAAATATTTAGCTGCTGTCTTTTCTTTGTATTCTTGTCAAAATGTATATGTATATCTGTAAACCCACGTTTATTTTTAATTTTGTTTATTTAATTTAATTTTTTTATTTGGATGTCTTGATATAATTGTATATTTTTCTTTGTTGTAGTTCTAATAAAAAAATAAAAAAATAAAAAATCACGACGCAAAATTGTGTCACGACATCAAATCTCAACAAAAAATATTTTATATGTTAATTTTGATCTGTTTGTAAAATAATATGCATAATATAATATAAATAACTGTAGTTTTAATACATTGAATTATTGAACACTTACACATTTTTGAATGATTACAATTTTTCTTTTACAAGTTTTTTTAAATAGCTAGTAAACTAGTAATACTACACATTCTCAACAATTATGCTTTAATTAACAATTATATATATATATATATATATATATATATATATATATATATATATATATATATATATATATGCATAAATAAATAAATAAATAAATAAATAAAGTGCATTAAAAAAATATATGGTTTTCACAGCTTTCTTATTAGAAGAATCAGAAAACTGATACATACAGAATTTTAAGTGCTCAGGAAAAAGGTTAAAGAAAGGCTTCCTATTAAAAAGTTACACTTGTGTATAAAATATTTAGCCAAAAACAAAATAAGATTGATTAAATAAACAAACTCGACTCTTCTCGCCCATAATGTGTAAAACCAAAGAAAAACATTTCATGTTCCAAAGAGACATCATCAGGACTCAAACTACAAAACTCAACAGACATGGCTTTTAAAACAGCCTGCATCTGCATTTTTGTAAAAATATAAAACACAAAAAAATGTAAAAGCGTAAACAAATAACAAAAGATGTCTGCTGCTCTCATGTGTCTGTAAGACGAAACGCAACTATTTCTCACTAGTCAACCGAAGTAAACTTAGTAGTAAACCTGCGCACTATACATGATAATATTGTAGTCTTATAAGAAAAGAAAAGAAAAGAAAAGAAAAGATAATAATAAATAGCACTTGAATTACAAATTAATTTACTTTAGGAGGATGTCATTGGTTTCTTCGCCACATTTATGTGTTATCTGAACTCTTGTGGTATCAGGTGGTTTGTTCGAGAAATTCAGCAGAAATTCTCCTTATGCAGACCTACTGTAAAAATACACTAGCAGTCAAAAGAATTCTCTTCTGCTCACCAAGCCTGCATTTATTTGATCCAAAATGCAGCAAAAGCAGTAATATTGTGAAATTTTTTTACTATTTTTACTGTTTTCTGTTTGAATATCTGTTATAATGTAATTTATTCCTGTGATCAAATCTGAATTTTCAGCATCATTACTCCAGTCTTCAGTGTCACATGATCTTCAGAAATCATTCTAATATACTGATTTACTGCTCAAGAAACATTTCTGATTATTATCAATGTTGAAAACAGCTGAGTAGATTTTTTTTTCAGGTTTCTTTGATGAATATAAAGTTCAGAAGAAAAGCATTTATCTGTAATAAAAAATTTTTGTACCATTACAAATGTCTTTATCATCACTTTTGATCAATTTAATGCATCCTTGCTAAATAAAAGTATTAATTTCTATAATTTAAAAAAAACAAAAAACAAAACAAAATAAAAAAAACAAAAAAAAACAAAACAAAACAAAACAAAACAAACAAAAAAACAAAATTGAATGATGATCTTTGGATCTTTCTATTCATCAAAGAATCCTGAAAAAAAAAAAATGTACTGAACTTATAATAATAATAATAATAAATGTTTCTTGAGCAGCAAATCAGCATATTAGAATGATTTCTGAAGGATCATGTGACACTGAAGACAATGATGCTGAAAATACACAGACACAGACACAGACACAGACACACACACAAACACACACACAAACACACACACACACACACACACACACACTTGAATTTGTGGTTTACGGGGACTCTCCATAGGTGTAATGGTTTTTATACTGTACAAACCATGTTTTCTATTGCCCTACACCAACCTAAACCTAGGAAACTACTGGCAATTTTTAGTATGTTTTTTAAGCCTTTTGTTTTACGGGGACACAGGAAGTGTCCTCATAAACCATATTTACGTTGTAGTACCCATGTCATTATACACATTTGTGTCCTCATAAACCATATTTACCAGTACACACACACACACACACACACACACACACACACACAGACACAGACACAGAGAGACACACACACGCCCACACAAACAGACAGACAGACACAGAGACACACACACACACACACACACACAGAGAGAGACACACACACGCACACACACACAGAGAGAGACACACACACGCCCACACAAACAGACAGACAGACACAGAGACACACACACACACACACACACAGAGAGAGACACACACACGCACACACACACAGAGAGAGACACACACACGCACACACAAACAGACAGACAGACACAGAGACACACACACACACACAAATAAAAAACAAAAGAGTTGGAGAAAAAGACTTCTCTGGAGAACACTGTCCCTCCAGAAGAAGTCTCTTTGAGCAGATCAGGAACACCTTTTATACTCTCCGCCTATAACGTCTCTAATTACAGTTTTTTACAATCGTTGTTGCACTTATAACAGAACCTTCGTGTCATTTTTCAAAACTCTAGACACAAAACTCAAAACAGTCATTATTTGTAACACAGGCTCAAAACTTTGCATATTGCGTTCATATCTTTAAAGAAGCCTTGCATTTGCAGAAGCATTGGTTAAAAATACTAATTTATTATGAAATATCATAGGAACATTACTTTAGATCACCCAAACACAAGATACTCATAGTTTCACTGTGTAGCTGTTAGTACAGTCATTAAATATAGTTGTTCAAAACACATGATGCAGCTTTCATTATGGTTCTACACATTCATGCATCATTGTAATAGACTAGAGAGAAAAGTACAGACACTGGAATCATTAAATAAAATTTGAAAATTATTGATGAAATAAGAAAAAAGAAGAAAAAAGAAAAAAGAAAAAAAAAGATAAGAAAAAACTACAGTAGGCCTACAGTAAAATGTCAGCTGGAGAGTTCCTTACTGCACTTCTATGTTTTTATCAACCCTGTCTTGTGGACTTGGCCACAGGTTCTCATCCTTATCATAATGGATGTTTTCATTAGTTAAACATCTTGGAAAAATCTTCTGGTATGGTAAATACAGGCCTGGCATTGGTCTCCTCCTGTGATGTCATTGCAGGCATCATCTATGGCCTGAAGAAGAGAGACTTGTTTGTGAGGGGTCTATTGTAAACCCTCCTCCATGTGGAGAAAAACTCCTCAGTTGGGTTACAGTAAGGAAAGGAGAGTATGGGGTAAATATAAGGTGATAAACTGTGGATGATCCTGAAACCATGATTGCTCTCAGTGCCGTCGCTAGGAATTCTGGGCCCATTGCACTGATTTTGCTGTGGGGCCCCTCAAAATCACATTCAGTGGGGGGTGGTCAGGCCCCCAGCGAACATTGTTCTGGGCCCCTCTCGACCGCTGGGCTCTCAACCTCTCCTCCATGTCTTGGCCAGGTTAAAGCCTGCATTATCCAAAAATACGAATGGTTTTCATCAGCTTCCAGCTCTATCACCCTTTAAAAAGATATTTACTTTAGGAAAAACAAATACTGATAACAATGATATAGACTTTGGGGGATTTTTTTTTTCTCCCAACAACAGGCATCTTAAAACTGATCATACCTGCACATACTCAGTCCTCAGTTGCTTCACTTTCATAATCTAAACATTTAATATTGTTCATCATTTTCCATAAAAACTATGCTTCAAGACTAATGCAACAGTTACTTAGCATTTTGAGCAGTTGTATCAATTGATAGTTAGATCATTGTAATGAAATGAATAGACACTCAATTCAGATGTAATGTGTGAGTTGCATTTTGAAATAGTAATACTTTGATGTTAAGTTGTGTCATTTTGAGCCGGTGATTTTAGTTCACTGAACAAAAGATCTTTGGCTCATGTGTATTGTATCCAAGCATTTGTAAAAAGTGTTAAGTGTTTTGAAAAATGTGCATTTTGATCATCGATTGTGAATTATGTGTCTAGAGTTTTGAAAAATAACATGAAGGTTCTGTTATTAGTGTAAAAATGATTGTAAAAAACTGTAACAGTGACAACACACTGCTACACTGCTACCAGCAGCCAGAAAAGGGAAAGACAGGGTCATCACACCTCCCTCCTCAAAAAGATTCTACAAAGAATCAAAGAGAAAATGAGAGGGGAATAACATAAAAGCAACATATGAAGGAACAATACTAGAAGGCAAAGATATGGTCCTTCTGTCCATGAAGCATCTCTCACTCCACCTCATCTCCCAGCACCTCTGGGCCCTAGAAATGCAAAAAGAAGAAAGAGGAGAAAAGCATACAACAGTGATATCATGATGTTACATTCTAGAAAGAGTGTCAGCTATTACCAGTGGTGTATAAAGTACCTGAAAGCCATACTTAAATAAAGTACAGATATCTTAGCAGAAAATGACTTTGGTAGAAGTTGACGTCACCGTTTAGAATATTACTTGAGTAAAAGTCTTAAAGTATGTGATATTTATTGTACTTAAGTAAGAAAAGTATTTTTTAAATCTTAAACGTACTTAAGTATTGAAAGTAAAAGTACAAGTAAATGCAAACGAAAAAGAAGCAAATATATATATATATATATATATATATATATATATAAATATGTTCATACACAGCTTGAGTAGCAAGATTTTGTTCAGTTTTAACTTTCTTCCATTTTGTATTTTTAGGTAAGAATAAGAAGCACTTCATCTGGTAGGCTACTTAGTGTCTTTCATTCCAACATAAGAAAACATTTCTGGAATCTGCATCTGAAATAACATTTTAGCCCCCGGTTTCACAGACAACGCTTAAGCAAGTCCTAGACTAAAATGCATGTTTGAGCTGTCTCAACTGAAAATATCTTGCTCTGACATATCTTAAAATATGCCAGTGTCATTGTTCTGTGTCAAGATGCACACCTTAATGTTTTCTTCTAAGGCATTTTTGTAAAAGTTGCTTAAATATCTTAATTTAACTAAGGCCTAGTCCTGGCTTAAGCTAAGCCCCGTTTGTGAAACTGGGCCTAGATGTATTTACACAGTTCAGTGTAGCTCAGAGGGGACATGGATGCATTTAAACTGCAGTTACAGATGCATTAATAGGCCTAATGTTTTGTTTTAACATAAAAATAAAAAAAACTACTTTTTTTTTTTTTTTTTTTTACCTTTTTTTTTTATCAACCGATTCGTTCAAAAAGCTGATTCATTCAATAAGTAAACACCGTCCATTGCGCAGAGGCGCAAAACAGTGCTGTGATCTTTGTTTGGAACTATTTTCGTTTGCAAAATTGAGCAAAAACAAGCAATATTATGTCTAAAATGTAAGTCACTTATTGCTTTACTGAACTTGTATAAAATGATTATTAAATGTGTTATCATGCTGATATCTGCAGAAAAACGGTACTCTTTGTGTGATATAGATTAAGTTAACTATATTAAATTATATAAATATGAAAAGCAAACAGAAGCATTTTTGCCATCTACAATTTAGAATGCCTGGAATTTTGAGTTTTAATAAGACTAATGAATCAACGTGCGTGCACTCTGTGTGTGATTTGGTGATATAGCCTACTTGATAATGTCAGAATGCACATCATTACAACAACACTTACCATATTATCGCAGAAGATATACTGTATATCGCACACCCCAGACTCGACTTGAGTGGAAATTAAATCATCTGCGGTTGTGTGAGCACTTGTTTGCATGAGCAAAGCTGTTTTTAGGAGTCTAACTTGCAAACGCCAGACCACTGATTCGTCAAACCTGCTTTCTTGCTGTCTGTGTTCTTCTGACTATTTTGTAGTAAGTAACAAATATGCTTCGGGGAAATGTATCGGAGTAAAAGTATACATTTTAATTAGGAAATGTAGTGGATTAAAAATAAAAGTTGGCTGAAATATAAAAATTCAAGTAAATTACAGATACTCCCAAAAATACTTAATTATAGTAACGAAGTATTATTACTTCGTTACAATACACCACTGGCTATTACGTTATCCTTCCCTCATACGTGCTTAATTTCCAGGTGGAAAGGCTGTAAAATAAGACTCCATCACATAAGTCATTGATTTCGATTTCTCATCCGATTTAAAAAAAACCCAGAGGGTTATGATCTGTATAAACAATAACTGGGGCAACAATTGAACCCAAATATACTTCAAAATGTTGTACAGCCAGCACAAGGGTAAGGGCTTCCTTTTAAATAGTTGAATAAACCTGTTGATGATGGTTGAACTTCTTTGAAAAATAACTAACAGGATGTTCAACTCCGTTTTAATCTTCTTGCAAGAGAACAGCTCCTGCACCGCAAGCGCTAGCATCATTTGCAAGACTGAAAGGCTTCTTGAAATTTGGAGCATTCAAAATAGGGGCATTCGCTAATGAAGCTTTACAATTTTCAAAAGCTTGCTGACATGTCTCAGACCACTGAAAAACAACTTTCGGACTCAAATCAGTCGAACCACGCTGGCAAAAACTCAGATAATAACCTATCATTCCTAGAAATCAACGTAACTCACGTTGGTTGGTAGGAGTAGAAAAACTACATATGGCTTCGACTTTAGCACCAATGGGGTTTACATGGCCGTTTCCAACGATTTTACCCAAGTATGTAACAGTTGCTTTTCCAAACTCAGACTTTGCAAGACTGATGGTCAAACTAGCCTCAGCTAGATGTAAAAATAAGTCTTTTATTTGGTTAAGATGTTCAGACCAGGAAGAACTATACAAGACGACATCATCAAGATATGCCTCACATCCAGACATTCCATACAATATACGATTTACCAAATGTTGGAAAATAGCAGGGGCATTTCGGACACCAAAAGGCATTACCGTATACTGCAGGAAGGCATCAGGAGTAACGAATGCAGATAACTCTTTTGCTCGAGCAGTTAAAGGCACCTGCCAATACCCCTTCAGAAGGTCAAACTGGCTCACATATTGGGCAGAGCCAACATGATCGACACAGCCGTCAATACGAGGTAAAGGGAAACAGTCAGGTTTGGTTAAAGAATTGAATTTTCGATAATCGGTACAAAATCGATATGATCCATCTGGTTTGTTCACTAAAACACAGGGGGATCTCCATGAACTAAAACTGGATTCAGCCAATTTGTGACTAAGTAAATAGTTCACTTCTCGTTGTAACAATTCTCGTTTCACTGGATTAACCCTATAAGCGCTTTGCATAACAGAGGAGGAAGTTCCCACATCAATGTCATGTTCAGTGACAGAGGTACGACCAGGAACATCAAGAAAGAGTGAAGGAAAAGACATTACTAACTCAATGTCATTTCTTTCTCGGCCAAATAAGACAAACGACAGGGCAAATCAGCAAGAATTTGAGAGTTGTTAAGTCGTCCCTCTACTTTTCCCTGAGAAAGAAGATTCCCATCTTCGTCAAAATTCCTGGAAGAATCACCACTCATACTACAAGCAGGAGGAGAATGAACCACAGACTGTTGTTCTAGATTGGGAGGATCACATGGTGTCACAATACCAACAGAAGCAGAACATAGGATTTTAACAAGTTAATGTGACAAACCTGAACTTTCCTCCGACGATCAGGAGTATTCAACAGATAATTATTATCTGAAAGATGCTTAGCTATACTATAAGGTCCAGTAAACTTGGCTTGAAATGGATTAGTAGGAAGAGATAATAAAGCCAATACCTGATCACCCACCTGAGAACTCCTAAACAGCCTTCTTGTCAAAAAATCATTGCGTTTTTGATTGAGACTTACCCAATTCCTTTTGAGCTATAGCTCGTGCTTCATAAAGTCTACGGTGGAATCCATTAACATAGTCAGTAATACTTTCAGGAGACTTGGAACTACATTCACCAGCTAAGACAGCAGCAGGTCCTCACACTGCATGCCCAAACACCAATTTATTCGGACTAAAACCCAGGCTTTCTTGGGTTACTTCACATATAGCCAATAGCATCCATGGCAGACCCTTTTCCCAATCTGCGTCAAGTTCCACACAATATGACCTTAAAAGAGATTTCAAGGTTTGATGAAGCCTTTCAAGAGCCCCTTGACTCTGTGGATGGTAAGCACTGGAAATATTGTGGGAAACTAGAAGTTGACTCAGGGCTTTTGAGAATTGTTTCGACATGAAGTTTGAACCCTGATCGGACTGAATAACTTTGGGAATACCAAAGGTAGACATAAAATTAGAGAGGGCCTTCAAAATAGACTTAGTGGTGATAGACCTTAATGGGTAAGCTGCAGGATAACGGGTAGTCTGGCACATAATGGTAAAAAGAAAGTGATGACCAGCCCTAGAACGTGGAAAAGGACCAACACAGTCAATAATCAAATGGTCAAAAGGGTTGGAAACCACAGGAATAGTCTGTAATGGAGCAACTGGCACTTTTTGATTGGGCTTACTGGTAATCTGACATGTATGACCGTATATATTTGGCCATATCCCGTTTTACTTTAGGCCAATTAAATTGTCGCATAATGCGGTCATAAGTGTTCCGGACTCTTGTATGACCAGCAAGTCCTTGGTGAGCCAGTTTTAATATAGAATCTCTGAATGACAATGAGAGACTACAATTGGGTTTTAGGTTCCAACTCATCTATACATGATACCCTTGCTACAAAGAGGGCCATCGTCAAGAAAATATGATGAAGGCAGATCGTCAGAACACTTTTCAGACCCTGCTGCAGAAAGTGGTTTAAGCGTATCAGCAGTCCGTTGTGCTCTTATCAGCTCCCCTCGAGAGATCTGTAAAAGAGAAGTCAAAGAGCAATCACCAACATCATTAAAATCAGTACTACTCTCTTTAGGAGTGGACAACACAAATGTATCAGCAGTTTCAGTTTCAGTTTGGACAATTGTAGATTCTTCCTGATTAGAAAAAGATGAAGAACAGACTTAAGTATTTTTGTTCAAGACATTGAGACACATCAGATTCTGGATCACCTGCATTAACGGCAGAAAGGAAGGTGTCATTAAGTGGAACCTCTCTAACTTGGTTTTCAGGGAGTTGGTTAGCCATAGATCGAGTGACTGCACAAGCTGGAAACAAATCAGGGAATCCTGTGTTATGTTTTTCAATATCAGATTTTCTGGGTACAGATAGTACTATGGGTGGAGCTGCCACATCTCTCTCTCCCCAAACATTCCCCCCAGCTAAATCATTTTCCAGAAAAAACGTAATTCCAGGAACTGGAAGTGCAGAACGGACACCAATCACAACATCACTTGATACTATGGCTGAGGAAAGATGGATTCGGTGCAAAGGCACTTCAACAAACCCCATCTCAAAACCTCTCATCAATACATGGGTTCCAGTAGCTGTCTCAAAATTTAAAGGCAATGTTCCTTCCAAAAGGAACGACTGTGCAGCTTCCGTGTCTCGGAGAATACGCACTGAAATCATTTCCTAAGAACCTGGCAAAGACACCGCTCCTTCAGTGATAAAGGGCGTATAAACAGAGCCAGTAGAACTCGAAGCAACAGATATATCACAGAGACGAGACAAAGGGCTATCTCTTTCTTCAAGAGTGTCATTTATAAATGTTGAAGTAGCAACTAAAGCAACAGGTTTTGAAATTTTTTCTTTCTTCTTAAGAACAGGGCAGTCAGAGATTTTATGGCCAGGCTTTTTACAATAAAAGCAAACCAGGTCTCTTGAAAGTGGTGTCTTACTAGGACTACTAACAACAGCTGCCTTAACACTTTGTACCAACACTGCAGACTTTGTCTTAACTTGAGACAAACTTAGACTTACTCATGTCACTTTTGAAGCTGACTGAACTGAATGACCCCCGATGGGTTAACACAAACTCATCTGCCATGATGGCAGCATCAGAAAGGTTGCTCACCTTGTGTTCATTCAAATATGTAACTACAGCAGGAGGAACACAGTGCTTAAACTCCTCCAAAAGCACTAATTCTCTTAACTGCTCTTTAGTTGTAACTTTCATTGAAGTACACCATCGGTCGAATAAATTTTCTTTTTCACTTGCAAATTCAACATAAGTGCAGTTGTCATTTTTATTAAGACTTCTGAATTTTTGGCGATATGCCTCAGGTACAAGTTCATAGGCATGCAATATAGCAGACTTCACAATATCACACTCACCACTGTGTTCCAGTGTGAGAGCAGAATAAACATCCTGAGCTTTACCTGTGAAAACACACTGCAACAATAAAGTCCAAAACTTTTTCGGCCATTTCAAAGACAAAGCAACACGTTCAAAGTGATCAAAATATTTTTCTACTTATTTTTTCAGAGAACGGCGGAACTAATCTCACATTCCGATGAACATCAAACACAGGTTGGCTTAGCTTGATCAATTGTTCTGATACCAGTGGCACATCAACTCACGGGGATTCCGCTTTCTTTGCTTCTAACTCCAACTTCTTTAACTGAAATGCTCTCTCTTCCCGTTCTCTCTCCAACTCAATTTCTAATTTTCGTACAGACATCTGTTGTTCTAATTTCTTAACTGCAAATTCTCTTTCAACTTCTCTCTCTTTCTCATAGCGTGATTCTCAGGCTCAGCACGAATTTTAGGTTCACCTTTATAATCGGAGAAACTCCAGCTTCTATCTGAAAGAAAACACTAACTAATTCCTACCTAGTCTTCGAAAGTGTACCGGGCTCGGGGCGACATTAAACGCTGAACTCCGTGACGATCAGTCTTTTAGACCAAAAGTCCGAAAGCGTACCCCCGACAGAGACCTAGATCTCCACCCAGGATAACCCTCAAAAACAAGAAAGGCAAAATAATAATAAAAAAAAAAACCAACAAAAGTGATCCGTTGGAAGGATTGTATGCACAACCCAGCTGGATACACTCTTCCTAACCAGAATTCTCATTCATAAAGGTGACCATTTGTTACGTGCGGTGCTGAGGAAGGCGCACGACGAAGGAGAACAGGAATTAATCAGTCTTTTAATATACAATCCAAGAAGAAGATACAAGGAGTCTCAGGAGTCAAACTGGACAAACACGTAGACATGAAATAATAACCGACAAAACCAAACTCAAAGGCAGGAACTAATAAAGGGCCGATAACAAGGAGCCGACAGGTGAACACAATGACTAATTAAACAGGACGGGGAAAACTAGGTCACAAGGGAAACACAGACATGTTACAGTTCGCCCCCACCCGGAAAGGCGCGTCCTCGCGCCGTAACAACTGAGGAGGGAGGGTGGGGGCTCTGGAGGAGGGAGTGGAGCAGGAGAGAGGACAAACCAAACACAGAACAAAATAAAAATTCATGGGGGAGTGGAGAGTGGGAGGAGCCAAGGGGAAGCCAGGAGCAGGAGGAGCCAGATGAAGACCCAGGCCACAGTCACGATGGTGGCCCACGGAGGAGGAGCCATGGTGGAGGAGTGGGTGCCGACTCCATGGGGCCGACCAACGGCGGTGGAGCAGGTGGTGGTGGAGCCCGAGGCGGCGACAGAGTGCCGAAGAGCCAGGGTGAAGCCGAGGATCCGGAGGGGCAAGGCGGAGCCGGAGGCTTCGGCGACCGAGGTGTAGGCGGAGCTCCCGAAGGCCATGGCGGAGCCGGATCGACAGAGGACTGAGGTGGAGCTGGAGGGAAGGAGGAGCCCAACGGAGCCAGAAGGACAAAGGGACAAGGCGTAGGCAGAGGAGAGTAGTCCGGAGGTGGAGATAGGGGGACGACTGACCAAGGCGGAGCCGGAGGGACGAGGGAGGCCGGTGGAGCTGGTGGACTGACGGGCTCCGGTGGAGATGAGGGAGCTGGAAGCCATGGTGGAGCCGCTGGGTCACAGGACTGAGGCGGAGTCTGGGCCTCGGAGGCTGAAGGCGGAGTCGAGGGATCCTCCAGACTCAACGCCAACGGAGCTGGAGATCGGCAGACCAGCGGCGAGCCCACGCCACAGATGGTGAGCGGAGGATGAGCAGAGAGGCTGACGGAATCCAGCGATGAAGGTGTTGAAACAGGGGCCAGATCAATAAGAGGAGGTGGGAGAGAGA